>CM038679.1:60449354-60985494 GCA_021605205.1 Aegilops longissima
GAGATGGAGGAGTTGTTTAACAACGAGACAAAGATATATCTTAAATATTTTGGCTAACAAGGCGGGTTGAAATTTCCGACAAGCCTAACGGTTCTACCAAATCAAGGACCAAATGTCATTCAAACTTTGAATTCATGTTATGTTCAATTAAAATATTTTCACGTATAATGCATGCAACCTACTACTCAAATGAACGTTTAGTGCATTCCAAACGATATACTACCGCTTCAATATGAACTAAATTTGAATAAAATTTACAGAATGATTGTTGTGAAGTCAAAGCATTTGAATTCGCTTTCTTGTTTTAATAAGATCTACAATCATCATTATTGTCAAGTTAAACCATTGTTTGTGTATTATCTTCACAGACACCACATGATTAGTCTCGAGTTACATATGAACTATGTGTACTATATGAACTCGAACTAGATTTTTGAATCCACTTTATTTTGATTTCAAATCACATTACATTTCTAGCTCTAGCTAGATCTTCATAATCTAAACCATGTCTCATATGTATAATGTGTTTATCACATTATGTATGGTGCCCTGCCCCCGCCACAAGTATTTAGATGTGAGTTGCAAACACCACACATTACCACAAATTCAAATAAAATGTGAGAATGTTCGATATATTGTATTGTTTAGATTGTTCGATATTTAGTTGTAAGCTGCAAACGCCACATTATCACAAATTCAAATAAAATGTGAGATTGTTTGATGTATAGTATGGTTTAGATTGTTCGCATTTAGTGTGAGTTGCAAACGCCATGCATTATCACATTATGGTATAACATCACAGCACGTTATCACCACTATATTCATGCATGCAATGTTTAAAACACTATGATCTCCTATTCAAATATATGAACCGCCATATCAAATTATGATCTTTGTTAGTCTCTTACACCCACACAATCCTCTAGCCTTTGTAGCTACCACTAACTTTCTCTGTGCATGCACACGCTCCTCGCCCCTCCTCCCCGGCATTCCATCCACCGGCACATTCATTTTTTCTTTAGGTCGCTCTCCCAGAGTCTCCACAACTCCTTTCCGACACACACCGATCGATAAACCTCTCCAAGATGCCCGCCCACAACACACACAGCTTCAATCTCCTCCTTTATGTGTCCTTGCCTCGGTCTCATATGGCGCACACGTAAACTCTCGCCTCTTTTCATCGATCTCACAACCGCACCTCCCCTATCTAGCTAGTAGTTGGGCCTCGCACCACCTCCTAGCTCCATTCTCTCTCGCTATCCGCCTCCCGGGCCTTATTTGCCTCTAACAAATGGACGACACCGACCGATCTCGCTATACATATAGCCAGCTAGGTCTTATAACTTGGTTTTACCAACACATCGATCGATCTACCTCATTAGTTGTGTCTTCCTTCCTCCGAAAACAACAATTGATCTACCGATCTAGTTAGGTTTGCTTACCAAGCACATTGTTCCCTTCATCATCAATGGATGCCCCAGATCTATCACGCATGCAACACGTAAACACATCCCCACTCTTATTGATAACATTGCAGTTCCACCCTCAGTTTGTCTAGTAGGCTTCTCCCAACATCCCCGAGAAGCAACCCATCACCCATCCAGCACTCTACCCCTCTCCTCCCTCTCCTCCCTCCTCTCCCCTCTCTCTCCGTCCCATCACATTTCCCGCCCTTCGTTATGTATGGATGTCGACCGATCTCCCTCAAGACATAGCTGGTCTCTCCTTCTCAACACATATACGAAGTCGTCTACCTCTATAGTTAGGCCTCCCCCCTCCCCCCACCCCTCCCCCCACACACACCGATACATTGCGCCTAGTCATGTCTCCCCCCACACACAAACTTGACATGTGCCCTCTAATGTTCCGAGGCCCGCCCCATATCTTGACTTCCACACACACACACACACACACACACACACACACACACACACACACACACACACACACACACACACACCAATGGGCTCTTCACCGATCTCGCACCCACCCACTTGATCCTCTCTTCGACTCTATCGATAGGTATGACCTCCTCTCTTCTCGTGGATTGCCCGACCTCTATGTATGATATGGGTAGGCCTCCATTTCACACACATTGCATGCAAAATTTTGTTTGAGATGTCATCGATACATATTCCCACAAATAATTCATTAAATTAACCCCACCCCACCCCCACCACAAAACAAAAACACTCACTAACGCTTTGTATCTTCCACACACACCCACGTAGGTGGGGACGGCACGAAGAGAAGAGGTGCATGCACGGCGACGCATTCTGCCTCTTTCCCAACCACACTCGCTGGTACACGTGGAGCCTATTTGTAAAAAGGCAGCCCACGTGGTAATTTGGCACGTAATCGTTGTCCACTTGGTGGAGGGAGGATCTTCTACCACGGGTGAACAAACAAATTGCACTTGACGTTATGTTAAATTAAAAAAGAGGCAAACCATGGGGCCTACCTTAGAGGCAAGGCTCTATACACCTGAGTACTTTTGATGTGTCCCCAACTCGCAAAACGAGGAGAAGCTTGCTTAGACCGCCTCCCCCCACGGCGGTGGCTCGCAGGATGAGGTGAAGCTTGCTCCTCCGCTGCCATGCGGTGGCTCGCAGGACGAGGAGAAAATTTACTACTCCTCCTTACTCCTCGCCCTACTACCTTGGTTATAGAGATTATATCATATTGTTTGAATATATATGTCCTTTAGTAGATTTCAATATGAACTACTAGTACATACTCCAAACACCGATGTATATAGACGTATTTTAGAGTGTACATTCACTCATTTTGTCCGTATGTAGTAGCACTCCTCGCCTCACCTCGCCCACGGCAGGACGGGCAAATTCATTCGGTCTCATATAGCCGTAACGATATATACCGACTACCATTATTGCTCGATTCCAAGAGGCTAAGAGCCAACCGCAAGGTTAATATTTTGAGATGCCAAGCGCAAGGTTAGTAGGTGCCGCATCATTTATAAATATTTTTTTCTTCGGGCACGACGCAATATGATAGGTTCATATGGAGAGAAAAGGAAACCGCCCACTATATACATAGTCGACGGGCCAGCCTACACGTTGCTTGTCGGGGTTCTTCACACTCTTCGCACAAAACGACTGGGCCACATTCTAACATCCCCGGATCACGTCCGCTTGGGAAGGGGTGGATGCTTAGTGTAGATGCGGGTTGCCGCCGACGGGGAAAGCCACCGCGGCACGTCCCGATCAGGGGTCCCGGCCTTCTCTCACAAAGCCGGTGAGGTTGCTTCGCCCTTCCTCACCGCCCGAGCAGTAGTTGCCGCCCCGCCCCTCCACAAGGTTATGCTACCCTCGTGTACAACTCCCTTTACACCGACTTGCACCATCGCTCCACTGCCCACATCACCCCGTGGATATTTTCTACTTTTGCCCCAAACATACCGATACTTACCGGCTTCTACTTATCAGATTTGTGATGAGTTTATGTCTCATCAACTAGTCCTAGTAATCTTATTCTAATCACGCTCTTCAATTTCTTTGCCAAGGGATGCTCATCTCGAATTTGGTGAAATGCACAAAATGATCCGATGGTCAAAAGGTTGCAAACTTCATTTATTAGGAAGCTCAACGCTCAAGAAATTGAAGCTTGGTCGTGGTTCACTTCAAGGGCTAGGGACTGCATGGATCGTTTTTTTTTAGTTGCCTCGCTCCAAAATAAGTGTCAACTTTAGTAGTAGTAAAACTTTGTACTAAAGTTTGCACAAAAGTTGAGACACTTATTTTGGAACGGAGGGAGTACATATTTGCTATGATCGTCAATCATTGAGATGCAATAGCATGCATGTTAGTCTCCTTGTATTTGATGAAATGTTGCAACGGCAACCTTGGACGCAAGATACATGTAAGGAGCTGAAGTTTATAGCATTGTACAAATTTATCTCACTGATAAATTACAAGACGCATTAGTACTATACTAGTACTTCCTCCGTTCCTAAATATAAGTCTTTGTATAGATTTCACCATTAAACACATGCGGATGTATATAGATGCATTTTAAGTGTAGATTCATTCATTTTGTTCCGTATGTAGTTCACTACTAGGAATTCTCTATCCTCTCCTTGAGCCACATCATCAAAATTGACGTAGCCGTTAGATGAAGTAAATCAGTCATAATAGTCGTCTGATCTAGAGTTGAGAGGTTCATAAGCCACATGCAAGCATGCAGAAATACCGTGGCACATGCATGTGAGTGGGTTTTAAATCACATCAACATGTTCGCATGCAAGCATGCACCGTAGCATGCATTAAGTGAGCTTTTAAGTCCCATTAACATGTCAAAAGAAAATATAATCCCATTATGCAGGGAGTTGGCTGATCTTTTTCCTTACGGGATGATCTAAATGATGATGGGAGTTTATTTAGTTTGGCTACCACATTTGTCATGCAGTTATAGATTTTTTAGTTCTATGAAATCGATAATTTTGCGAGAGATATATATCAACTCAAGGCAACGCGGGACTCATCTAGTAATATTTAGGAACGAGGGAGTACTATGTAAAGAGTAAGGTGTCCGTGATAGTGTGAGGTGGGCCATGTAATTACTAAGCCTGCGGTTTTCACCGCTCTTGGCACCTCCTCCAGTAAGAATGGATAAAATTGTAATCTACTCGACTCCTTTCAAAAGCGGACATCCAAAGCAGTCCTACCACCTCAAGAATAAAGACCAATGAGCCACAAATCACATAGACCCAGCAGAAGTTGGACGGACGGCAACCATCACTCTTTGGCCGTGAGAGGTCGCGTGCCTGCCCGCATGAATGCGGCACCGATTCTTTGGAGCGGCTGGCTGTTTCGGCAGGAAGCGAGCTGCGATGGAGGGCTTTGGGTGGCCAGGCGGTGAGGAGCGGCGGCAGCTGTCCAGATGTCCCTACCGGACACGCCGAAACGAGAGGATGCACCATTCTCATGCTAAAATCGACACTACACATCATATCTCGTAGGGAGTAGGTCGATCTGTCGACTCTCTAACACACACATGCGTTAAAACACACACACACACGACGCACCTTGGTCCGCCCTAGTGTTGTTTTAACAAAATCGTTTAACCCAATAGAAGAGAGTTCGAATCCCGAGTAAAGATCGAGGAGTAAAAGATCCTAATACCACCTAATGGCGACGCAGCCCATAAGACACACACCATGTTAGTAAAAGTTTTGCAATGTCTAGACTCGACTTCGCCAAGGAGTGGAAGGGGATTTCAGCAATGGCTCGATATTAATCTCAGACGCTCGATTCAATCGTACACTAATCATGCACGCAAATGTGTACGATCAAGATCAAGGACTCACGGAAGATATCACAACACAACTCTACAAATAAAATAAGTCATACAAGCATCATAATACAAGCTGTGGCCTCGAGGGCTCGAATACAAGTGCTCGATCATAGACGGTCAAGGAAGCAACAATATCTGAGTACGTATATGTTAAACAAAGTGCCATAAGATGGCTAGCACAAACTGGGATACAGATCGAAGAGGACAGGCCTCCGCCTGGGATCCTCCTAGGTCACTCTCGGTCGCCGCCGGGTGCACGAGTAGTAGGCGCCCGCAGTAGTAGTCGCCGAGTCGGTGGCGCTCGATCCCGGCTCCATCGTCTGATTGCAGCAATCGAATAGAGATAGGGGAAAAGGGGAAACAAGGCAACCGTGAGTACTCATCCAAAGTACTCGCAAGCAAGGAGCTACACTACATATGCATGGATATATGTAAAGGCCATATCAAGGACCGAATGCAGAATGCCGTAATAGAGAGAAGATCTAGTCCTATCGAAGACTAGCATCTTCCGAAACCACCATCTTGCAGAAACAAGAGGGAGTAGAGTAACATAACTTAAAGTAGCAGAGTAATCAACCCCAGAGATCCTTTCTCGACTCCCTCAGAAAGAAATCCTGAGCCATACTATCCAGCTTATCATCACAATCCAAAGCTCATATCCATATCTCATCTCAAGTAATCCGTTCTAGTTGTATCGATCGATACAACCCAAGCGTCCGCATCAGAGATGTGCTATCGATAGATGTCACCGCAGGTGCACCAATTACCACCCCACGCCGCTTAACTCCGCCGACACACTTTCCTGTGGTCATGCCCGCCCTCGGCAAACAATACGCCGCAACCCACCTAAGCTTAATAGAGAGGCCAAGACGGACTAAACCTATGCCCTGTGGTTCATGGGCCATCTCCCGAACTCTCAAGACGCTATGTAGGGCGGCCGGAAGCGCATCAGCCTAACAGCGCTCCAGCCCAATCCGGCCAAGGCCGGGCCCGACGCCTAATAAGCTTCGCTGATGTACGACGCAACGCCCATACTTAGCCCACGTGATGGTTAGTGCTATCGTGCCGAGGCCCCGGATCAAATATCCAAATCGAGTGGATTAGGAACGTAAGCGTAACTCACGAAGATGTGACCCCGCTGCTCTGCCTCGAGGACTTGCGGCAAGGGCTAGGAATGCCCCACTGTAAGTATCTCGCGGCACCCTCCGTGTCAACCCGCCTCCACATCACTGCATTGCACGGGTACCCTCGTGGTCGCACCCGCTCTTCCAAGTAATGCGGTAAAAGTCCAAGTAACCGTGAGTCCAAACATCAAGGGGAAACACGAGGAATCACCCCTGTATTCCACTCAATGTAGTCATCAAGGTGAACATAAGAGGATTCACCGAGGTCCACACTTGAGGGGTTGCACGACAGTCAGACGAAGTGGTTAAAGAGGAAATCACCCTCGATGACCACAACCGGATAACTATACTATGGTTAATATCGAAGTGCCAGAGGTTTCACCCTCGGTACTCTGATAGTAACCTAGTAGTGTCGAGCAACTAAGGGGAGTGATGTGCGTGTCGGGCCTGGTCTTCGATCCCGCTGATCGGTCTTCAAGGATGAAGCAGGGCAACAAGGACAAGGGGGGGGTCACCGATGGTCTCTAACCAACCTATACTAAGCAGTTTAGGATAAGTGTAGGTAACAAAGCAGGTTACAATAACAAAGGGTGCAATGTAATAGAGCAAACAATAAAAGAATAAAATCTAATGCAAGCATGAGAGAATAGAATGGGCGATATCGGGATGTTCAAAGGGGGCTTGCCTCGGGTTCGCAAGAGAGAGTGATCGCAAGATCAGTAGTCGAACCGCCACCGCAAATGCTTGGCTCTAGTTCATCAAGAGAAGAGGGGAAGAAACAATGAATACACGATAACAGATGCATAACGATGCATGACATGCCAAGAAGCGATGCTAGGCGTGCCCTAACGTGGTAAGAAGGGTACCGTTTAGGGGGAAGCATCCGAAGTTATCCTGCTCCGACGCTCACGACAGATGAACCGGAGGAGAAAGTTTGCAGGTTCAGGTTAGAGACGTGCGGTGGACGAACGGCGCGATCCGAATCGCCTCTGCTGCTCGAGCAACTTTCATGTTGAAATTATTTTAATCCGCCACATTAAAAGTTATGAATTATAAAAGATTTTATTAATTTCTGGAATTAATTAATTAATTAATTAATTTCAGCATTTATGACATCGCAGGGCGCCGACGATATCAGCCAACAGGTTGGTCAACCCCGCCAGTGGGTCCCACATGTCATACACTAATAACTTAATTAACCTAATCAGATTAATTAAACTTAGTTAATTAAGTTAACTAATGATTAGCATTAATTAATCCAGATTAATTAGTTTAATTAATTACCCAATTAATTAGCTAATGATTAGGTTTAACTAATCCGAATTAATTAGTTTAATTAATTACCCATTAATTAATTAATTAATTATTTAGTTAATTAGTTTAATTACTTTTAATTCATTTTAAATCATTTTTTAATTTCGCTTAATTAAAACATTTTAAACGCTGGTGGGTTTATCATACACAACGGGCCTAACGTGCTAAGGACGCTGGAAGTGTATGCTATTTCAAGGCGCGACCTGACCTGGTTGGATGCCAAGGTCAAGTGGCCGATGCCACTACAAGGCTACAACGAGTGGGGGGGGCGACGGAGGAGGTGGGTTTGGCGGGTTGTCTCATGGGCGAGGAGGTCGCCGAACAGAGGGAGGGGAGCGTGGTCTGGCGAGGGGGATCGGGGAACCGAGGGACCGAGGGGGGGCGAGACATGTTGCGGACAGCGCACAGGCACTGGGAGGGCGCGAGAGCATTGGCAAGGCTGGAGGAACCACACGAGGTAGGGAGGAGGAGGTCAGCCACTGGGGGTGCAGATCTCTGTCAAGGCGAGGGAGTCGGGCAGCCAAGGGGAGGGGGGCCGGGAGGCACGCCGGGCGAGGGGCGAGGGCGTCGGGCGCCGAGGTCCTCTGCCTTGGTGGGGACGCGAGAGAGGGAGGGCGCCCCCAAGTGGTGGAGGAGGAGGGGAGGCGAGGCGGGCAATGGGGGAACCTGGTGGGGGGTGGCTGGGGCGGGCGGTCGGTGGCGCTGTCCGATCCCGATTGATCTGGGAGAGGAGGAGTGGGGCGACGTGGGGAGGGAGGGGATCGATCCCATCCAGCGGCGAGGGAGTGAGGGATTAGGTTAGCGGCCGGGAGGGCCTATAGGCCGGGGCGGTCGGTTGGCGGTGGCCGCTCAGAAGGCCGGCCGGTGGCCTGGGGGGGTTTTTTTCTTAGCAATTTATTTTTTATTTTTTTAAACATTTTAAAATTGCTTAGGCATTTTCTAAAATGTGGTTACTTCACCACAATTACTTTGTAATATTTAGCAACCAATTTAACAATTTCTTTTAAATTTTGAAAACTTTTATTGCTAATTGTAATTTGAAAATTTGAATCGGATTCGAACTAACGCGAGATTTGTCAACAGTCGAGGTGACGGGCATCATTAGCGGTTATGTAGCTTAATTACCCAAGGCCACACATCGATCGATCGCTCGGTTCGCAGAACGCTGTAGCTCCGCAAAGGTAATCGCCGCTTCGGTTTAGTTAGAGCCCAACACCTCGCTGGTTCGCTAGAGTTAACGCCGCACATTACGCGGTATCGTACGAGAAACGCGATCGCCGAATTTCGACCTCCCACCGTAACCGCAACTCCCTGAAATTTTCCTACCCTCGCTTCTACCATGGTTTTTTCCGTATGGACGGCCCAAAGAATGTCATGCAGCAAGGCTCGCCCGCCTGTGACGAAAAGCCCATTTTTCATATGATTTTTGTCATAGAAGTAGGAGCCCACCACATCTATGATGATACGGGTTCTCCACAATTATCGCTATAGAAGTGTCATATGTATGATGAAAAAAATTCGCTCGCCCAAAATGTGACGGATGTGTCTTTTTTTGTAGTGTGGGTTGGCACAGACGAGATCGGATTTGTCACTCCGCATGACGGAGAGGTATCTCGCCTACTCGGTAATGCATCATCATAATGAGCTCAATGTGACCAAGTGGTTGGTCACGGATCATGCATTATGGAACGAGTAAAGTGACTTGCAAGAACGAGATTGAACGAGGTATTTGGATACCGACGATCGAATCTCGCAAGTAACGCATCGATTGACAAAGGGAATTGTATACGGATTGATTGAATCTTGACATCGTGGTTCATCCGATGAGATCATCGAGGAGCATGGGAGCCAACATGGGTATCCAGATCCCGCTGTTGGTTATTGACCCGAGAGTCATCTTGGTCATGTCTCGTCTCCCGAACTCGAGGGTCTACACACTTAAGGTTCAAAGGACGCTTAGGGTTGTAGAGATATTAGTATGCAGAACCCGAAGTTGTTCGGGTCCCGGATGAGATCCTGACGCCACTAGGAGTTTCAAATGGTCCGGAGGTAAAGATTTGCATATAGGAAGTCCAGCTCGCCATCGAAAGTTTCGGGGTCACTGTATTGTACCGACCACGGAAGGGTCCTGGTCCACCGGTGGGGCCACCTATCCCGAGGGCCCCATGGGCTGAAGTGGAAGGAACCAGCCTCGGTGGGCTGGTGCGCCTCCCTTGGGCCTCCCGCGCCTAGGGTTGAACCCCGGGTGGGGGCGCCCACCCGACTTGGGGGCAAGTCCCCTTGGCCGCCGCCTTGAGATCGGATTCTAGGGGCCGCCTCAGACCCCTATATATAGAAGGGGAGGGAGGGCTGCACCTGCCTCGGGCGCCTCCCTCTTCCCCGTAACACCTCTCTCCTCTTGCTGAGCTTACAAGCCCCGCCGAGATCCCCGCTGCTTCCACCACCACGCCTGTCAGTGTCTGCCGATCTCCATCAACCTCTCCTTCCCCTTGCTGATCAAGAAGGAGGAGACGCCCTCCCAACCATACTTGTGTTGAAAGCGGAGGTGCCGTCTGCTCGGGCTAGGATCATCGGTGATTTGGATCACGACGAGTACGACTCCATCAACCTTTTCTTTGAACGCTCGCGATCTACAAGGGTATGTAGATGCACTCTGCCTCTCGCTAGATGACTCCATAGATTGATCTTGGTAATGCGAGAAATTTTTATTTTCTCGCCACGCTCCCCAATTGGACCTCTTTATAAGGGAGGTTCTTTCCCCACTTGTATGAGCATGAGAACAAGAGGGACATCCACGCCGCCCTCCTCCGCCGCCCGCCACGCCACACCTCGCCACGACGCCGCCAGCCGCAAGTTGCGAATGAGCCGAGCCGATGTCTAAATTTTTCCACGCACTCACGGTATACAAAAGGTCACACGGAAGCTGAAAAGATTTTTGCGAAAGTGGAGTTCGAATGCATGTTGTAGCCTTCTGCTGTCGGGTGTTCGCTCATCTCCGCCTCTTGGTATCACCTCCCGTCGATGCCCTCTCGCCTCCTTCTCTTGCGCCTATAAAAGGGAGGTCGCCTCTTAGAGAGGCGCATGCAACTTCTTCTTCCTCTCGCCACCGGTTCCAATCTCGAGCTGCTGTGTCTTCCTCATCCCGGCTATGCGGCACCGCGAGTCGGGACAGGGCTCCAAACCGCACTCACTTTGGGTCCCGACGGAGAAGGGTGATAAGGTTTTGGGAGCGCCTGCCCGACTATCGACTTTTTCCATCACAGCACTGACGACTTCTTCCGACATCGACAACCTCATCGACGACATGATGGAGAGGATGTCGACCCCAAGTCCAAGGTTTCTCGGGTCCGTCTCCGACGTGTTCTTCTTCCTCTTCGTTAGAGACCTCACAGTTCCTTGTTCTAGTGTTTGCCCTAGATATGTTAGACTCGCTTCATATATGCAACTTGCTATACTATCTGGTCTAGATGTGTTTAGTTACAGCTCATATATGAAGATGTTGTTTACCTCTCTTTATCAAATCGCTGACTTGTTTTATCACCGCTATACTAGTCGTGCTTTATCTAGTATTTCGATAATAAAATCATTTGTAAATTGCTCATATTTCCAACATGAAGCGCTTTGGTAAGTGGAATTTAGTAAGGAAACATTTATATAGTGTGCTGAAATTTATTGTCACTTGTTACTATGGAAAACAACTTTGAGGGGTTTGTTCGTATTCACCGTCCGAACCACAATTAGCTACCCTCAACCTGCTGCAAAAATGGGCTACACATTCTTACAAGTCTCAAATGGGCTATGAGTTCTCTGCCACACACTTCTGGCCTTACTAAGTTGACACGTCCCCTAAAAAAACAGAGTTGACGCGTATGCAAGGCTTTGTCAACTTATAGTCAACACAAGGTTCTAGCAGCAGTGGCCGTTGGATGTCCATCCAACGGATGCCGTGCTTCTTCTTCAATCTCGGATATTATAGCTTCACCCGCCCAAAAAATGATTCCTCCCCCTGACATATGGGGCGCACCGTTTTGGAAGCTGACCTGTGGGCCTACTAAGTTGACGTACCAAGGGCTTTGTCAACTTAGTCAATAATAAACGATTCTAGCTGCAGCGACCGTACGATGTCCATCCAACGGCCGTAGTGCTTCTTCAACCTCTTGTCTTCTTGCTCCAAATTACCAAAGCAGCGCCGGTCGTGCCGCTCTCCTGCCTCGTGGTGGTGTCTTTGCTGCCGAGGCGCCACCGCCTCTACTACTCCCACCGCTGGCAGGCCATCCTCCACTCACCCACACCCTGTTATTCTCGGGCGGCGACGACAGCCGAACCAAGAACCTCGATACTCTCTCGCGTGTGCATCCACCGCGTCTTCCCAGCTCGCGTTGTCCCTTCCGAGCCTCGCCGTCGTCCACCGCCGTGGTGCTCTCGGCGTGGCGTGGTCAATATGGTCAAGAAACGATTTCCATCGGACGTGGATCGACGTGGAGAGGCCGACAGATGGGTCCACGGCAGCCGCAAGGAAGTGCCTCCTTATTACGCCGAAAATAATTATTCCTCCACCGACAGCGAAGACCCACCGGACGGCCACCGATTCGTGAAAAATGATTAAGCCGACTGCTGGGACCCACGAGCTACATCTTCGCACACAAGGAAGTGCGTCCGAAAAAAACGATTCGCCCCCCTGTCTGCTGAGACCCACCAGCTACATCTTTGCAAGCAAGGAAGTGCGTCGAAAAAAACGATTCGCCCCGACTGATGGGACCCACCAGCTACACCTTCGCACGCAAGGAAGTGCGTCCGGGCAAACAAAAACGATTCGCCCCCCTGATTGTTGGGACCCAGCAGCTACACCTTCGCACGCAAGGAAGTGCGTCCGGGCAAAAAAAAACGATTCACCCCCCTGACTGCTGGGACCCAGCAGCTACACCTTCGCACGCAAGGAAGTGCGTCCGGGCAAAAAAATACAAAACGATTCGCCCCCCTGACTGCTGGGACCCACCAGCTACATCTTTGCAGGCAAGGAAGTGCCTGACAGTCGGGGCCCACCTGGTCGAAGCGTACGTAGCGTTGTCATCCTGGTCGCGAACGTGTACGTACATACTGGTTGATGTAGAGGCGCGCACGTGTCATAGTAGAGGCGCGCACGTGTCGTAGTAGAGGCGCGCACGTAGAATGTACATGTACGTACAACGGCCAGGGTGCAAGAAACAAAATATGGCCATGTATGTGTACATACGAGCGGGGTCTCGAACGCCTAGTCGCGCATACGTACGGCGAGGGCTCTTGTTCATGGGGAGGCAACGGAATGCGTCGTGTTCATGGGGAGGCAACGGAATGCGTCATGTTCATGGGGAGGCAACGGAATGCGTCATGTTCATCGGGAGGCAACGGAACGCGTGGGAGCCAACCGGCTTGGACGGAACAGGCGATGGAAACGACGCCTGGCGTAGCGCACAACGGTGGAAACAGACCTCCTACGGTCGAAACAGGGGTCCTGTTGATCGGGAGGGGTGTGGTGTACCGCAAAACGGAGGAAACGGACCTCCTACAGTCGAAACGGGGGTCCTGTTGATCGGGAGGGGTGTGGCGTACCGCAAAACGGAGGAAACGGACCTCCTACGGTCGAAACGTGGGTCCTGTTCATCGGGAGGGGTGTGGCGTACCGCAAAATGGGACTCCACGGGATACTGTTCATCTCCACCGTCGACCTCCTCCAGCCTCCACGGGCTCCTGTTCATCCAGCCTCCACCGCGCGCTTCTCCACCGCCATCGTTCAACCACCCTCCACGGGCACCCTCCACCGTCCCAATGCTCATCCAGCCCTCCACACCACGGGTCCTGCTCAACCACCCCTCCACGGCCACCCTCCACCGCTCATCGCTCATCCAGCCTCCACACCACGGGTCCTGTTCATCCGAGGCAATGCCACCGCCATCGCTCATCCACCCCGCAACGCCATCGCTTCATCCAATCGATCGGCTTGATTAGCAGCAGAGCGGCGAATCGCTCCATCGGGTTCGCCATAACAAATTATCGTGTGGCGCCGATTCAATCGTACACTAATCATGCACGCAAATGTATACGATCAAGATCAAGGACTCACGGAAGATATCACAACACAACTCTACAAATAAAATAAGTCATACAAGCATCATAATACAAGCCGAGGGCCTCGAGGGCTCGAATACAAGTGCTCGATCATAGACGAAGCCGCGAAGCAACAATATCTGAGTACGGACATAAGTTAAACAAAGTGCCATAAGATGGCTAGCACAAACTGGGATACAGACGAAGAGGACAGGCCTCCTGCCGGGATCCTCCTAGGTCACTCCCCGGTCGCCGCCGGGCTGCACGTAGTAGTAGGCGCCCGAGTAGTAGTCGCCGAGTCGGTGGCGCTCGATCCTGGCTCCATCGTCGATTGCAGCAATCGAATAGAGATAGGGGAAAAGGGAAACAAGGCAACCGTGAGTACTCATCCAAAGTACTACAAGCAAGGAGCTACACTACATATGCATGGATATGTGTAAAGGCCATATCGATGGACTGAATCTGCAGAATGCCGTAATAGAGAGAAGACCTAGTCCTATCGAAGACTAGCATCTTCCGAAACCACCATCTTGCAGCAAACAAGAGGGAGTAGAGTAACATAACTTAAAGTAGCAGTAGTGTTATCAACCTCGGCGAGATCCTTTCTCGACTCCTGCGAGAAAGAAATCCCGAGCCATACTATCCATTATCATCACAATCCAAAGCTCATATCCATATCTCATCTCAAGTAACCAGTTCTAGTTGTATCGATCGATACAACTCCAAGCGTCCGCTATCGTAGGACAGGCTATCGATAGATGTTTTCTTCCTGCAGGGTGCACCAACTTACCCACCACGCCGCTTAACTCCGCCGGACACACTTTCTGTGGTCATGCCCGCCTCGGTCAAACAATACGCCGCAACCCGACCTAAGCTTAATAGAGAGGCCAGCACGCCGACTAAACCTATGCCCCTGTGGTTCATGGGCCATCTCCTCGAACTCCTCAAGACGCTAAGTAGGGCGGCCGGAAGCGCACTCTAGCCTAACAGCGCTCCAGCCCAATCCGGCTAGGCCGCCCGACGCCGACGCCTAATAAGCTTCGCCGATGTATACGACGCAGAACGCCCATACTTAGCCCACGTGATGGTTAGTGCTATCGTGCCGAGGCCCTCGGATCAAATATCCAAATCGTAGTGGATTAGGAACGCGGTAACAAGCGTAACTCACGAAGATGTGACCCGCTGCCCTGCCTCGAGGACTTGCGGCAAGGGCTAGGAATGCCCGCCACGCCGTAAGTATCTCGCGGCACCCTCCGTGTCAACCCGCTCACATCACTGCAATTAAGCACGCTGGTACCCCTCGTGGTCGAATTCGCCTTTCCAAGTAACAGTGGTAAAAGTCCAAGTAACCGTGAGTCCAAACATCAAGGGAAAACACGAGGAATCACCCCGTGTATTCCACTCAATGTAGTCATCAAGGTGAACATAAGAGGATTCACCGAGGTCCACACTTGAGGGGTTGCACGACGAGTCGACGAAGTGGTTAAAGAGGAAATCACCCTCGATGACCACAACCGGATAACTATACTACTGTGGTTAATATCGGCGTCTGCAGAGGTTTCACCCTCGGTACTCGATAGTAACCTAGTAGTGTCGAGCAACTAAGGGGAGTGATGTGCGTGTCGGGCTCGGTCTTCGATCCGCTGATCGGGTCTTCAAGGATGAAGCAGGGCAACAAGGACAAGGTGGGGGGTCACCGATGGGTCTCTAACCAACCTATACTAAGCGCTTTAGGATAAGGTGTAGGTAACAAAGCAGGTTACAATAAACAAAGCTATGCAATGTAATAGGAGCAAACAATAACAAGAATAAAATCTAATGCAAGCATGAGAGAATAGAATGGGCGATATCGGATGTTCAAAGGGGGCTTGCTGGTTGCTCGGCAAGAGAGAGTGATCGTCGATCAGAGTCGAACCGCCACCGCAGGCGTTCGGTCTCGTAGTTCACCAAGAGAAGAGGGGAAGAAACAATGAATACACGATAACAGATGCATAACGATGCATGACATGCCAAGAAGCGATGCTAGGCGTGTTCCTAACGTGGTAAGAAGGGTACTGGTTTAGGGGAAGCATCCGAAGTTATCCTGCCCGGACGTCTGTCGACGATGAACCGGAGGAGAAAGTTTGCAGGTTCGATAGGTTAGAGACGTGCGGTGGACGAACGGAATGCGTATCCGGAATCGTCTCGTCGTTCTGAGCAACTTTCATGTTGAAATTATTTTAATCCGGGCTACGGATTAAAAGTTATGAATTATAAAAGATTTTATTAATTTCTGGAATTAATTAATTAATTAATTAATTTCGAAAAGCATTTATGACATCAGCATGAGGGCATGCTGACGTCATCAGCCAACAGGGTTGACCAAGTCAACCCTGCCAGGTGGGTCCCACATGTCATACACTAATAACTTAATTAACCTAATCAGATTAATTAAACTTAGTTAATTAAGTTAACTAATGATTAGCATTAATTAATCCAGGATTAATTAGTTTAATTAATTACCCAATTAATTAGCTAATGATTAGGTTTAACTAATCCAGAATTAATTAGTTTAATTAATTACCCTATTAATTAATTAATTAATTATTTAGTTAATTAGTTTAATTACTTTTAATTCATTTTAAATCATTTTTTTTAATTCTGTTTAATTAAAACATTTCTTAAACGTTTTTGGGGTGGGGCCCCCTAGTCAGTGGCACACGTGGCCTAACGGTGCGCGCGCGAAGGGTGCGGTCGGGCGTTGCTCGCCGGGCGCGACCTGCCCGGTCGGGCGCTGGGCGGCTGGTGGCCGATGCCACCTGCACCCAGGCCGTGGCAGCAACGCCGCCGAGTGGGGCTGACGGGAGGGCAGGTCTGGGGCTCAAGGGTTGGTCTCAGGCGGGCGAGGAGGTCGCCGAACGGGGAGGGAGGGGAGCGCTGGCTCGGGGCGAGGGGATCGGGGAACCGGAGGGCCCGGGGGGGCGACGCGTTGGGCGTGCTGCCACGGCTGGGAGCCTGAGGCCGGGCGGCGGCGCACGGGGGGGGGGGAGGGCGAGGAGCTGGCCGGGCGGCCGGGACGACCGGCATTTAGGGAGGGGAGGAGGAGGTCGAGCTCACGGGGGTGCAGGGTCTCGGGCGCCAGCAGAGGAGCTCGGGCAGGCCGGGCGGGAGGGGGCCGGGAGGCACGCCGGGGGGGGCGAGGGCTGGGCGCCGAGGTCCCGGCTCGGCCTGGGGGGACGCGGAGGAGAGGGAGGCGCCCCAGGCGTGTGGAGGAGGGAGGCGAGGCGGGGGGGCCAAGGGGGGGGAACGGCGGCGAGGGGTGGTTGCTGCCGGGGCGGGCGGTCGGTGGCGCTGTCCGATCCCGATTGGATCGGGAGAGGGAGGGGAGGGGGCGACGTGGAGGGAGGGATCGATCCCGATCCGAGCGGGCGAGGGGAGTGAGGGGATTAGGGTTAGCGGTCGGGGGGAGGGCCTATAGGTCGGGCGGTCGGTGGGCAGTGGGCGGGCCTGTAGGCCTGGCCGGGCCGGGTGGCCCAGCTGAGGGGCCTTTTCTTTTCTTAGCAATTTATTTTTTATTTTTTTAAACATTTTAAAATTGCTTAGGCATTTTCTAAAATGTGGTTACTTCACCACAATTACCTTTGTAATATTTAGCAACCAATTTAACAATTTTGTTTTAAATTTTGAAAACTTTTATTGCTAATTGTAATTTGAAAATTTGAATCGATTCAACTAACGCGAGATTTGTCAACAGTAGCCGAGGTGACGTGGCATCATTAGTGCGGTTATCGTAGCTTAATTACCCCAAGGCCACAATTCTCCTCCATTACAAGAAATCTCGTCCCGAGATTTAAGAGGGGAGCAAGGGGAAAGGTCTGTTACGATAATCTAAGGGCGAGAGACGAAGAGAACCATTTTCCTGCTCGTTGAACGAGGCGGACCAATAGGCAAGGTTCTCGCCCATCGGTGGTTACCTAATGTCATCAACAATAGTAATAGGGTCTTACTTACGAGTGGTACAACGAGGTGCTTAACTAAGCAGGGATTATCACTGCGAGATTATATAGGTCACAAGAAGGGTCAAAAGACCCATGGAAAGGAAAATGTGATCATTAGGTTAAACCGAACAATGGAAAGGAAAAATGTGTTTAAACACATATTTCAGGGGTATATCCTTCCCAAGGATAAGCAGAGCAAGATATCCACGATAGGAGATAATGTAGAAAACCCTTTAGGTAAGGGGAGAGAAATTTCATGATAATACCCAAACAACGGTGTTCGGATAATTGAGCAAGAAACATTTAGCATTGGGCTTAGAATGTTCTTGTTGAAAATCAGAGTATCACAGACATGCTTCGAGATAGCATTGACATGGTCTTCGTGTGAAGATCGACTTGGAATCACGAAGGATTCATCAGAATAACTGTAGAATAAGTCTTACAATTTCTCATGGATGAACGGATAACCCCGCTGAAAAGGAAACTATAATGATAGGTCCTCCAAATTAAGTGCTAGGCATGACATCATGCTACCAGGTCATCAAAGTATCAACATCATAACTCTTGAAAGTCGTCCCAACCATCATATCTCGACCGAGATTCAGATCCGATTGGTGTCGGATACCTCGTGCTTAGGATACCGAGAAGAAAAGGTGCAACGCAAGTTGACGAGATGACCTAGTAAGATTCTCGGGGAAATGAACTATGATGTGATTCCCGTTAACAAGAGTCCATCATTAACCCAAGGAGAGGACAAGGAGGTTTCTGGTGAACTCAACGACAATTCACCGAGACTCCCAAAAGATAGACTCCCACATTTAAATGAACAAGGAGATAACATTTGTCGGATCAAATGATACAATGAAGTATGCTCGAGGAAAACATACACAAGTAAACATTGGTTGAAAGGTGCGCCTGATGGGTTGGGTTGCACGATCAATGTCGAAATGGTGGTTTAATAATCGATAGATCGAGAATTTCACTTCAAAGCACGAGGCTTGCTAGAAGGGCAGAATCCAAACAAAGATCGCTCACTTGTTGGTACACCGTTGAAGCAACGCGGGACCAAGAAAGAATGGTGATGGTGAGAAGCATCTCACTACCAAGAATTTCTTAAGATGGTAATACTCCAAGGTAAAGAAGAACGTCTGCTGGGTAGCAAGGAACTCAAGGTATAACACCAAACATGAACAAGCTTGTGTTGGTGGGAAGGCATAAAGTGGTCGATGATAATGCAAATCATCGAGGGCAAGGATGGTATTTCATCATGATTTCAGTTGATATCCCGATGAGCTCGTAATGTTGGTGATCACGACACAATTGTCGAGTGACTTCATGAAGATGTAATCGATCGGTGACGACATCAAGTCAAAGTGATGCTGACGTGAAAGGTTATTAGAACCAAGGGTACGACACAAACTCGATACCAAGCTTGTTGTCCAAGGTGAAATGACAAGACGATGAGGATCGACGTAAGGTTAATTCACCGTCGAAAATTGTGTTCCGTAGAAGGAACGGGTAGTACAGCTTAAAATCATCACGACAATGATATAGCCAAACAGGCTAGGAAAGGCGTGACCGGTACAAACTCGTACTTATAGAAGCTATCGAAGAGTTGTTGAACCGTAAAAGCGGACTCGGTTCATTTATCGGTGTCTTTGAGTGTTTAAAACTCGAGCCCGTGAAAAATTGGAACGGTGGGAAGGTAGCACTTGATGATGAACTCATAAGAAGTTATGCGTTCCATGATAATCTCGAGATACCAGGGGTAATACTCGATGACATATCAAAGTAGAGGTTGGACGGGGTATTTGCTCTCTGAGTAAGACAAGTGCTAAAACTTGCACGAGAAATGGTATTTAAAAGAGAACATGGTCGAACCACGATTGCAAAAGGCCCGATCCCCGATATGAAATGAACTTATACCAAAGGAATAATTAATTTAAGAGAAGCTTTAATGATAAGATCTACATCGTGTCCATGGGCATGAACGCAAGTTCAAGGTCGACTCCACTTCTTCAATGTATAACCTTCCATTCACTTCGCTTTGATAAAGGCATTAGTGTTGAAAGTTTTACCGGTGAAATACCGATGAGTATGACTCGTGAAAACTTCCGAGTTCACACATATAAAGGAAGACATAGGTTCAACCCGGCAGGGTAACACGGAAACATATACCACCAGCTTCAATAGTACATACCACTAGCTCGAAAGCGGAGCATGGTTGGCAAAAGGGAAGGATGCAATTCACCAAAGGCATTATGTATCAGAGGAAAAGCTCACAAGGTTATTGAATATGAAGGGCATTGTCAGATAAAATCCAACAAAGGATCTGGTGGTCCACAAGGGATCCGATGTGAGCATCAGTACTCATCTAGAGGAAGTAGAATGCAAGGAGATCAAATTATAGAAACAACTGACTAACTCAATTGTCAAATGCAAATGAATTATGATTCCCAAACAAGGGATCAAGCAATGCTCGATTTAGGGTGGATAAGTTGAATAGCCTTAGGGTACAATCAACGGCAATTGGATTGGTCAAGAACCAATTCCGTTAAAAGAATGGCAGCTCAGCCAGAAAGGTAACTTATAAGAATCAATGATGATTATGGTATTCGCAAACATATTGAGTCAACAGACCCAAAATGATAATGACAAGGAATGTCAATATGGCTACGAGACTTATGGGATTAACCATAATGCAAGCAAGCAAGAATTTCAAGAGCCAAAGGCTCCAGAGGATTCTCGGAGGTCGAATAGTATTTTGAAGAATTTTGTGTAACACATGAACAACAGGAATGAGCGGATACTCGACAAGTGCGAGGATTTATTTGAAGGGGTATTCATGTGGCAAAGAACTGCTAGGCAAGATGCACAAAGTATTCTCGGATCAATAGGGAAAACTTGAGGTATCTTGTAATAACAAGATCACCGGGGTGATCGATGAATGGCAAGTGTAAGTAGTAATCCATACGGATTTATCGGTGGTCGTATAGCATAAGTGATGAGCTCAAGGCCTCGAGAGGACATCGATAGTATCTTCGAATCTTCCGATTAGCGGGCGACCATCTCAAGTGAGGGCTCTCCGGGAGAAAGTACTTGCGAGAACCTAAAGTTAGTGTTGTTTTTAACAAAATCGCTTTAACCCGAATAGAAGAGAGTTCGAATCCCGAGTAAAGATCGAGGAGTAAAAGATCCTAATACCACCCAATGGCGACGCAGCCCATAAGACACACAGCCATGTTAGTAAAAGTTTTGCAATGTCTAGACTCGACTTCGCCAAGGAGTGTGGAAGGGGATTCCTACAGCAATGGCTCGATACCAATCTCAGACGCCGATTCAATCGTACACTAATCATGCACGCAAATGTGTACGATCAAGATCAAGGACTCACGGAAGATATCACAACACAACTCTACAAATAAAATAAGTCATACAAGCATCATAATACAAGCCAGGGCCTCGAGGGCTCGAATACAAGTGCTCGATCATAGACGAGTCAGCGGAAGCAACAATATCTGAGTACGTACATAAGTTAAACAAAGTGCCATAAGATGGCTAGCACAAACCGGGATACAGATCGAAGAGGACAGGCCTCCGCCTGGGATCCTCCTAGGTCACTCTGGTCGCCGCCGCTGCACGTAGTAGTAGGCGCCTCCAGAGTAGTAGTCGTCGTAGTCGGTGGCGTCTGGATCCTGGGCTCCATCGTCTGATTGCAGCAATCGAATAGAGATAGGGGAAAAGGGGAAACAAGGCAACCGTGAGTACTCATCCAAAGTACTCGCAAGCAAGGAGCTACACTACATATGCATGGATATATGTGTAAAGGCCATATCAGTGGACTGAACTGCAGAATGCCAGAATAGAGAGAAGACCTAGTCCTATCGAAGACTAGCATCTTCCGGAAACCACCATCTTGCAGCAAACAAGAGGGAGTAGAGTAACATAACTTAAAGTAGCAGTAGTGTTATCAACCTCGGCCAGAGATCCTTTCTCGACTCCCTGCGAGAAAGAAATCCCAGAGCCATACTATCCAGTTATCATCACAATCCAAAGCTCATATCCATATCTCATCTCAAGTAACCAGTTCTAGTTGTATCGATCGGGATACAACTCCAAGCGTCTGCTATCGTGAGGACAGGCTATCGATAGATGTTTTCTTCCCTGCAGGGTGCACCAACTTACCCACCACGCCGCTTAACTCCGCCGACACACTTTCCGTGGTCATGCCCGCCTCGGTCAAACAATACGCGCAACCCGACCTAAGCTTAATAGAGAGGCCAAGACGCGGACTAAACCTATGCCCCTGTGGTTCATGGGCCATCTCCCAGAACTCTGACGCTATGGGCGGCCGGAAGCGCACCTAGCCTAACAGCGTTCCAGCCCAATCCGGCAGCGCCCGCTCCCGACGCCTAATAAGCTTCGCTGATGTATACGACGAGAACGCCCATACTTAGCCCACGTGATGGTTAGTGCTATCGTGCCGAGGCCCTCGGATCAAATATCCAAATCGTAGTGGATTAGGAACGCGGTAACAAGCGTAACTCACGAAAGATGTGACCCGCTGCCCGCCTCGAGGACTTGCGGCAAGGGCTAGGAATGCCCGCCACGCCTCGTAAGTATCTCGCGGGCACCCTCCGTGTCAACCCGCCTCCACATCACTGCATTAAGCGCTGGTACCCTCGTGGTCGACCCGCCTTTCCAAGTAACAGCGGTAAAAGTCCAAGTAACCGTGAGTCCAAACATCAAGGGAAAACACGAGGAATCACCCCGTGTATTCCACTCAATGTAGTCATCAAGGTGAACATAAGAGGATTCACCGAGGTCCACACTTGAGGGGTTGCACGACGAGTCGACGAAGTGGTTAAAGAGGAAATCACCCTCGATGACCACAACCGGATAACTATACTACAGGGTTAATATCAGAAGTGCTGCAGAGGTTTCACCCTCGGTACTCGATAGTAACCTAGTAGTGTCGAGCAACTAAGGGGGAGTGATGTGCGGTGTCGGGGCCTGGTCTTCGATCCCGTTGATCGGGTCTTCAATGATGAAGCAGGGGCAACAAGGACAAGGTGGGGGGTCACTGATGGGTCTCTAACCAACCTATACTAAGCAGTTTAGGATAAGCAGGTAGGTAACAAAGCAGGTTACAATAAACAGGCTATACAATGTAATAGGAGCAAACAATAACAATAATAAAATCTAATGCAAGCATGAGAGAATAGAATGGGCGATATCGGGATGTTCAAAGGGGCTTGCCTGTTGCTCGCAAGAGAGAGTGATCGTCAAGATCAGTAGTCGAACCGGCCACCGCAGCGTCGGTCTCAGTAGTCACCAAGAGAAGAGGGGGAAGAAACAATGAATACACGATAACAGATGCATAACGATGCATGACATGCCAAGAAGCGATGCTAGGCGTGCCCTAACGTGGTAAGAAGGGTACTGGTTTAGGGGGGGAAGCATCCGGGAAGTTATCCCGGTTCCGGACGTCTGTCAGACAGATGAACCGGAGGAGAAAGTTTGCAGGTTCGATAGGTTAGAGACGTGCGGTGGACGAACGGAATGCGTATCCGGAATCGTCTCGTCGTTCTGAGCAACTTTCATGTTGAAATTATTTTAATCCGGGCTACGGATTAAAAGTTATGAATTATAAAAGATTTTATTAATTTCTGGAATTAATTAATTAATTAATTAATTTCGAAAAGCATTTATGACATCAGCATGAGGGCATGCTGACGTCATCAGCCAACAGGGTTGACCAAGTCAACCCTGCCAGGTGGGTCCCACATGTCATACACTAATAACTTAATTAACCTAATCAGATTAATTAAACTTAGTTAATTAAGTTAACTAATGATTAGCATTAATTAATCCAGGATTAATTAGTTTAATTAATTACCCAATTAATTAGCTAATGATTAGGTTTAACTAATCCAGAATTAATTAGTTTAATTAATTACCCTATTAATTAATTAATTAATTATTTAGTTAATTAGTTTAATTACTTTTAATTCATTTTAAATCATTTTTTTAATTACATTTAATTAAAACATTTCTTAAACGTTTTTGGGTGGGGCCCCTAGTCGATGGCACACGTGGCCTAACAGGTGGGCGACGCTGGTGGCTGCGTGCGGGCGGCGTTGCCGCTTCGACCTGACCGGCCCGGGTCTGGGCGGCCAGCGGCCGATGGCCGATGCCACACACCAGCAGCGTAGCAGCAACGCCGGTGAGGGGGGGGCGAGGCGGGGCAAAGGGGCTCAAGGCGGGCAGTGGTGGCGGGCGAGGAGGTCGCCGAACGGGGGAGGGAGGGGGAGCGCGGGGCTCGGGGCGGAGGGGGATCGGGGAACCGGAGGGGACCGGAGGGGGGGCGACGGCGGCGTGGGCGCGCCACGGCGCGCTGAGGCCTTGGCCGGTGCAGTGCCTGGGGGGGGAGGGCGAGGAGTTCGTCAGGGCGGCGGGACGACCGGACGAGGGAGGGGAGGAGGAGGTCGAGCTCACGGGGGGGGTGCAGGGTCTCGGGCGCTGGCGAGGGAGCTCGGGCAGGCCGGGCGGGAGGGGGCCGGGAGGCACGCCACGAGGGGCGAGGGCGGCGGGCGCCGAGGTCCGCTCGGCCTCGGTGGGGGACGCGAGGAGAGGGAGGGCGTCCCGGCGTGTGGAGGAGGAGGAGGCGAGGCGGCGGGGCGGGGGGGGGGGGGCGGGGGGGGGGGGTGCGTGCCGGGCGGCGGTCGGTGGCGCTCGGTCCGATCCCGATTGGATCGGGGAGAGGGAGGGGGAGTGGGGCGACGTGGGGAGGAAGGGGATCGATCCCGATCCGAGCGGCGAGGGGAGTGAGGGGATTAGGGTTAGCGGTCGGGGGTGGCCTATAGGCCGGGGCGGTCGGTTGGCGGTGGGCGCCTGGTAGGCCGCCGGGTGGGCAGGGTGGCCCAAAGGGGGGGGCCTTTTCTTTTCTTAGCAATTTATTTTTTATTTTTTTAAACATTTTAAAATTGCTTAGGCATTTTCTAAAAATGTGGTTACTTCACCACAATTACCTTTGTAATATTTAGCAACCAATTTAACAATTTCGCTTTTAAATTTTGAAAACTTTTATTGCTAATTGTAATTTGAAAATTTGAATCGGATTCAACTAACGCGAGATTTGTCAACAAGAGCCGAGGTGACGTGGCATCATTAGTGCGGTTATCTGTAGCTTAATTACCCGGGCGTCACACATCGATCGATCGCTCGGGTTCGATGAACGCCAGTAGCCCGCAAAGGCAATCGCCGGGTTTAGTTAGAGCCCAACACCTCGCCGGGTTCGCTAGAGTTAACGCCTCGCACACATGCGTGTACGTGTACGAGAGAAACGCGCATCGCTCGACCCCCGACCTCCCACCGTAACCGGCAACTCCCTGAAATTTTCCTACCCCTCGCTTCTACCATGGTTTTTTCCGTCATGGACGGCCCAAAGAATGTCATGCAGCTGCGTCTCGCCCGCCAGACGAAAAGCCCATTTTCTGTCATGATTTTTTGTCATAGAAGTAGGAGCCCACCACATCTATGATGATACTGGGTTCTGTCACAATTATCGTCATAGAAGTGTCATATGTATGACAGAAAAAAAAATTCGTTCGGCCCAAAATGTGACGGATGTGTCTTTTTTTTTGTAGTGTGGGTTGGCACAGATCGAGACTGGGATTTGTCACTCCGTATGACGGAGAGGTATCTCTGGGCCTACTCGGTAATGCATCATCATAATGAGCTCAATGTGACCAAGTGGTTGGTCACGGGATCATGCATTATGGAACGAGTAAAGTGACTTGCCAGTAACGAGATTGAACGAGGTATTTGGATACCGACGATCGAATCTCGGGCAAGTAACGTACCGATTGACAAAGGGAATTGTATACGGGATTGATTGAATCCTTGACATCGTGGTTCATCCGATGAGATCATCGAGGAGCATGTGGGAGCCAACATGGGTATCCAGATCCCGCTGTTGGTTATTGACCGGAGAGTCATCTTGGTCATGTCTGCGTGTCTCCCGAACTCGTAGGGTCTACACACTTAAGGTTCAGTGACGCTAGGGTTGTAGAGATATTAGTATGCAGTAACCCGAAAGTTGTTCGGGGTCCCGGATGAGATCCCGGACGTCACTAGGAGTTTCGAAATGGTCCGGAGGTAAAGATTTGCATATAGGAAGTCCAGTTTCCGCCATCGGGAAAGTTTCGGGGGTCACCGGTATTGTACCGGGACCACCGGAAGGGTCCCGGGGGTCCACCGGTGGGGCCACCTATCCCGAGGGCCCCATGGGCTGAAGTGGGAAGGAACCAGCCTCGGTGGGCTGGTGCGCCCTCCTTGGGCCTCCCCTGCGCCTAGGGTTGAAACCACGGGGTGGGGCGCCCACCGACTTGGGGGCAAGTCCCCTTGGCCGCCGCCTTGAGATCGGATTCTAGGGGCCGCGCCCAGACCCCTATATATAGAAGGGGGGAGGGAGGGCTGCGCACCCAAGCCCCTGGCGCCTCCCTCTTCCCCCCGTAACACCTCTCCCTCTTGCTGAGCTTGGCGAAGCCCTGTCGAGATCCCCGCTGCTTCCACCACCACGCCGTCGTGCTGCTGGATCTCCATCAACCTCTCCTTCCCCCTTGCTGGATCAAGAAGGAGGAGACGTCTCTCCCAACCATACTTGTGTTGAAAGCGGAGGTGCCGTCCGTTCGGGGCTAGGATCATCGGTGATTTGGATCACGACGAGTACGACTCCATCAACCCGTTCTCTTGAACGCTTCCGCTCGCGATCTACAAGGGTATGTAGATGCACTCGTCTCTCTCGTTGCTAGATGACTCCATAGATTGATCTTGGTAATGCGTAGAAATTTTTTATTTTCTGCTACGTTCCCCAACAGTTGGACCTCTTTATAAGGGAGGTTCTTTCCCCACTTGTATGAGCATGAGAACAAGAGGGACATCCACGCGCGCTCCTCCTCCGCCGCCCGCCTCGCCACGCCACACCTCGTCACGACGCGCCGCGCCGCAAGTTGCGGGAATGAGCCGAGCCGATGTCTAAATTTTTTCCACGCACTACGGGTATACAAAAGGTCACACGGAAGCTGAAAAGATTTTTGCGAAAGTGGAGTTCGAATGCGAATGTTGTAGCCCTTCGGCTGCTGGCTGTTCGCTTCATCTCCGTCTCTTGGTATCACCTCCCGTCGATGCCCTCTCGCCTCCTTCTCTTGCGCCTATAAAAGGGAGGTCGCTCCTCTTAGAGAGGCGTACCAGAACTTCTTCTTCCTCTCGCCACCGGTTCCAATCTCTGAGCTGCTGCTGTCTTCCTCATCCCGCTTGCGGCGTGCACCGCGAGTCGGGACAGTAGGCCTCCGAAACCGCACCACTTTGGGTCCTGTACGGGAGAAGGGTGATAAGGTTTTTGGGGAGCGCTCTGCCCGACTACTGACTTTTCCATCACAGACTCCGACGACTTCTTCCCCGACATCGACAACCTCATCGACGACATGACTGGAGAGGATGTCGACCCCAAGTCCAGTGCTTCTGCGGCTGCTGTCCCGTACGTGTTCTTCCTCTTTCTGTTAGAGACCCTGCTACAGTTCCTTGTTCTAGTGTTTGCCCTAGATATGTTAGACTCTGTTTCATATATGCAACTTGCTATACTATCTGGTCTAGATGTGTTTAGTTACAGTTCATATATGAAGATGTTGTTTACCTTCTCTTTATCAAATCGCGTGACTTGTTTTATCACTGCTATACTAGTCGTGCTTTATCTAGTATTTCTGATAATAAAATCATTTGGTAAATTGCTCATATTTCCAACATGAAGCGCCTTTGGTAAGTGGAATTTAGTAAGGAAACATTTATATAGTGTGCTGAAATTTATTGTCACTTGTTACTATGGAAAACAATCCTTTGAGGGGTTTGTTCGGGGTATCTTCAGCTCGTCCGGAACCACAATTAGCTACCCCTCAACCTGCTGCACCTACTGAAAATATTGAATATGAAATTCCTTCAGGTATGATAGAACAACTGCTAGCTAATCTTTATGCAGGAGATGGAACAGAACATCCTGATATGCACTTGATATATGTCGAACAAATTTGTGGATTTTTTAAGCTTGCAGGTATATCTTTGAAGGGAAAAGCATTGGCATGGAATTGGAATCGTTTGAAATTGGAGTTCCACAAAAAAAATTATCCTATGCATCTAGTTCATCGTGATCGGAATTATATATATAATTTTTGGCCTCGTGTAGGAGAAAGTATCGCTCTAGCTTTGGGGAGGCTTAAGTCAATGTTATGCCCAAATCATGAGCTCTCAAGAGAAATTATTATCCATAATTTTTATGCTCGGCTTTCTCGTAATGATCAAACCATGCTGGATACTTCTTGTGCTGGTTCTTTTATGAAGAAGACTATTGAATTCCGGTGGGATCTTTTAGAAAGAATTAAATGCAACTCTGAAGATTGGGAACTCGAAGAAGGTAAAGAGTCAGGTATTAAGCTTAAGTATGATTGTGTTAAATCTTTTATGAATACCGATGCTTTTCAAAAGTTTAGCACTAAATATGGACTTGATTATGAGATAGTAGCCTCCTTTTGTGAATTATTTGCTACTCATGTTGAACTCCCTAATGAGAAGTGGTTTGAATATCACCCACCTATTAAAGAAGAAATTAATGAACCGGTACCAGTTATAGAAGAAACTATACTTTATAATGTTGATCCAGTTGTTCTTTCTGCTTATATTGAGAAACCACCTTTTCCTATTAGGATAAAGGAACATGCTAAAGTTTCAACTGTGTTAAACAAAAGCTATATTAGAACACCCAAACATGATGGACAAGGTAAAGTAGAACCTAGCATTGCTATGGTTAAAGATCTCTAGGAAGAAGATATTGATGGGCATGTTATTTACTTCTGTGAAGAAGCTGCTAGAATTGCTAAACCTGATAGAAAAGATAAACATAGACCTGTTGTTAGCATGCCTGTTATTTCAGTTAAAATAGGAGATCACTGTTATCATGGTTTATGTGACATGGGTGCTAGTGTGAGTGCTATTCCTTACTCTTTATATCAAGAAATTATGAAAGACATGGCTCCTGCAGAGTTAGAAGAAATAGATGTTACTATTAAGCTTGCTAATAGAGACACCATATCACCATTTGGGATTGTTAGATATGTTGAAGTCTTGTGTGGGAAAATAAAATACCCTACTGATTTTCTTGTTCTTGGTTCCCCACAAGATGACTTCTGTCCCATTATCTTTGGTAGACCTTTCTTGAACACAGTTAATGCTAAGATAGATTGTAAGAAACAAACTGTTGGTGTTAGCTTTGGTGATGAGTCTCATGAGTTTAATTTTGCCAAGTTTAGTAGAAATCTTCATGAAAAAGAATTGCCTAGTAAGGATGAATTAATTGGTCTTGCTTCTATTGCTGTGCCACCTACTGATCCTTTAGAACAATATTTGCTAGACCATGAAAATGATTTACATATGCATGAAAGAAATGAAATAGATAAGATTTTATTTGAACAACGTCCTCTGCTTAAACACAATTTGCCTATTGAAACCCTTGGAGGTCCACCTCCACCTAAAGGTGATCCTGTGTTTGAATTAAAACAATTGCCAGACACTTTGAAATATGCTTATCTTGATGAAAAGAAGCTATATCCTATTATTATAAGTGCTAACCTTTCAGAACATGAAGAAGGAAGATTATTGAAAGTTCCAAAGAAGCATCGGGCTGCTATTGGATATACTCTTGATGATTTAAAGGGCATTAGTCCCACTCTATGTCAACACATAATTAATATGGAACCTGATGCTAAACCCATTGTTGATCACCAACGTCGGTTAAATCCGAAGATGAAAGACATGGTAAGAGCAGAAATATTAAAACTTTTGGAAGCAGGTATAATCTATCCTATAGCTGATAGTAGAGGGATAAGTCATGTTCATTGTGTCCCTAAGAAAGGAGGTAATACTGTTGTTCCTAATGATAAGAATGAACTTATTCCACAAAGAATTGTTACAGGCGATAGAATGGTAATTGATTTTCGAAAATTAAACAAAGCAACTAGAAGAGATCATTACCCTTTGCCTTTTTATTGATCAAATGCTTGAAAGATTATCTAAGTACACAAACTTTTGCTTCCTTGATGGATATTCTGGCTTTTCACAAATACCTGTTTCTCAACCTGATCAAGAAAAGACCACTTTTACTTGTCCTTTTGGAACCTATGCTTATGGACGCATGCCTTTTGGTTTATGTAATGCACCTTCTACCTTTCAAAGATGTACGACTGCTATATTCTCTGACTTTTGTGAAAAGATTGTTGAGGTTTTCATGGATCACTTCTCTGTTTATGGGAAGTCTTTTGATGATTGTTTAAGCAATCTTGATCGAGTTTTGCAGAGATGTGAACAAACAAATCTTGCCTTGAATTGGCAGAAGTGCCACTTTATGGTTAATGAAGGCATTGTTTTGGGTCATAAAATTTCTGAAAGAGGTATTGAAGTGGACATAGCTAAGGTTGATGCAATTGAGAAAATGCCATGTCCTAAGGACATCAAAGGTATTCGTAGTTTCCTAGGTCATGTTGGTTTCTATAGGAGATTTATCAAAGACTTTTCTAAAATTTCTAGGCCTCTCACTAATCTTTTGCAAAAGGATATTCCTTTTGTTTTTTATGATGATTGTCTTGAAGCCTTTGAAACACTCAAGAAAGCCTTAATTACTGCACCTATTGTTCAACCACCTGATTGGAACTTGCCTTTTGAAATTATGTGTGATGCTAGTGATTATGCTGTTGGTGCTGTTCTAGGACAAAGAGTTGATAAGAAATTGAATGTTAATCATTATGCTAGTAAAACTCTAGACAGTGCTCAAAGAAATTATGCTACTACTGAAAAAGAATTCTTAGCAGTGGTGTTTGCTTGTGATAAATTTAGACCTTATATTGTTGATTCCAAAGTAACTGTTCACACAGACCATGCTGCTATTAAATATCTTATGGAAAATAAATATGCTAAACCTAGACTTATTCATTGGGTTCTCTTGTTACAAGAACTTTATTTGCATATTATTGAGAGAAAAGGAGCTGAGAACCCCGTAGCTGATAACTTGTCTAGGCTTGAAAATGTGCTCGATGACCCACTACCTATTAATGATAGTTTTCCTGATGAGCAGTTAGTGATGACCCACAAGTATAGGGGATCTATCATAGTCCTTTCGATAAGTAAGAGTGTCAAACCCAACGAGGAGCAGAAGGAAATGACAACTGTTTTTAGTAAGGTATTCTCTGCAAGCACTGAAATTATCGGCAACAGATAGTTTTGTGATAAGGTAATTTGTAACGGGTAACAAGTAACAAATGTAAACAAGGTGAAGAAAGGTGGCCCAATCCTTTTTGTAGCAAAGGACAAGCCTGGAAAAACTCTTATATAAAGGGAAACGCTCCCGAGGACACATGGGAATTATCGTCAAGCTAGTTTTCATCATGCTCATATGATTCGTGTTCGTTACTTTGATAATTTGATATGTGGGTGGACCGGTGATTGGGTACTGCCCTTCCTTGGACAAGCATCCCACTTATGATTAACCCCTCTTGCAAGCATCCGCAACTACAAAAGAAGTATTAAGGTAAACCTAACCATAGCATGAAACATGTGGATCCAAATCAGCCCCTTACGAAGCAACGCATAAACTAGGGTTTAAGCTTCTGTCACTCTAGCAACCCATCATCTACTTATTACTTCCCAATGCCTTCCCCTAGGCCCAAACAATGGTGAAGTGTCATGTAGTCGACGTTCACATAACACCACTAGAGGAGAGACAACATACATCTCATCCAAATATCAAACGAATACCAAATTCACATGACTACTTATAGCAAGACTTCTCCCATGTCCTCAGGAACAAACGTAACTACTCACAAATCATATTCATGTTCATAATCAGAGGGGTATTAATATGCATAAAGGATCTGAACATATGATCTTCCACCAAATAAACCAACTATCATCAACTACAAGGAGTAATCAACACTACTAGCAACCCACAGGTACCAATCTGAGGTTTTGAGACAAAGATTTGATACAAGAGATGAACTAGGGTTTGAGATGAGATGGTGCTGATGAAGATGTTGATGGAGATTGACGCCCTCCCGATGAGAGGATCAATGGTGATGACGATGGTGATGATTTCCCCCTCCCGGAGTCATGTTTCCCCGGCAGAACAGCTCCACCGGAGCCCTATATTGGTTTTGCCAGGTTTCGCCTCGAGACGGCGGCGCTTCATCCCGAAAGCTTCCTTCTCATTTTTTCCAGGGCGAAAGATTTCATATAGCAAAAGATGGGCACCGGAGGCCTGCCAGGGGGCCCACGTGGCAGGGGAGCGTGCGCAGGGGGTAGGGCGCGCCCCCACCCTCGTGGAGAGGGTGTGGCCCCCCTCTGGTGGTTTCTTCGCCCAATATTTTTAATATATTCCAAAACTGACTTCCTTGGAGTTTCAGGACTTTTGGAGTTGTGCAGAATAGGTCTCTAATATTTGCTCCTTTTCTAGCCCAGAATTCCAGCTGCCGGCATTCTCCCTCTTCATGTAAACCTTGTAAAATAAGAGAGAATAGGCATAAGTATTGTGACGTAATGTGTAATAACAGCCCATAATGCAATAAATATCGATATAAAAGCATGATGCAAAATGGACGTATAAACTCCCCCAAGCTTAGACCTCGCTTGTCCTCAAGCGGAAGCCGATAACGAAAATATGTCCACATGTTTAGAGATAGAGGTGTCGATAAAATAAAATACGGACATGAGGGCATCATGATCATTCTTATAACAGCAACATATATTGTCATATGATTTCTTATGCTAAAGTAACAATCTATTCACAATGTAAAGTATGAATCAGAAACTTCATTGAAAACTAACAGACTATAATCTCGGTCATTGAAGCAATTGCAATTTATCATAACATCGGAAAGCGTCAATATAAGAGCTTGTCAGCAAGTCCACATACTCAACCATCATTTAGTCTTTCACAATTGCTAACACTCACGCAATACTTATGGGCATGGAGTTTTAATCAGACACAGAGAAAGATAGGGTCTTATAGTGTTGCATCCCAACCTTTTACCTCAAGGGTAATGTCAACAATAGTAGTTTATGATAACTTACATCCAATTGGATATAAATATCAGGATATTTCCAACACAATGTGCTTGCCAAAGGATAAAGTGTAAAAAGGAAAGGTGAAAATCACCGCGACTCTTGCATCAGACATAAAGCAAAAATAAAAGATAGGCCCTTCGCAGAGGGAAGCAGAGGTTGTCATGTGCTTTTATGGTTGGATGCATGAAATCTTAATGCAAAAGAATGTCACTTTATATTGCCACTTGTGATAGGGACCTTTATTATGCAGTCCATCGCTTTTATTTCTTCCATATCACAAGATCTTATAAAGCTTATTTTCTCTACACTAATAGATCATACATATTAGAAAGTAATTTTTATTGCATGCCACAATTACAACTTACTTGAAGGATCTTACTCAATCCATAGGTAGATATGGTGGACTCTCATGGCAAAACTGGGTTTAAGGATATTCGGAAGCACAAGTAGTATCTCTACTTGGTGCAGAGAATTTGGCTAGCATGAGGGGGAAAGGCAAGCTCACTACACCACAGCACTACATTCCCGACAGCCAGGTTGGTCGGAAATACAGCTTCCACCAACAAACAGTCGGTCGGGAAAAACTATTGCCGACCGATCACTTCTGTTGGAAAGTCCAGACGGGAAAGCCCTTTCTCGACCGACATATCTTTCCTGACCGAATGCGTGACGGCTAAGGGGTATTTTTCCTGACCAACAGTTTGTTAGGCCTGCCCTGGGCCTTTCCCGACCAACAGTCTGTTGGGGCATTCATGGGCCTTTACCGACCGTCCATCTGATGGGTAATTCTTTCCCGACCAACATTTTGTTGGGCTTGGTGTTAGCCTTTACCGACCGACTGTTAGACGGGGTTTGTTTTGCCGACCAACAATCAGACAATGTTTACTTTTGACAACCAACAGTTGATCAACATTTTGCTTAGCAAACCACAACCGTAGTTAACATATGGTACTAATTGTTGCGTACATATAGTTCATGTGTTCTAAAGCATAATCACCAAGACAACATACATCAGGTGCACCAAACATTTTTTATTCCATTAACTAATTGTCACATACATACACTTCAGTCTGTTCGCACAAGACACCATACACCAGATTTATAGAAGCAAAAAGATGAAAGTAGTATGAGACATCAGTTGTACAAAATGAAAACTAGAACATCCAGTTGATGCAGATCACTGGCTTCATGGTTCATTGTGATTCCAATCCTTATGTCTGCGCCCTACAGAAGTTAAATAAGTCTCAATTATTAGAATGTTCAATTAATTTAAGAAATTGAATGCACGCAGAATTCACATGTGCACTGTGCACACACAACGACACAAAATGAGGAATATTCATGCCTAATGTATAAAAGTAGCATTTCAGGACATGAAGACTGGCAATTAACTTCCAGCAGTAGCCATGGATGTGGCATAGAAGCCCTTCACCCACTTTTTGTCTATCCATTCGAAAGGAAATGCATCATTTACTTTTTACGATTGCTGGGCATATAGTTTATCTGGGACACACTTGTTCCAAAAAAAACATACAACTAAACACTAAATATATATAACTGTGACTCTTTCAGTAGATGTACAAATTTCTAGTAGTTCATAGTTGATTTAGCTTTGACTTTAATACACCATGATAATTGAAATTGATAGTACAATTAGATAATTGAAATTAATAGTGGATTTAACTGTGACTGTTTCCATGATAGTTGAAATTGATAGTACAGACTTTTAGTACAGATTTCTAGTAGTTCATAGTGGATCTAGCAGAAGAATAATTAGAGTGCTCCATGCTGCATATAGTTCATGATAATGGCAGAACTAAAAGTCTACTTACAAAAGTAGGTTCTCGAGTTTGGTATTCAAAGCTATTTTATTGCCTAGCTAGCTTTTAAGTACCCTCATGTATGATATATCCTTGCTATTGCTTCCAGATAATAAAAAGCATGGAAACAGTTGCACGCCACTTGTGCAAAACAGAGAATAAAAACACAAAATACCTTGTTTCCATTCAGTGTATAGACAATAAAAGTTAGTTAATAATACGGTGCCCCATTATAAATATCACATAATACCACATGATATCTTGGTAATTAGTAATCACAGGAAGACTTTGAAATTCCAAATTTCAAGGTAATCTCTAGAGGAACTAAACCATCACATAAAAGATATGTGGAGGTCTAGCCTAGATAACAGAACTAGAAGGTTTAGTAAATTACGATGAATTTAAAAAGGAAAAGCAGAGAGGAACTAAGCCATCACATAAAGCACATGTGTTTTAGATGTTCTATTTTCAGAACAGAATAGAACTTATATCACTGACTTCAGCTAGTTGTGTTTGTACTGCTGAATGTTCTACCTATATTTACTTTCCACCAAAAATGAAAATGTGTGGATGAATATACTACATTTTTAACTCAGCAAGATGGCTTACTTTCGAATTCTCATTAGTTCATACTCTGCTACTTTCAGTTGGTGTTCATACTCTGCCATTTTTCCTCTTGTAAAAGACACGTTATATGAGTACATCGCTGAAAATGCAACAGGAGACATTTAGCAGCTATGAAAATACAACAGGAAAATCAGTTGGTGTGCTTGAAACAAAATTGGATTACAATTTGAAGTACGGAATTGCTAGAAAACTATCAACCACGGCCTTACATCTATCTTTTCACTATACGAAGTAGTAATACAATTTCGCAATTGTTCAATACACTCTAGACAATGCACAAAATACCATATTACATGAACCATATCTTACATTCTGCTTCAGCTCGAGCTCCCAACCAAAGCGCTGCTTCCTGGATAGGAGTACTACCACAAGTTATGGCTGATCTGAATGGAAAGGTAAAAGGAACAAATCAACAAATGACAGCAGTGATGGGGGCAGTGGTGGATCTAGAACAACACGAGAGGGGGTGTCGTCTTAAATGCTTAATACTCTCGTATTTAAACACATATAGTATACACAAATTGGCCAAACTACTATATAGTAAATATAATTTGCATTTTCAAGGGGGGGACATGGCACCCATTGAACCCCCATTGGATCCGCCCCTGGATGGGGGAGGGGTAGAGAGGGAGAAGGAGAGGGAAAAGAACACTCACCACCAAGGGAGGGGAAGCATGAGAAGTCAACGGCCAGATCCCCCTTCAACAGAACCGGCGAGGGCAGATTGGAGGAGGCCTCTAAACTTGGGATCCATACAGAAGTGTCCACTAAGAATAACCAAAGTCGACCAGGAGACGCGACCCAAAGTTTTGAGAAATAATTGGATGATTCAACCATTTCATGATTATCTTCACGTGATTTATATCACAGGGTGAAAAAAAATGTTGTGCACTGAATGGTTTATGTTATGCCGTGAAACTGAAAATAATTTATGTCGAGGTGCAAACCAAGGAACATAAACAAATGTTGTAGCTATAGCTGTGTTGACTGCTACACTCATCTAGTTATAACTACAGGAAGCTAAGTACTAGCTGCCTTTCGACAATGATGATGAAAGAAGAGATACATTCTCATGTTTTCTTATCGACAATGACATAAACAAATGTTGTCTTTCCACCATCAGAGATCTGTAAGATAGAAAGAATATGAGACATAGAAGACGTAATTGACACTACATAATTTTTATTTCTTGAACACAAGAAAGAGTTATGTGGTCATGTAACTTCTTTTTCTAGAGAAATGATACCATATAGCTAAGTACTAGAGATACACCTTACTGGTGTTTTCTATCCATGTGAGAAGTACATTATTTCAACTATCTTTGTTTAATCTTCAGTTGTGGCCATAAATTGAATGATACTGAAAGCGATGTTGCTATCTTCCTGGTGGCAGCAATAGATACATGGACACCGAGAACAGAATGCTATCTTCCTGGTGACAGCAATAGATACATTGGGGATACTACAGTTGGTAAAACCATGGTATGTACTTGGACAAACACCTCAAAATATTTTCAAAAGTACAGTTTTTTTCTAGAGAAGACCACTAGTTTTCTTTCTTACTTTTCTCTGGGATGGAAAAGACTATAGTGCGCCTGACTATTATATTCAGAAATGCATCAGAGAAAAACATATGTACTTCAGTGCCACAAATTAGATTAAACTAAACCTCGTAAAAATAGATTAAATTAAGCCATTACTTTCAGAGAAGCATATGTACTATACATACAAATCTTCATAGGTATAAGAGCCAGAACCTAAACCATCAGGTTACGCATAAGAGAAATAAATATTATAAATACTAGGTTAGCCTAGAAACAAGATTCAGAAATAGCAACTTTAAAAGCAACTAGCAGTGTATTATGCTCTGTTCTGTACTATGGATGTGCCCTAATGCTGATAAATGTGTTTGTGTACCGAGTGAGACTTGTAGTTACAAAAGGTTATTAACTATGGAATTAGCCAAAAATAAGACAATGAGTATTCTTTATTCAGCAAAACTGAAGGACCAGATTCCCAGACTGAAGGACCAGATACATGAACAAACAGTACAACAGGAGGTTATTCATGAACAAACTGAAGGACTAGATTCATGAACAAACAGTACTAGAGGAGGTTATTTAAGACAAACTGAAACTATGTATTGTACATTATCTAATACAAACTTTAGATGAAGAGAAGTGGCAGTGAGCTAGGCAAACATGATAATAAGAGAAGATGGACCAGCCCTGGTTTGTAGCTCAAAAAAATACTTAGCTCATTTCGGTCCCTGGTTCGTAGCTCAAAAATGAATACTAGCTCAGTATTCAGAAACTGAGAAGATTTCTCCTATACAATACACAAATAAATACTAGCTCAAAATAGTGATTGGAAAAATACCTTGGCGGTGGGACGAGGAAGATGCCCCTGGTTTGTAGGTTTTCATCTAGCAAAGTGACCATGAGTCAGTATCACACATCAAACAATTCGAGATAAGTGGACAAAACACACATTATTGGTGATTACCTTGCTAGATGGTCATGCAATGGACCTGTGTCAGCATCAGTGATAGATCGTAAGCCTTCATATTCATAAGGCACCATAGTATCCCTTCTGATCACAACATTGACAAGAACCTCATAAGTTGTTGGTCTAAGGGGCTCTTCGCCCACAATAGTGTCTAGATCAACTAGAGATAATTGTTGCCTTAGCATCAGGAGTTTCAGGACCAGTCCATGCATATAGAAGCACATCCATACCAATCGGAATCAATGATTATTTTAGAAACATGAAAAAAATAGAATTTAAACATATAGGTAAGGATGAGAAGATTACAAGGCTTTCATCTTCATGGGCTGATGAGCTTCTTGGAGGGGGCTTTGCAACAACTCTTCTATGAACAAAGGGCTCTTCGTCATCGGTGTCTTCACCATCATTATGTTCCTCAGCTTCATCTCTTGAGTTCTAGCAGACGACAATATGGAAATAGAATTATTGCATGCAATATGGATTATTGATACACAATGAAAAGATGTGGAAATAGTTCATTACTTGTCGAGAATTGGAACCGTGCTGCGAGCTAGCAGTTTCCAGATTATGCCTCCTTCTGAAGCTAACGTCAATTCCATTCATTCCATTTGTTCCTGCATTTGTTGCACAAACAAAAGATTAATATATGTTGCTACCACAAAATTTGCAATGGAAACAAACAAAATTTGCACACAACAGCTCAACTTCTAAAATTGGTTCATATTGCAACCACAAAGCTTCTCACAATCAGACTAGCTAGCAACAGTACACAGCAAACCGGAAAACCAGAGAAGAAGCAAAGCATGAGGTGCCTTGTCCACTGGAACATCTACTGCGTTCGGTCGTTCCCCACAGCCGGAGCTCCCCGTTACCCACTGCCGGAGCACTCTTTCCCCCGCCAGCCCACTGTCGCAATGCGCCTCCAGGGAGGCAAGGATGAGAGGAGGAGTTGTACCTCAGTCGTATGCCCGTATCGATGCCCTTGCCCAGCAGCACGCTGCCCAGATCCAACTCGCCGCCGCCGCCACTGCGTGTCCCTTCGTGGTGGAGATGCAGGAGGTCCAGCCAGGGAGGGGGCGGCAGCTTTGCTGGATGTAGCACGAGGGCGTGGGGCCGGCGGTGGAGAGGCCGGACTGCGTTGGGCGGTGCTGGAGCGGCGGCAGAGGGAGGGCGGCGTGGGGCGGCGCTGCAGAGGCAGGGCAGGGTGGGTGGGGTGGCGGTGGGATGGCGTCGGGATCGACCGGCGATAGCCCCGGGCGATGTGTGGCGGCGGTCGAACGGCGAGGGAACGACCACCGGAGACCCAGGCGGCGCGCGGGGAACGAAGAGCTAGGGAATTGGCTCCTTTGCGCGTGCGAGGGGAACGAAATGAGAAGCTATTGATTTGGGGGGAAATCTTCGCAGGCCGAGCTGGTTATTGGCGCTAAACTTTTGGTCGTTCGCGCACAAGGCCCATTTAACGTCCGATTGTTGGTCGGGTTATTTCCCGACCGATGGTTCGTGGGCCATAAAAGAATTCCCGACCGACTGTTGGACGCCGTATGTTATAGTATTCCCGGCCAACAATGGGTCACTGCATAGAGGTTTCCCGACCCACAGTCCGTTAGAAATTTTCCTGATAGATTATCAGTCGGCAATACCGACTTTTTCCCAACAAACGTCGGTAGGGAATTCTGGTGCATGGTGTAGTGGCTCAACATGTTGGATGATCCATGACAATATACTTTATTTCGGATATAAGAAAACATAACCCATTACGTTGTCTTCCTTGTCCAACATCAACCTTTTAACATGTCATATTTTAATGAGTGATCACAATCATAAAAGATGTCCAAGATAGTATATTTATATGTGAAAACCTATCTTTCTTTATTACTTCCTATTAATTGCAACGATGACCAAAACTATGTTTGTCAACTCTCAACAACTTTTATTCATCATACTCTTTATATGTGAAGTCATTACTCTCCATAAGATCAATTGTAGCGACCCGACCTCAGACGGTCAAGCCTCGTATATCCGTGCCATCCTCGGATCAAGATATCTTTGGCACACAGACATTAATGTATATATCAAAGTGCAATCACATGTATAAATAACGTAAAATGATATATACCTCATAATAATCAGCGGAAACAATCAAGCGGGTGTGGAGTCCCATCAACGCCATCGGCAGGTTGAGTGTAGACCGTAACCCTGTATCGTAACTCTTACTGTCGAGGAAATATCTGCAACATGATACGTTGCAGCCGTGTAGGTCATTACATTGAATGTACCGCAAGATCACAACATGAGAAAACAGATGATAAAACTATACTATATGCAATATGGCTTTGTGGCTCGTGTCCGAGTTTTGTTTTGCATAAAAGCTGGTTTTATTTTACCTACATCAAAGGAATAAAATGAAGCCTGTACTATGGAGTTTTTCTGTCATGACATGGTTCCGCCAACCGATGTCTCATAGCCCAAAATCATCATAAGTTGCCCACAATTAAGTTATCAATCCGGTGTTGAGAGTTCCGAGATAGATCCAAGTCCGAGGCTCAAATTGTCCGTAATCGGGACACGGCTAATCGATTAGGTTATAACCCTCTGCAGAGGTTTGTACACTTTACCCGCAAGATTCGATCCTCTTTTACGTTCTCGCACTTCAGGGTGTTTGAGAACAAGATGACCAAACATGGTCTTCGAAGAGTTCCTCGACCACCGTCCGGTACTCATCCCATCCTACCGTAGTTCTACATCTGCTAGTACCGTCCCAGCCAGAGTCACAACTAAGGTCAACCAAGCGAGCCCATAATGACTTGCGGTTGCACAGTAAGCTTCCGGGCATGAAGTATTCTTCCGTCTCTTTGAGTCTGGGTGAAGCTTTCCGCAAGATGTCATGGCGCTTCTCCATGCATCCCGCCAACCACTGGTTTCTCCAGGTGCCCGTCAACCGCCCTTCACCCAAAGAGTGTGTATTGAATTCTGTCTTGAGTCTTGAAGTCTTGAGGCCTTGAATAATGCAGTCCTTGCAGATGCCATCATGGAGTTGTCGTCATTGACGTAGAGTCTCCATTCTCACACCACTCCCGAGCACTCATACCAAACCCCGTCTACTTTAGCATAGCATTAAAATAATTAACGTCCCGGGCTTGGTAACAGGGTGATGGGTTCCTACCTCATGCATACTACTCAACTACAAGGATTTCAATAACACTACTGAGGGGTGGTTGCAAAGGTGCCACTAAATGCAATAAAACATAGGTAAGAAAAGCATGGTCAAAGTGAACTTGCCTTGTTGACGATCTTCAAAAACTAGGGTTTTGTAGTAGCAATCTTAGCACTCGGAAATTCTACCGAGGCAAACAATAACTATAATAAGCACATAGCATAACATAACATAACAACGTAACACACCAAAACCAACAAAGCAAAACCCAAAGGAAAACTTAAAGAAAAAACAACTCAAAGTTTTCCTACTTCAAATAACAACAAAAATAGTTTTATATAACAAAATTTCTTAACATCACCTAATCATGGTTTTATATTAACTAAACAGAAAATATTTCATTAAGCAACTAGGAGCAAAAAGAATTAAATAAAAATCTATTATGAAACTCCCGAAATAAGCAAAACAAGCTTTAATTCAAATCTGATCTAACTCAATTTTATAAATCCAAACATAGACAAATTATATATTTTGGAAACTACAAGAAAATTGTGATCCAACGCAAAAAGAATCAGCATCATTGGACTTCTAGATCAAAAGTTATAAGCTAAACAAGAACGAAACTAAATCTGTTACGGGAATAAATCTGAAAACGAAAACGGAGTTACCTGTACGTGAGGCAGAGATGGCAGGAAGGAGACAGCGATGTGGAGGGCTGCTCCGGCGAGGGGGCGAGGTCGCCAGCAAGGGTGGGGGTGGCGGAGGAGGGGGTCGGCGCTTGGGGAGGTGGCGCTGGGCGATGGGGAGGTTCCAGAAGAGCTCCTGGTGAGCGTTTCTAGGCAGGAAAAGGAGGACGGTGGCGAGAAGGCTACGGGCAGGGAGGGGGCGTGGTGATGGGAAAAGTGGAACGAGGAGGGGGAGGGGGTTTTATAGGCGGTCTCGGGAGGCGCTGGGATGGAAAGACGAGGGAGATCGGGAAGGTGGAGATTTCCTGTCTCCATGGACATGGAAAGCTTCTGTAACGTGAGAGGAAACAGAGGAAGGAGATGATCTCTTGTTGGGCTAGAATAGGAAAGTACTTAATGGGCCAGGTTTTTTTTCCTAATAAAACGATTCCATTCCTATTTTTAAAATTAGGAAACTAAAACAATAAGAAGGGAATCAAATCAATTCGGAATCAAGAGTTTTTATATACTAAAATTATTAGAAAAATAAAATATAGATGATGAGCATTATTCCACGGCCAAAATAAAAACTTAAAAAAATGTTTTTCAGAAAATCCCTAAAGGCTTTATTTCTTATTGCAAATAATTTTTAAATAAAAACTTTGGTTTTTCTTGGCTCAAATATTTTCAAAAGTGCCCCTGATTTTGGAGGGTCATTTTCCTCCGCTCTTTCTTGCTTGCAAGAATTTATTTTTTGGGGTATTTCTCGGGGAAGAAAAATAGAGAAGCAAGTGCAAATATTTGAAAGAATTAAATTGCAAAACTCCGTTCAAATTCTTTATAGTTGAAGAAGTCATGTCATCTTCTCTCATTGATTTCAATAGGATGAATTTGAATTTACGGAGAAGGGAAAGTCATTTTATTCCTCTCATTCAAAAGTTTTTGAAAAGGTTCAAATTTCACTCAAGTTTAATTCACTCAAGCAAACAAACAAACAATTCAATTAATTATATTAACATTCCAAAATTTGGGATGTTACAAACCTACCACACTTAAAATGAATCTCGTCCTCGAGATTCGAAGAGGCTAGCAAGAAAAGGCTAGGGGTTGGGGTCTTCTAGCAAATGTCTTGGTCAGAAAGGTCAGGGGTGCTACCACACTTAAAAACAAGGTCATGGTTCCAATAAAATCAGATATTTCCTCTGGAGGGCTGACAATGTATGTCTCTTCACATATCTTACAATAGCTCCTTCATTAAAGCTCTTCTGTCAGAAGCATAGAGTTTTCCTCAAAATCTTGGGTCGGTTTGCCAAAGTTGTGGTTCGTCCGAGACTGGATCTTCTTAGCTGATAGGTCCGTGTCCATTCTAGACAACTATCGAAATACTCATGGTGGTCTACAATTTATGTTTTCTCCTGCAGAAAACGGGTCTGGGTTGAACCTCACCGTATAACCTACGATTGGCATCAGTTGCCTGTAAAGGGGTTCCATCGTCCTACCATTCTATGGTTTTAGGGCTTATAGCGTCGACACTCTTCAAAGGTTTTCAAGGCTCTCTGATTTTCCATCAACATATGATAGTTCATGATAGAAGTCTTCGGTATGGGGGCCAATCCATCCCGTACTTGAATCATTACCACATATGTAAATATCGAATCACGTATTTTAACACTTGGGCATACTCACAAGCATTGCAGAATTTCTCTTGTTCTCGAACTGAGTTCGTATAAATCCATGGTTTCTGCATGCCAAACAAAACATCTATCGTTACTTCACCACTCTTAGGTTTTTGCGTAATCTCCTACGAAACGTATGCTGATTGGACTGCTGATTCTTCCAATTTATTCCTTCATCAAGGTTACGTCTGTTCCTTATCAAAATCCTGGGCCTGTGGGTTATGGCCCACTTCAGTACTAGTGCAGCTTTAACTCATCCTTGGAGTAACTCTCTTGTTACACCTCCTTAAATCCAGTAGTACTCTATTTCTTCATACCATCATAGCAAAAGCACAACTCCAACTTATTTTGTCCAGCTTCCTTCTATGGACCGTCATGGATAACACATTTCTTTCTTCATTGATCATGTGGTTTTACAGAGTACTATGACCAAAATAACTGCACAAGTTTATCCATAACACCTCATTATTCTCATATCAATCTTTCATTATATCCTTAATCATTTTCGTAAATCCAAATTCCAAAAAGTACTTTACAAATGCTGCCACCCACATGGTTCGGTATGGTCAGACATTACTTCCAACTTTATTCATTTTTCCTCCTTGAGGATTCTTCAGTCCCACTGGAATTGTGCGACATGTGCCTTGAAATCTTCAATCTTCTGTTTCATTGTGGTGGCCTTGAGCTTCACTTCCATCATCTCAGTACGCACTTCGCTTAGGTATTCCTGAGTATAACGGAGTCTTGCTTCAAGTATTTCTCCGATCTGACGTATGGCTTCCATGGCTGCTTCACGAACAACATCGAAGAAAGTTGCTTGTGGCACACGTGAAATGAAAAAGTACTGCCCCGTCATCTTTGGGCAAACTCCTTTCAAATGGTGGAGGTGTACCTCCACATACCAAAGTTCCACTCCCTTTGCATGAAAGGATAGCCTTTGTAGACTGCATCTCCTTCAAGGATGAATATGCTTCATCATTTCCTTCAGATCTTCGGGTAATCATGATCACTTGTCGTGGTCATGATGGTTTCCGGACCTTTAAGGAAAGACTCGTAAAAGGGTCGCCATCTACAGTTGTGAAACAGAAATGATGCTCGAAATTAAGGTACTTATCTCCGGGGCACACAGTCATATCATCCAACAAAACTTCAAACTCAATTTCCAATATCCAATTTATGCCTCACAACTCACTTTCTTCCATGTTCATCCGAATATTAACTTCCAAGATAAAATATGACAACTCCTTAAAGCTTTTCAAGATGTGACATTACAACTTTATTGAGTCATGAACTATTACAATCTCGAGTAATCTATTACATAACTCAACTCATCGAGCTCATGAAAATAAAATTGCTTTCTACTACTCTTATTATCCATCTCAAAATTCCAACTACTCAACTCCAGCTTCCATCTTGTCGGGACATTTAATAGCATAATGTCCTGCCTCCTTGCAGCGAAAACAAATGACTTCCGACATGTCTCGGGCTTCTTGGTGATTATGCGGGCTCCTTGGATTCTTGGCTTCTTTTACGGGCATTTACTAGCGTAATGACCTAAATCCTTGCACCTGTAACAGGTGATATGACTCAAGTCCTTCTCTGCAAAAATTGTGTCGCTCGGGTTGCCTTCCTTTTCTCTTCCTGGATTTCTCTGTAATGATCGAGTTTCTATCTCCGGGGTCAAACTTCACTTCTGCTTGTCGGAAATATCCTGAATACTCCTTTCTTTCCTTGGTGCAATCTTGTGAAAATGTCCTTCTTCTCCACATGAATAGCGGGCATTGGAGTAAAATCTGTTGAGACCTTCTCCATCGTGGTCTTTAACACATTCCTTCATCACAGTTCTTTCATAACTTCTCGAGGGCTTCTTTCAGTCCTTCTTCCTGCTCCTGAATAGTTTGTTGCACCATGGGGTAAATGTGACACTTGAGTCGGGTAGTGGGTGGTTCCTTCACACAAGAAACAAGTCACCGACTAGTTGGGCATTCCTCACCGGGTGTTTCTCCTCACTATGTGGGCATCCATCCTTGTGTTCCTCCAGGTGTGTCCTATTTCTCCATAAATCTTGCGAGCACAAGGTTTATTTCTTGGTGTATCATGTTGCTTCCGGATAAGACGAGATCTTGTCGAGTCTTCTTGAATTCTTTCCAAGTCTTTGCTCCATTCCATCCTGTATAGCTTGATGCATCTGCCACCATGTTGCAGCACTTCCTTCAAAGTATCTTGGAGAGCGTAAGATACTTCATTCTTCCTTGAAACCAAATTGCTCCCAAAGTGATTCTCCATGTTCGAATCCATAGCTCTGCCTCCGGCTGAGCCTTCGGTCCGGAGAATATCAGTCCAACTTCATTCATCATCTATGGGGTCCAAAAGTTTTGGGATGAGATATGAGAGAGGTGGGGAGGATATACACACAATACAAACAATAGTTTTTGAAGAAACAAGTTTTACTTTGTGGCTGTCGGAAAACATCAAACAAATGACAGCTCACAAATCGTCAGATCTAACATAAGTGTGTAACAGGGGTTTGGTCTTCTAAAGGTCAAATAATTCTTCAGATTCTTCAAATTCTTCTAGTCTTCGGAGTCTTCAATTGTTGCAGCTTCAACTCTTCTAATGCATGGTCAAATCCTCTTTACTCTGAAGAGGCCATCAGTTATCCGATATCTTGTCCTTCTTGGAGCGGCTTCAGTTGATTCTTCATGTGATCAAAAGGGAAAAGGGGTATATTCTAACTATTTGAGGTGAGAGTGTCTATTTGATAAAATCAGAAGAGATGAGAAGTAAGAGTCTTTTTGAAAATAAAGTTTTAGAGATTTTCGGTCCTAGGGGCTTTCCGGTTTCTAGGGTCACGTCCTACAGTCAACATGTGCTCTGATACCATTTCTGTAGCGACCCGACCTCAGACGGTCAAGCCTCGTGTATCCGTGCCATCCTCGGATCAAGTATCTTGCACACACAGTACATTAATGTATATATCAAAGTGCAATCACATGTATAAATAACGTAAAATGATATATACCTCATAATAATCAGCGGAAACAATCAAACGGGTGTGGAGTCCCATCAACGCCATCGGCAGGTTGAGTGTAGACCGTAACCCTGTATCGTAACTCTTACTCGTCGAGGAAATATCTGCAACATGATACGTTGCAGCCGTGTAGGTCAGACATTGAATGTACCGCAAGATCACAACATGAGAAAACAGATGATAAAACTATACTATATGCAATATGGCTTTGTGGCTCGTGTATCTGAGTTTTGTTTTGCATAAAAGCTGGTTTTATTTTACCTACATCAAAGGAATAAAATGAAGCCTGTACTATGGAGTTTTTCTGTCATGACATGGTTCCGCCAACCGATGTCTCATAGCCCAAAATCATCATAAGTTGCCCACAATTAAGTTATCAATCCGGTGTTGAGAGTTCCGAGATAGATCCAAGTCCAGAGGCTCAAATTGTCCGTGAATCGGGACACGGCTAATCGATTAGGTTATAACCCTCTGCAGAGGTTTGTACACTTTACCCGCAAGATTCGATCCTCTTTTACGTTCTCGCACTTCAGGGTGTTTGAGAACAAGATGACCGAAACATGGTCTTCCGAAGAGTTCCTCTGACCACTGTCCGGTACTCATCCCATCCTACCGTAGTTCTACATCTGCTAGTACCGTCCCAGCCAGAGTCACAACTAAGGTCAACCAAGCCAGAGCCCATAATGACTTGCGGTTGCACAGGTAAGCTTCCGGGCATGAAGTATTCTTCCGTCTCTTTGAGTCTGGGTGAAGCTTTCCGCAAGATGTCATGGCGCTTCTCCATGCATCCCGGCCAACCACTGGTTTCTCCAGGGTGCCCGTCAACCGTCCTTCACCCAGTAGTGTGTATTGAATTCCTGTCTTGAGTCTTGAAGTCTTGAGGCCTTGAATAATGCAGTCCTTGCAGATGCCATCATGGAGTTGTCGTCATTGACGTAGAGTCTCCATTCTCACACCACTCCCGAGCACTCATACCAAACCCCGTCTACTTTAGCATAGCATTAAAATAATTAACGTCCCGGGCTTGGTAACAGGGTGATGGGTTCCTACCTCATGCATACTACTCAACTACAAGGATTTCAATAACACTCTGAGGGTGGTTGCAAAGGTGCCACTAAATGCAATAAAACATAGGTAAGAAAAGCATGGTCAAAGTGAACTTGCCTTGTTGACGATCTTCAAAAACTAGGGTTTTGTAGTAGCAATCTTCGCACTCGGAAATTCTACCGAGGCAAACAATAACTATAATAAGCACATAGCATAACATAACATAACAACGTAACACACCAAAACCAACAAAGCAAAACCCAAAGGAAAACTTAAAGAAAAAAACAACTCAAAGTTTTCCTACTTCAAATAACAACAAAAATAGTTTTATATAACAAAATTTCTTAACATCACCTAATCATGGTTTTATATTAACTAAACAGAAAATATTTCATTAAGCAACTAGGAGCAAAAAGAATTAAATAAAAATCTATTATGAAACTCCCGAAATAAGCAAAACAAGCTTTAATTCAAATCTGATCTAACTCAATTTTATAAATCCAAACATAGACAAATTATATATTTTGGAAACTACAAGAAAATTGTGATCCAACGCAAAAAGAATCAGCATCATTGGACTTCTAGATCAAAAGTTATAAGCTAAACAAGAACGAAACTAAATCTGTTACGGGAATAAATCTGAAAACGAAAACGGAGTTACCTGTACGTGAGGCAGAGATGGCAGGAAGGAGACAGCGATGTGGAGGGCTGCTCGGCGAGGGGGCGAGGTCGCCCGGCAGGGTGGGGTGGCGGAGGAGGGGTCGGCGCTGGGGAGGTGGCGCTGGGCGATGGGGAGGTTCCAGAAGAGCTCCTGGTGAGCGTTTCTAGGCAGGAAAAGGAGGACGGTGGCGAGAAGGCTACGGGCAGGAGGCGTGGTGATGGGAAAAGTGGAGCGAGGAGGGAGGGGTTTTATAGGCGGTCTCGGGAGGCGCTGGGATGGAAAGACGAGGGAGATCGGGAAGGTGAAGATTTCCTGTCTCCATGGACATGGAAAGCTTCAGAACGTGAGAGGAAACAGAGGAAGGAGATGATCTCTTGTTGGGCTAGAATAGGAAAGTACTTAATGGGCCAGGTTTTTTCCTAATAAAACGATTCCATTCCTATTTTTAAAATTAGGAAACTAAAACAATAAGAAGGAATCAAATCAATTCGAATCAAGAGTTTTTATATACTAAAATTATTAGAAAAATAAAATATAGATGATGAGCATTATTCCACGGCCAAAATAAAAACTTAAAAAATGTTTTCAGAAAATCCCTAAAGGCTTTATTTCTTATTGCAAATAATTTTAAATAAAAACTTTGGTTTTCTTGGCTCAAATATTTTCAAAAGTGCCCCTGATTTTGGAGGGTCATTTTCCTCCGCTCTTTCTTGCTTGCAAGAATTTATTTTTGGGGTATTTCTGGGAAGAAAAATAGAGAAGCAAGTGCAAATATTTGAAAGAATTAAATTGCAAAACTCCGTTCAAATTCTTTATAGTTGAAGAAGTCATGTCATCTTCTCTCATTGATTTTAATAGGATGAATTTGAATTTACCGGAGAAGGGGAAAGTCATTTTATTCCCTCTCATTCAAAAGTTTTTGAAAAGGTTCAAATTTCACTCAAGTTTAATTCACTCAAGCAAACAAACAAACAATTCAATTAATTATATTAACATTCCAAAATTTGGGATGTTACATCAATATGATCTCTTTAATTCTTTTTATTCTTTCTTTTATTCCCTAAAGATCATAGCAAGATAACCAAGCCCTCGACTCAAAACTAATATTTATTATATATAGCTCACAGACTCGATTACATAGAAGGATCATAAAGCAAAACTCAAAACTAGATCATGCTAAAACTTTATTCTACTAGATCAAGATATAACCAAAAGGATCAAACTAAGAAAAACGATAAAGATAGAAGTGTGATGGTGATACAATACAGGGACACCTCCCCCAAGCTTGGCAGTTGCCAAGGGGAGTGCCCATACCCATGTGTTTATGTCTCCTTCTTTGGAGGTGGTGATGATGGAGTTGTTGATGATGCAGGCTTGCCGTCCATCTTCCAAGGCATGGGCTCACCATCATAAAAGGATGATCGAGTCTCCCGGATCCTCAAATCTGCAGCCAAACTCATCCTCTTGAATCTATATTCATACTCACAGTTTTGGTTTTGCAGGTCATAGATCTGGGCCTGGAGGTGCTCGATTTTCTCGTAAATCTTGAAGATGGTTTCCCCAATGTTCTTGGTATCTAGCTCGTGGTTGTTGGTGAACTCTGCGATCATCATGTGGTTGGCGTCGAGTCCTCGTTCCACCATCTCCTGGCACTTGAAAACTTGTTGCTATATTGCTTCGAGTCTTGTCTCCATGCTTCTGCTCCTCCTTGGTCCCTCAACATCGCGGATGTGCAGCAACCCCTCACGCATCTCAATGGTTTGAGGGTGTTGCAGAACCTCCGCGAGGTAGGGGTTGATGACCTTCTCAAAGAACTTGTCCTTGGGGGGACTTGAAGACGTCATGGTGATTTAGATCTGTCAGAAAAAAAGCTCGAAACACAAACAGGGGATATTCGCGTGTTACGGTGGTCAAAGCCTTCGGGAGATTATATAATGAATTTTTACCGACCAAAAGAAGTATCGTGCAAGAAAACAAAGTCCAGAGGGCCCACGAGGCGGGGGCGCGCCACGGGGTAGGGCGCGCCCTCTAGCCTCGTGGATGCCTCGTGTCCTTTTCGGACTACTTCTTATTTTCCTATTTTCTTAAATATTCCAAAATGGAGAAAAATTGCTATTAGAACTGTTTTGGAGTCGGTTTACTTACCGTACCACATACCTATTCCGTTTCGGAGTCTGAAACGTTCTGGAAAGTGTCCCTTATGTATTCCTCCGGGGTTACGGCGTCAATAACATTGGTTTCAACATTTATGGGATTACCTGAGATATAATGTTTGATTCTTTGACCGTTCACCACCTTCGGATTTGTGCCTTCGAAGTTGTTGATTTTTATGGCACCGGAACGATAGACCTCCTCGATAACGTAAGGACCTTCCCATTTAGATAGGAGTTTTCCTGCAAAAAATCTTAAACGAGAGTTGTATAGCAAAACATAATCATCTACATTAAACTCACACTTTTGTATCCTTCTGTCATGCCATCTTTTGACTTTTTCTTTAAACAGTTTGGCATTCTCATAGGCTAGGGTTCTCCACTCATCAAGTGAGCTAATGTCAAATAGTCTCTTATCACCGGCAAGTTTTAAATCATAATTGAGCTCTTTAATGGCCCAATATGCCTTATGTTCTAATTCGAGAGGTAAATGACATGCTTTTCCATAGACCATTTTATACGGAGACATACCCATAGGATTTTTATATGCAGTTCTATAGGCCCATAATGCATCATCGAGTTTCTTGGACCAATTCTTTCTACATCTATTAATAGTCTTTTGCAAAATTAATTTGATCTCTCTATTACTCAGTTCTACTTGACCACTAGACTGTGGGTGGTATGCAGATGCAATTCTATGATTAACGTCATACTTAGCAAGCATTTTACGAAAAGCACCATGAATAAAATGTGAACCACCATCAGTCATTAAGTATCTAGGGACTCCAAACCTCGGAAAAATAACTTCTTTAAGCATCTTAATAGAGGTGTTATGATCAGCACTACTAGTTGGAATAGCTTCTACCCACTTCGTAACGTAATCAACAACAACCAAAATATGTGTATACCCATTAGAGGAAGGAAACAGTCCCATATAATCAAAGCCCCAAACATCAAATGGTTCAATAACAAGTGAATAGTTCATAGGCATTTCTTGACGTCTACTAATATTAACAATTCTTTGACATTCATCACAAGAAAAGACAAACTTACGGGCATCTTTGAAAAGAGTAGGCCAATAAAAACCGGATTTTAGTACCTTATGTGCAGTTCTATCTCCAGCGCGGTGTCCTCCATAAGCCTCGGAGTGACACTTGTGTAGGATCTATTCATGTTCATGCTCAGGTACACAACATCTAATAACACCATCTACTCCTTCTTTATAAAGGTGTGGGTCATCCCATAAGTAATGTCTTAAGTCATAGAAAAACTTTTTCTTTTGCTGGTATGTGAAACTAGGTGGTATAAATTTAGCAACAATGTAATTAGCATAATCAGCATACCATGGAGCAGTACGAGAAGTATTTATGACAGCTAATTGTTCATCGGGAAAGCTATCATCAATAGGTAGTGGATCATCAAGAACATTCTCTAACCTAGATAAGTTGTCTGCAACGGGGTTCTCATCTCCCTTTCTATCAATAATATGCAAATCAAATTCTTGTAGTAGGAGAACCCATCTGATAAGTCTAGGTTTAGCATCTTTCTTTTCCATAAGATATTTAATAGCAGCATGATCAGTGTGAACAGTTACTTTAGAATCAACAATATAAGGTCTAAACTTATCACAAGCAAATACAACTGCTAAAAATTCCTTTTCATTAGTAGCATAATTTCTTTGGGCACTGTCTAGAGTTTTACTAGCATATTGGATAACATTTAGTTTCTTATAAACTCTTTGTCCTAGAATAGAACCTACAGCATAATCACTAGCATCACACATTATTTCAAAGGGTAAATTCCAATCAGGTGGCTGAACAATAGGTGCAGAAATCAAGGCTTTCTTAAGTATTTCAAATGCTTCTACACAATCATCATCAAAGACAAAAGGAACATCTTTTTGTAAGAGATTAGTCAGAGGCCTAGAAATTTTTGAGAAGTCTTTAATGAACCTCCTATAAAAACCGGCATGACCAAGGAAACTTCTTATACCTTTAACGTCCTTAGCACACCGCATCTTTTCAATAGCATCAACTTTAGCTTTATCAACTTCAATACCTCTTTCAGAAACTTTATGCCCCAAGACAATACCTTCATTAACCATAAAGTGGCACTTCTCCCAATTCAAGACAACATTAGTTTCGTCACATCTCTGCAAAACTCAATCAAGGTTTATTAAGCAATCATCAAAAGAAGTTCCATATACGGAGAAATCATCCATGAAAACCTCAACAATCTTTTCACAAAAGTCAGGGAATATAGCTGTCATACATCTTTGAAAGGTAGCAGGTGCATTGCATAAACCAAAAGGCATACGTCTATAAGCAAAGGTACCAAAAGGGCAAGTAAAAGTGGTCTTTTCTTGATCCTCTTTTAACACATGTATTTGAGAGAAACCAGAATAACCGCCTAGAAAGCAAAATGTGTATGTTTGGATAGTCTTTCTAGCATTTGATCAATAAAAGGTAAAGGGTAATGATCCTTTTTAGTAGCTTTATTTAGTTTGCGGAAATCAATTACCATTCTATAACCTGTAACAATTCTTTGTGGGAGCAATTCATCTTTATCATTAGGAACAACAGTAATACCTCCCTTCTTAGGGACACAATCGACAGGATTACCCACTGACTATCAGCAACATGATAAATTAGACCTGCCTCCAGAAGCTTTAGTATTTCTTTTCTTACCACTTCTTTCATCTTAGGATTTAACCGTCATTGGTGATCAACAACCGGTTTAGCGTCTTTCTCCAATTTTATTTTGTGCTGGCATAGAGTGGGACTAATGCCCTTAAGATCATCAAGAGTATATCCAATAGTAGCACGATGCTTCTTCAGAGTTTTCAATAATTTCTCTTCTTCCTGCTCTGAAAGATTAGCACTAATAATAACAGGATATATCTTCTTTTCATCAAGATAAGCATATTTAAGAGTATCAGGTAATGGTTTAAGCTCAAACACGGGATCACCCTTGGGTGGAGGAGGGTCCCCTAGAATTTCAACAGGCAAATTATGTTTCAAAATAGGTCCCTGCTTGAAGAATACTTCATCTATTTCCCTTCTTTCATTCATAAACATATCATTTTCATGGTCTAGCAAATATTGTTCTAAAGGATCATTAGGAGGCATGGCAATAGAAGCAAGACCAATAATTTCATCTTTACAAGGCAATTCTTTATCATGGGGTTGTCTACGAAATTTAGCAAAATTAAAGTCATGAGACATATCCCCTAAACCAATAGTAACAACATCCTTTTTTCAATCTATCTTAGCATTAACAGTATTCAAGAAGGGTCTACCAAATATAATGGGACAAAAGTCATCTTGTTGGGAACCAAGAACAAGAAAATCAGTAGGATATTTAACTTTCCCACACAAGACTTCAACATCTCTAATAATCCCAACTGGTGAAATAGTATATCTATTGGCAAGCTTAATTGTAACATCAATACCTTCTAACCCAGCAGGTGCAATATCATGCATAATTTCTTCATATAAAGAATGAGGTATTGCACTCGCACTAGCACCCATATCACATAAGCCATGATAGCAATGATATCCTATTTTAATAGAAATAACGGGCATGGCTACAACAGGTCTATGTTTATTTTTAGTATCAGGTCTAGCAATTCTAGTAGCTTCATCACAGAAGTAAATAACATGCCCATCAATATTATCGGCCAAGAGATCTTTAACCATAGCAGTACTAGGTTCAACTTTAATTTTCTCAGTGGGTGTAAGTGTTCTAGTATTACTCTTACGAACCATAGTTGAAGCTTTAGCATGATCCTTTATTCTAGCAGGGAAAGGTGGTTTCTCAATATAAGCGGTAGGAAGAATAGGATCAACATTATAAGTGATAGTCTTTTCTTCAACTTTAATAGGTTCAACTACTTTTAATTTAATGGGAGGATGATATTTAAACCACTTCTCCTTAGGGAGATCAATGTGAGTAGCAAACGGTTCACATACAGAAGCTACTATCTCAGAGTCAAGTCCATATTTAGTGCTAAATTCATGAAAAGCATCGGTATCCATAAAAGATTTAACACAATCAAACTTAGGTGTTATACCTGACTCCTTACCTTCACCGAGTTCCCAATCTCCAGAGTTGCATTTAATTCTTTCCAATAAATCCCATTTGAATTCAGTAGTCTTCATCATAAAAGAACCAGTACAAGAAGTATCGAGCATGCAGCGATTATTGAGAGAAAGCCGAGCATAAATTTTTTGAATAATAATTTATCTTGAGAGCTCATGATTGGGGCATGAATATAACATTGACTTAAGCCTCCCCAAGCTTGAGTGATGCTCTCTCCTTCGCGAAGCCAAAAATTATATATATAATTATGATCACGATGAACCAGATGCATAGGATAAAACTTCTGATGAAATTCCAATTTCAATCGGTTGTAGTTCCATGATCCGATATCATCGCATAGCCTAAACCATGTCAATGCCTTTCCCTTCAAAGATAAAGGGAACACCTTCTTCTTGATAACATCCTCGTGCATACCTGCAAGCTTAAATAATCCACAAACTTCATCCACATAGATTTGGTGCAAATCGGGATGCAATGTTCCATCTCCTGTAAAAGAATTAGCGAGTAGTTTCTCTATCATACCCGAAGGAATTTGAAAGTAAACATTTTCAGTAGGTTCAGCAGGTTGAGGAGCAACTCTTTGCTCTACTGGTCGGGGTGAAGATACCCTGAACAAGCCCCTCAAGGGATTACTTTCCATAGTAACAAGTGACAGTAAATTTCAGCACACTATATAAATGTTTCCTTACCAAATTCCACTTACCAAAGGCGCTTCACTCCCCGGCAACGACGCCAGAAAAGAGTCTTGATGACCCACAAGTATAGAGGTTCTATCATAGTCCTTTCGATAAGTAAGAGTGTCAAACCCAATGAGGAGCAGAAGGAAATGACAAGCGTTTTTCAGTAAGGTATTCTCTGCAAGCACTAAAATTATCGGTAACAGATAGTTTTGTGATAAGGTAATTTGTAACGGGTAACAACAAAAAAATGTAAACAAGGTGCAGCAAGGTGGCCCAATGCTTTTTGTAGCAAAGGAAAAGCCTGGACAAACTCTTATATAAAGGGAAACGCTCCCGAGGACACATGGGAATTATCGTCAAGCTAGTTTTCATCATGCTCATATGATTCGCGTTTGTTACTTTGATAATTTGATATGTGGGTGGACCGGTGCTTGGGTACTGCCCTTCCTTGGACAAGCATCCCACTTATTATTAACCCCTCTTGCAAGCATCCGCAACTACAAAAGAAGTATTAAGGTAAAACCTAACCATAGCATGAAACATGTGGATCCAAATCAGCCCCTTACGAAGCAACGCATAAACTAGGGTTTAAGCTTCTGTCACTCTAGCAACCCATCATCTACTTATTACTTCCCAATGCCTTCCCCTAGGCCCAAACAATGGTGGAGTGTCATGTAGTCGATGTTCACATAACACTACTAAAGGAGGGACAACATACATCTCATCCAAATATTGGTTTCCCCCTCCCGATGAGAGGATCGATGGTGATGACGATGGTGATGATTTCCCCCTCCCGGAGGGATGTTTCCCCGGCAGAACAGCTCCGCCGGAGCCCTATATTGGTTTCGCCAGGTTCGGCCCCGAGACGGCGGCGCTTCATCCCAAAAGCTTCCTTCCCATTTTTTCTAGGGCAAAAGACTTCATATAGCAAAAGATGGGCACCGAAGGCCTGCCAGGGGGCCCACAAGGCAGGGGGCGTGCCAAGGGGGGTAGGGTGCGCCCCCACCCTCGTGGACAGGGTGTGGCCCCCCTCTGGTGCTTTCTTCGCCCAATATTTTTGATATATTCCAAAAGTAACTTCCATGGAGTTTCAGGACTTTTGGAGTTGTGCATAATAGGTCTCTAATATTTTCTCCTTTTCCAGCCCAAAATTCTAGCTGCCGGCATTCTCCCTCTTCATGTAAACCTTGTAAAATAAGAGAGAATAGGCATAAATATTGTGACATAATGTGTAATAACAGCCCATAATGCAATAAATATCGATATAAAAGCATGATGCAAAATGGATGTATCAGTTAGCTGCAATAAATTTTGCTAATTGCACTCCTTGGTATGCTGACTATGCTAATTACATTGTTGCTAAATATTTGCCACCTAGATTTACATACCAACAAAAGAAAAAATTCTTCTATGATTTAAGATATTACTTTTGGGATGACCCACATTTTATAAAGAAGGAGTAGATGGTATTATTAGATGTTGTGTACCTGAGCATGAACAGGGACAAATCCTACGGAAATGTCACCCCGAGGCTTATGGAGGCCATCATGCTGGAGATAGAACTGCTCACAAGGTATTGCAATCTGGATTTTATTGGCCTACTCTCTTCAAGGATGCCCGTAAGTATGTCTCATCTTGTGATGAATGTCAAAGAAGAGGTAATATTGGTAATCGTCAAGAAATTCCTATGAATTATTCACTTGTTGTTGAACCATTTGATGTTTGGGGATTTGATTACATGGGACCTTTTCCTTCCTCTAATGGGTATACACATATTTTGGTTGCTGTTGATTATGTTACTAAATGGGTAGAAGCTATCCCAACCAGTAGTGCTGATCACAACACCTCTATTAAAATGCTTAAGGAATTTATTTTCCCAAGGTTTGGAGTCCCTAGATATTTAATGACTGATGGTGGTTCACACTTTATTCATGGTGCTTCCCGTAAAATGCTTGACAAGTATGATGTTAACCATAGAATTGCATCACCCTATCATCCTTAGTCTAGTGGTCAAGTTGAACTTGGCAATAGAGAAATAAAATTAATTTTGCAAAAGACTGTCAATAGGTCCAGGAAGAATTGGTCTAAGAAATTAGATGATGCACTTTGGGTTTACAGAACATCATATAAAAATCCTATGGGTATGTCTCCTTATAAAATGGTTTACGGATAATCTTGTCATTTTCCTCTTGAGTTAGAACATAAAGCATATTGGGCAGTTAAAGAACTCAATTATGATTTCAAACATGCTGGTGAAAAGAGGTTATTTGATATAAGCTCATTAGATGAATGGAGAACCCAAGCATATGAAAATGCAAAGTTATTCAAAGAAAAAGTTAAAAGATGGCATGACAAAAGAATCCAAAAGCTTGAGTTTAAAGTCGGAGAATATGTTCTTTTGTACAACTCTCATTTTAGATTTTTTACAAGGAAGCTCCTGTCAAAATGGGAAGGCCCATATGTCATCGAGGAGGTTTACCGGTCTGGTGCCATCAAAATAAATAATTTCAAAGGTACTAACCCGAAGGTTGTCAATAGGCAACGAATAAAGCATTATATCTCAGGTACGCCTATTAATGTTGAAAGTAATATTATCCAAACTTTGACACCGGAAGAACACATAAAAGAGTCCTTCCGAAACACTCCAGAATTGTCAAAATAAGGAGGTACGTGATACGGTAAGTAAATGGACTCCGAAAAATCCGCAAAAATATTTTTTGTCAGTTTTGGAATATTTTAGAATTTTGGAAATAAAGAAACTTCCAGGAAGCGTCCCCTGATGGGCACAAGACACCAGGGCACGCCAGGCGCGCGCCCAGATGGGTTGCGCCCACCCGCGACACCTTCTGTACTCCGTTTTTCTTCCATGTACTTGTCCTCCAAGATAAAAAAATCTATATATACTTCCCGAACCTGTTAACCACTGTATCACGGAGAAAATCCTCTATTCTCTTTTTCCTTGCTGTTTTCTGTCAGATCCCATCTACGATGATTGCTTCAAGCTCCTCCAAGGACAAGTTCTTCAAGAACGTCATCAACCCATTTTTGCGGGAGGTGGTGCAGCACCCTCAGGTCTTTGAAATGCATGAGGGGATGCTTCACCTTCGTGATGTGTCCTGCCCCAAGGGGACGGGAACCGTGGAGGCTAGGCTTGAAGCTTTGGAGCAAGATGTCTTCTGGTGCAAGGGGATGGTGGAGCATGGACCCCATGCCAATCACCTCATTATCATGGACCTCTCCAATGATCTCAAGGTGGATGGCAAGACCATGAAGGACATCGTCTTCACCTTCATCGAGCAAATCAACTTCCTCCAAAGCCAGATCTATGACCTCCAGAACCAAGTCTTTGAATATGAGGCGAGGTTTAAAGGTATGAGTTTGGCTGCTAGTTGCAGGATCCGTGAGACTCACTCTTCCTCTTATGATGGTGGACCACTGCCATGGAAATTTGAGAACAAGGCCTCTTCTTCGTCACCATCACCATCTTCTTCACCACCAAAGGAGAACTGAGTATCGGGTATGGGCACTCCCCTTGGCTTCCGCCAAGCTTGGGGGAGGTGCCCCGATATCGTATCATCCCCACTATCTTTTTACTTTTACTTGTCTTAGTTCGATCTTTTTGCTTTATATGAAATAAAGTTTAGTTCGATCCTTTCCTCTTTGAGAGTTTGCTTAGTGATCTATCATTGTAATCATGTGCACGTTATATAATAAAGTTTAGTTTGAGCTTTTGCTTTCCTTACTTTCATGTTGCAAATAAAAAAGGAAGTAAGTAAGAAAGAAAGAAAGAAAGAAAGAAAGAAAGAAAGAAAGAAAGAAAGAAAAAGAGAAAGGAAATAAATCAATAAGATTATATACTAATCCTATGGTAGGTGATGACAACACATAAGGAAAAGTATAAGTAAATTTTAATAGAGATTGACAAACATAGCATTAGTCAATGATGCAACTCATGAAAGAATTAATAATGGAAGAGAAGATTCACATATAAATATATTATCCTAGAAATCTTTTGTGATTGTGAACCCTCATCAAAATATTATATGCCAAAATTGTTGACGTTGGACAAGGAACACAACTTAATGGTTTATGTTTGTTTATATTCATAGAAGTCATATTGTCATAGATCCTTCAACATGTGGTGCTTGCCCCCTATCTTTGCTAGCCAAAAATTCCGCACTAAGTAGAGATACTAATTGTGCATCCAAAAACCCTTAAACCCAAATCTTTTTCAAGTGTCCACCATACCTACCTATGGATCAGTGGCGGTGCCAAGATCAAAACCTTGTGATGTCAAGCTTTACTAGTAATAACCTTTTAATCATAAACATGGATAGAAAAACATCGTACTTTATTACAACCCAACATATCTATGGCAGTAGTGCTTTCGGATCATGCATACTTTGATATGTATGCATAATAGCATCGGTACTAATTCGCAGGAATACGTCGGTTTCAACATAAGTTACGAGACAATGGTACAAGAAATAATATCCTACATCCTAAATCCTAAAATTGCGAGTGAGAGAAAAAACGGAAAATAATGAAGTGTATTGCAGTTCTTGCACATAAAAGAAACAAGTAGATTTATAGAAGTGGAGGGCCTTGCCTTGTGTTGGATCAGATACAGAGTGCAGACTAGTACAATAGTATTGATCGATTGATTCAGAGTTTTAGATGAAGAATTCGTGTGCAGCCGCGGGTGCGCCGCTCGCAGCTCGTCGGAAAGCCCAACGTGGTCGTTCCTCACGTCTCACGTCTAGAGTCCTGCCAAAGATAGCCGACGTCGAAACGGGAAGATTGAAGATGATGCACTACGGCGGCCGTCCACGGTCATTGGAGAGGCATGCGTCAAGGAGTCAACGAGATTACGTAATTTGGGGATCAACCGATACAGTGCGATCAGTTTAGGGATTTCAGACTTTCTTCTTGCTATATGGCCCAGTAGTGGCCCAACTAATTGTGACACAAGCATAGAATAAGAGAATAAATGGGCCTGTGTAGTTAAATTCCATATATTGCTGGTTCAACGACGCATGCAAACATGGGGTCGATGTCGTACGAAAATTTTGTGTAGTCAAACGACTACATAGTTACAGCGTGACTTCGCCACTGCTATGGATTGAGCAAGATCCCTCAAGTAAGTTGTCATCGGTGCAAAAAGGCAATAAAAATTGCTTCTAAATATGTGAGATCATTTAGTGTAAGAGAAAATTGAGCGTTGTACGAACTTTGATGACAAAGAATAAAAGCGACATACTGCATAATAAAGGTTGTCATCTTAAGGGGCAAGACGGCGTGACCTTCTCTTGCACTAATGGATTGAGCATGCAAACAAATAAGCGCATGCCAACCTCTGCTTCCCTCTGCGAAGGGCCTGTCTTTTACTTTTATGTATTTACTTTTATGCAAAGAGTCAAATTTTCCTTCTATTCCTTTTTATTTTCTCTTTTGGGAAGCATCATGTGGTGAGGAAAGATCTAGGCACATATGTCCAGTTGAATATAGACAGCATAAGTTATTATTATTGACATCACTCTTGAGGTGAGTATGTTGAGAGGCGAAACTATAAGCCCCTTTCTTTATATGTGTCCGGTTGAAACTTTTGCTCATGCGTACGAGGTGAGTGTTAGCAATCATAGAAGACTATATGATGGTTGAGTATGTGGACTTGCTTAAAAGGCTCCGACACGTGACTCTTCCTGAAAAGATGATGAATTGTAGTTGCAAAGTTGACTAAGAACATAGTTTGTTGGTTTCTAATAGAGTTTTTGCTTTATACTTCGATTATGTGATGAACTGTTACTTATTCATGGGAAGTATTTAATGCAAGTTCTGTGATAAAAGTCCTATGTTTAATTTTGTTGCTGTTATAATAATCAACATGATGCTTCTATGTCCATATTTTTGTTTTTATCGACACCTCTCTCTCAAAGCATGTGGTCGTGTTTTTTGATTTTGGTTTTCGCTTGAGGACAAGCAAGGTCTAAGCTTGGGGGAGTTGATACGACCATTTTGCATCATGTTTTCTTACTGTTATTTATAATGCTTTATCCATAATAATGCTTTTTGGAGTAATTCTAATGCCTTTTCTCTCATAATTTGCAAGGTACACACAAAGAGGGAGAATTACCTGAAAAAGCTACGTCAGGCTACCTATTCTGCACAACTCCAAATGAGCTGAATCTTGACAAAGATTTTTTATAGAATATATAAGAAATATTGGAGCCAATAACTACTAGAGGGGGGCCACCAGGTGGGAACAACCCACCTGGGCGCGCCTGGCCCCCCTGGCGCGCCCTGGTGGGTTGTGGTCTCCTCGGCCCACCTCCAGTGCCCATCTTCTGGTACATAAGTCATTTTGGCCTATAAAAAATAAGGAGAAGGCTTTCGGGACGGAGTGCCGCCGTCTCAAGGCGGAACTTGGGCATGAGCACTTTTGCCCTTCGGCGGAGCAATTCTGTCGGGGGAACTTCCCTCCCGGAGGGGGAAATCATCATCATCATCACCACCAACAACTCTCCCATCTTGGGGAGGGCAATCTCCATCAACATCTTCAACAGCACCATCTCATCTCAAATCGTAGTTCATCTCTTGTATTCAATCTTGTTACCGGAGCTATAGATTGGTGCTTGTGGGTGACTACTAGTGTTGATTACATCTTGTAGTTGATTACTATATGGTTTATTTGGTGGAAGATTATATGTTCAGATACATTATGCTATTTAATACCCCTCTGATCATGGGCATGTTTATCATTTGTGAGTAGTTACTTTTGTTCCTGAGGTCACGGGAGAAATCATGTTGCAAGTAATCATGTGAATTTGATATGTGTTCGATATTTTGATAGTATGTATGTTGTGATTCCCTTAGTGGTGTCATGTGAACATCGACTACATGACACTTCACAATATTTTTGGATTAAGGGAATGCATAGTGGAGTAGCAATTAGATGATGGGTTGTGAGAGTGACAGAAGCTTAAACCCCAGTTTATGCTCTATTCCGTATGGGACCGATTGGATCCTTGAGTTTAATGCTATGGTTAGAATTTATTCTTAATACTTTTCTCGTAGTTGCAGATGCTTGTGGGAGGGTTAATCATAAGTAGGAGGTTTGTTCAAGTAAGAACAACACCTAAGCACCGGTCCACCCACATATCAAATTATCAAAGTAGCGAACACAAATCAAACTGACATGATGAAAGTGACTAGATGAAATTCCCGTGTCCCCTCAAGAACGCTTTGCTTATCTGAAAGTGCAACTATCCCTAGGTGGTTTTGGTAATTCATAACAACATATAGCTCATTGAGCTAATGCTATTCCAAGACTATTATTTCAGGAAAGCTCAATGAATGGCATGGCATGGATGATGAAAGTGGATCCCTCAAAATACTAAGGACAAAGGATTGGCTCAAGCTCAAGACTCTTCATTTTACATTTTAGTGATCCAAGATCACATGGAGTCTATAGGAAAAGCCAATACTATTAAGAAGGGATGAGGTGTTGCTTAATGAGCCTCTTGCTTCATGTGCTTAGTGATATGCTCCAAAACCCTCAACTACTTTCCCACATCCACAAATGACCTAAACCTAAAGCCAAAATCGGTCACACCGATTCTTTCTATCTGGCGCCACCGATTCCAAAAGTCATAGCCACTGCCACAAACCCTAAGCAAATCGGTCTTACCGATAGGGATCTCGGTCTCACCGAGATGGGGTTGCAATCTCTGTTTCCCTTCAGAACGTTTCGGTCTAACCGGTGAGCGATCGGTCCCACCGAGATTGCAATGTAAACTCTCTGTTTCCTTTTTGTAACATTTCGGTCTCACCGAAAAGAGCAAATCGGTCCCACTGAGTTTACCTGACCAACTCTCTGGAAAGCTTATTACCAAATCGGTCTCACCGAGTTTGTGTAATCGGTCTTACCGAGATTACGTTATGCCCTAACCCTAACCATATCGGCCTCACCGAGATGCATGTCAGTCCCACTGAAAATCACTAACGGTCACTAGGTTTACTAATTCGGTCCGACCGAGTTTAACGGTTCGGTCCCATCGAGTTTGGTAAATTGTGTGTAACGGTTAGATTTTGTGTGGAGGCTATATATACCCCTCCACCTCCTCTGCATTCGTGGAGAGAGCCATCAGAAAGAACCTACACTTCCAACTTACCATTTCTGAGAGAGAACCACCTACTCATGTGTTGAGGCCAAGATATTCCATTCCTACCATACGAATCTTGATCTCTAGCCTTCCCCAAGTTGCTTTCCATTCAAACCCTCTTTCCACCAGATCCAAATCCTATGAGAGAGAGTTGAGTGTTGGGGAGACTATCATTTGAAGCACAAGAGCAAGGAGTTCATTATCAACACACCATTTGTTACTTCTTGGAGAGTGGTGTCTCCTAGATTGACTAGGTGTCACTTGGGAGCCTCCGACAAGATTGTGGAGTTGAACCAAGGAGTTTGTAAGGGCAAGGAGATCGCCTACTTCGTGAAGATCTACCGCTAGTGAGGCAAGTCCTTCGTGGGCGACGGCCATGGTGGGATAGACAAGGTTGCTTCTTCGTGGGTGAAGCCCTCCGTGGACTCGCGCAGCCGTTACCCTTCGTGGGTTGAAGTCTCCATCAACGTGGATGTACGATAGCACCACCTATCGGAACCACGACAAAAACATCTGTGTCTCCAATTGCGTTTGAATCCTCCAAACCCTTCCCCTTACTTTCTTGCAAGTTGCATGCTTTATTTTCCTCTGCCTATATACTCTTTGCATGCTTGCTTGAATTGTGTGATGATTGCTTGACTTGTCCTAAAATAGCTAAAATCTGCCAAACTATAAAATTGGGAAAAGGTTAAGTTTTTATTGGTCAAGTAGTCTAATCACCCCCCCCCCCTCTAGACATACTTCAAGGTCCTACAAGTGGTATCAGAGCTTTGTTCTCCATTTTCTTTGATTTCCATAGCTTTTGGTGGTCATAGCCTTGGTTTCACAACCTAGGAGAGTATGGCGTCTAGCGAGGGAAATTATCACCGTAGAGGTCCTTACTTTGATGGTACTAATTTTCCTAGTTGGAAGCATAAGATGAAAATGCATATTCTTGGACATAACCCCGCCGTTTGGGAAATTATTTGTATTGGCTTGCAAGGTGAATTCTTCGACGGGAGAGAACCGAACCGTGAAGCTAATGCGGAAGAATTGAAGATGCTACAATACAACGCTCAAGCATGTGACATCATCTTCAATAGATTGTGCCCCGAAGAATTCAACAAAATCAGCCGTCTTGAGAATGCAAAGGAAATTTGGGATACTTTGATTGATATGCATGAAGGTACCGAGTCCGTCAAGGAATCCAAGTTGGATGTGCTCCAAAGTCAGCTTGACAAGTTCAAAATGAAGGATGGTGAAGGTGTCGCTGAAATGTACTCTAGGCTTGCTCTTATCACAAATGAGATTGCCGGCTTAGGGAGTGAAGAGATGACCGACAAATTCATCATCAATAAAATCCTAAGAGCATTGGATGGAAAGTATGATACCGTGTGCACATTGATCCAAATGATGCCAAACTACAAAGATCTCAAGCCAACGGAAGTCATTGGAAGGATTGTTGCTCATGAGATGTCACTCAAGGATAAGGAGGAACTTAACAACAAGTCTAGTGGTGCTTACAAAGCCTCAAGTGAAGCCCCCACATCATCAAGTGAGAAACCAACCTTCAATGAAGAATTGAGCTTAATGGTGAAGAACTTCAACAAATTCTACAAAAGTAGAAGCAAAGAAAGAAGCTCCAAGTCAAGGTCTTACAATGACAAGATATCTTCTAGTCGAGAGCGCAATTGCTACAATTGTGGGAGACCCGGACACTACTCCAATGAGTGTACGACACCCTACAAAAGAAGAGAAGATTCTCCAAGAAGAAGGAGCAACAGAGAAGAATCACCACCAAGAGAGAGGAGGAGTAGAGATGATCGTTTTGAAAGAAGACCCTCACAGAGAAGCAAGGATTTGGAAAGGAAGGACAAGTCATCAAAGAGCTACACAAAACGAAGACATCAAGCTCATGTTGGTGAATGGGTTTCCGGCTCCGACTCCGACAATCACACCGAGAGAAGCTATCACTCCGACTCCGAATATACTCAAGATGAAGGTGTTGCCGGTCTAGCACTTCTGTCAACCAACTCCTACGACATATTTGACTCACCAAATGAAGGTATTGGAAGATGCTTCATGGCCAAAGGTCCAAAGGTAACACACCCCGAGTATGTTGATTTTGATGTTGATGAAGATGACTTGCTAGGTGATGATGATTTACTTGTTGACAACTCTAGTGATGAATACTATGATGAAACATCAATTAATCATGCTAATCAAACGAATGACAATGATAAGGAGAAAATTGAGCTTCTAACTAAAGAACTAAACACTCTTAAGTTGGTTCATGAAACTATCTTCGAAGATCATCGAGAACTTTTAAGGGCTCATGAGAAGTTACGCTTTGAAAAGCTCAATCTTGAGCAAGAGCATGAGTTCTTAAAGGCAATCAATGATGATCTCCGCAAGATAAGTTCTTCTTACATTGCCAAGCGTTTACTCTTATCTACTTACATGCCTCAAGTCAAGTCTAGTAACAAGTACAAGAAAGATACTTCCTCTAGTAGTAACAATAATAATGTCAAATCCAATGTTGTTGCTTCTAGTAGTTCTCTTGATTCCACTAATTATTCTCTTAGCCAAGTTACACTTGAGCAAGAAAATAGTTTATTGAAGGGAATTATAGATAAAGGTGTTTACAAGAGCCTTGCCGGGAGTAAGCAATTCGAGGAAATTGTACGCAAGCAAGGAAGGCACCGGAAGAATCAAGGTGTTGGTTTTGGACGAAAGTTCAACGCCAATGGAGTTGAGTGGGAAGAAGATCAATACCCCAAGACAAAGTTTGTTCCTCAACAAGAGAAGTATGATCCTACTTCCTTCAATGGGACACAAGCTCAAGGATTAGCGTTAGAAATAACTGAGAAATAATAAACAAAAATCGATGAGAACCTAGTTAAAACCTCCACTTAAAGTGATAAATACTAGAGCCATAAACTCTCCCAAGCTTAGGTCTTGCTCGTCCTCGAGCAACTAAGAAATCAAAAGAATGAAAGGAAGGCCGACAATTGAGTAGAAAGAAGTTTGCTGGCTAGTGAAGATATAATATGTCCATTCTCACATGACCTGCAATCTTAATTAAAAACACTTGCATTTGAATGATTACACTTAAACTCGTTGCCTAGCCACGTATAGTTTGCTAACACTAGTCATAATTCCCAAATTGATGTTTTCATAGTTAACGAGGCAAGCGAAAAACTTATTCTCTCAAGATAATGGATTTTATTTGGAGTTTTTTCAAACACAAATTCAACCAAGGGGTTTTAGTTAGAAGAAAACATAGTGCGCAAGTATTTCGAGAACACCCACTAGTCCTTCTAATTCATGACTCTCAAGTACTTCCTTCAATCATTGTCCATCAGAATTTCAATATTAGGTGACGGGGTTCACTGTCAAAAAATATTTGGTGATGGGGTTATGCCAAAAACTGTTGTATGCAGTTGGGTTTCCTCTTGTGGCTTAATTTTGTACACTATGGATCAACAGTTTGTCTCTTTCGAGCATAACAATTAGTGTTTGGATTTACCACATACACACCACTCAACAGAAGGCCAAGAAATTTTAGGTCTAGATCAAGAGCAGTGAAGGAGTCACATTTACATGCATAAAGCCGCATATAGTGACAGGACATGGAACTAGAGAGAAGTTGAAGTGCCATGATATTAAATTGCGTACAAACTTTGGCATAACCTCGATTACCTCAAATATTCATTCCTCTAAATAAACTCTATCAGTAGGTACTATCAAAGCAATCAAATTCAGTTCTATGGAGTTGAGTTCCTTCCAAAAATCTGCGCCCCTGTGTTTATCTTAAAACTTTTTTCTTTCTCGTTGATTTTTTCTTGGAAATCAAAACTATGCTCCAGATGCATTCAGATAGCGGTGTATAGGATAAATATTAGTTGTAGATGCAGTTGAATAACGGTCTAATCACATATCTAATTCCTATACAATATTTTGGCATAAATAATCTTAGTCATAAATATAAATACTGCAATTTAATCGCCGCCCAACTATAACTTTTTCACCACAACATATTTATTTGCTTGGAGAGAAGCCTCTAGTGATGCTATGGCCCCAGGTCTATTTCCCTTTAATTGCAATTGATGTTATAATTTACTTTCTTTCATGTACTCTATTTACTATTTTATCTATTTATCAATTCCTACCATACCATACATACCCTTGTCACTAGCAGGACAAGAAGCTTGACAACTTTCTTGAATCGTTGGGGGCAATATTGTTTTGTGTTTGGTGTGCAGGTACATATCATTAGTAGTTGTAGAACAAATTCCTATTGGTTTGACGGTAAACCTTGGATCTCAATCGAGTGAAATACTTATTGCTAGGTTACATCACCCTTACACTTGGAGGTTACTGAACCACTCTTATGAGAGAGCAAACAGGGGTCGACATGGCAAATCCCGAGAATGTTCTCCTAAACCACTAGCACCAAACAAGTTGTAAGCGTGAGGGAAGCTCCAATCTTTGAAAAGTCCAGATTGATTTGATTTCTGAAATGGGATATTTAAGGATCCCCTTGAATAGGACCAAACCTTATCCCATTATTGTTTCCATAGGATTCTTCTTTCTTATTCCGGCCTTGCCTAAATATCATGCTGAATGGGTGTTACGTCCATTTTGCATCATGTTTTCCTACTATTATTTATGATGTTTTTATGCATAATAATGCTTTTTGGAGTAATTCTAATGCATTTTCTCTCATAATATGCAAGGTACACACAAAGAGGGAGAATTCCGGCAGCTGGAAATCTGGACTAGGAAAAGCTACGTCAGGATACCTATTCCGCACAACTCCAAACAAGCTGAAACTTCATGGAGATTTTTTATGAAATATTTGAGGAATATTGGAGCAAATAAGTACCAAAGGGGCCCCACCAGGTGGGCACAACCCACCTAGGCGTACCAGGGAGCCCAGTCGCGCCCTGGTGGGTTGTGCTCACCCAGGCCCACCTCTGGTGCCCATCTTATGGTATAAAGGCTATTTTTACTTAGAAACAAAATAAGGAGAGGACTTTCGGGATGGAGCGCCGCCGTCTCGAGACGGAACTTGGGCAGGAGCACTTTTGCCCTCCGACGGAGCGATTTTGTCGGGGGAACTTCCCTCTCGGAGGGGGAAATCATCGTCATCATCATCACCAACAACTCTCCCATCTTGGGGAGGGCAATATCCATCAATATCTTCAACAAAACCATCTCATCTCAAACCCTAGTTCATCTCTTGTGTTCAATCTTGTTACCGGAACTATAGATTGGTGCTTGTGGGTGACTAGTAGTGTTGATTACATCTTGTAGTTGATTACTATATGGTTTATTTAGTGGAAGATCATATGTTCAGATCCATTATGCTATTTAATACCTATTTGATCTTGAGCATGATTATCATACGTGAGTAGTTACTTTTGTTATTGAGGCCACGGGAGGAATCATGTTGCAAGTAATCAAGTGAACTTGATATGTGTTTGGTATTTTGATAGTATGTATGTTGTGATTCCTTTAGTGGTGTCATGTGAACGTTGACTACATGACACTTCACCATATTTGGGCCTAAGGGAATGCATTGTGGAGTAGTTATTAGATGATGGGTTGCGAGAGTGACATAATCTTAAACCCTAGTTTATGTGCAATTCCGTAGGGGACCGATTGGATCCAAAAGTTTAATGTTATGGTTAGAATTTATTCTTAATACTTTCTCATAGTTGTGGATGCTTGCGAGAGGGTTAATCATAAGTAGGAGGTTTGTTCAAGTAAGAACATCACCTAAGCAGCGGTCCACCCACATATCAAATTATCAAAGTAGCGCACACAAATTGAACCAACATGATAAAAGTGACTAGATGAAATTCCCATGTACCCTCAAGAACGCTTTGCCTATTATAAGAGACTTTTTTGGCCTGTCCTTTGCCTCAAAAGGATTGGGCTACCTTGCTGCACGTTTGTAAATATTATCATTACTTGCTCGTTACAAATTATCTTGCTATCAAACTACTCTATTACTTACAATTTCAGCACTTGCAGACATTACCTTACTGAAAACCACTTGCCATTTCCTTCTGCTCCTTGTTGGGTTCGACACCCTTACTTATCGAAAAGAACTACAATTGATGCCATATATGTTGGGGAACGTCGTATTTCATAAAAGTTCCTACGATCACACAAGATCTATCTAGGAGAAGCATAGCAACGAGCGGGGAGAGTGTGTCCACGTACCCTCGTAGACCGAAAGCGGAAGCGTTAAGTAACGCGGTTGATGTAGTCGAACGTCTTCGCGATCCAACCGATCAAGCACCGAACGCACGGCACCTCCGCAATCTGCACACATTCAGCTCGATGACATCCCTCGAACTCTAGATCCAGCTGAGGTCGAGGGAGAGTTTCGTCAGCACGACGGCGTGTTGACGGTGATGATGAAGTTACTGACGCAGGGCTTCACCTAAGCACTATGACAATATGACCAAGGTGGAAATCTGTGGAGGGGGGCACTGCACACGGCTAAGATATCAACTTGTGTGTCTATGGGGTGCCCCCTCCCCCGTATATAAAGGAGGGGAGGAGGAGGAGGGCCGGCCTCAAGGGGCGCGCCCAAGGAGGGGATTCCTACTCCTAGTAGGAGTAGGTTTCCCCCTTCCCTAGTCCAAGTAGGAGAAGAAAGGGAAGGAGGAGGAGGAGGGGAGAAGGAAGGAGGGGGCACCGCCCCCTCCTAGTCCAATTCGGACCAGCCCACCCCTTGAGGCCCTTCTCTCCTTTCCCGTATGGCCCATTAAGGCCCACTACTTCCCCCGGGGAATTCCCGTAACTCTCCAGTACTCCAAAAAATACCCGAATCACTCGGAACCTTTCTGATGTCCAAATATAGCCTTCCAATATATATATATATATATATATATATATATATATATATATATATATATATATATATATATATATATATATATATATATATATATATATATATACCTCTTGAGCATTTCGAGACTCCTCGTCATGTTCGTGATCTCATACGGGGCTCCGAACAACCTTTGGTACATTTAATCACATAAACTCATAATACCAATCGTCATCGAATGTTAAGCGTGCGTACCCTATGGGTTCGAGAAGTATGTAGACATAACCGAGACACATCTCCAGTCAATAACCAATAACGGAACCTAGATGCTCATATTGCCTCCTATATATTCTACGAAGATATTTATCGGTCAAACCGCATAACAACATATGTTGTTCCCTTTGTCATCGGTATGTTACTTGCCCGAGATTCGATCGTCGGTATTATCATACCTAGTTCAATCTCTTTACCGGCAAGTCTCTTTACTCGTTTCATAATGCATCATCCTGCAACTAACTCATTAGTCACATTGCTTGCAAGGCTTATAGTGATGTGCATTACCGAGAGGGCCCAGAGATACCTCTCTGACAATCGGAGTGACAAATCCTAATCTCGATCTATGCCAACTCAACAAACACCATCAGACACACCTGTAGAGCCTCTTTATAATCACCCAGTTACGTTGTGACGTTTGATAGCACACTAAGTGTTCCTCCGGTATTCGGGAGTGCAGAATCTCATAGTTAGAGGAACATGTATAAGTCATGAAGAAAGCAATAGAAATAAAACTTAACGATCATAATGCTAAGCTAACGGATGGGTCTTGTCCATCACATCATTCTCTAATTATGTGATCCCGTTCATCAAATGACAACACATGCCTATGGTCAGGAAACATAACCATCTTTGATTAACGAGCTAGCCAAGTAGAGGCATACTAGGGACACTCTATTTTGTCTATGTATTCACACATGTACTAAGTTTCTGGTTAATACAATTCTAGCATGAATAATAAACATTTATCATGATATAAGGAAATATAAATAACAACTTTATTATTGCCTCTAAGGCATATTTCCTTCAGTCTCCCACTTGCACTAGAGTCAATAATCTAGTTCACATCGCCATGCTATTTAACACCAATAGTTCACATCACTATGTGATTAGTTCACATCGCCATGTGACTAATACCCAAAGGGTTTTACTCGAGTCAATAATGTAGTTCGCATTGCTATGTGATTAACACCCAAAGAGTACTAAGGTGTGATCATGTTTTGCTTGTGAGAGAATCTTAGTCAATGGGTCTGTCATATTCGGAGCCGTATGTATTTTGCAAATTTTCTATGTCTACAATGCTCTGCATGGAGCTACTCTAGCTAATTGATCCCATTTTCAATATGTATCCATATTGAGACTCAAGTCATCCGGATCGGTGTAAAAACTTGCATCGGCGTAACTCTTTACGATGAACTATTTATCACCTCCATAACCGAGAAATATCTCCTTAGTCTTCCAAGGATAATTTTGACCACTTTCAAGTGGTCAACTCCTGTATCAATATCGTACCCCCTTTCCAAACTCATGGCAAGGTACACAATAGGTTTGGTACACAGCATAGCATACTTTATAGAACCTAAGGCTGAGGCATAGGGAATGACTTTCATTCTCTTTCTATTTTCTGGCGTGGTCATGTTTTGAGTCTTACTCAACTTTACACCTTGCAATACAGACAAGAACTCCTTCTTTGACTGTTCCATTTTGAACTTCTTCAAAAATCTTGTCAAGGTATGTACTCATTGAAAAATCTTATCAAGCGTCTTGATATATCTCTATAGATCTTGATGCCCAATATGGAAGCAACTTCACCGAGGTCTTTCTTTGAAAAACTCCTTTCAAACACTCCTTTATGCTTTCAAAAAATTCTACATCATTTCCGATGAACAATATGTCATTCACATATACTTATCAGAAAGGTTGTAGTGCTCCCACTCACTGTCTTGTAAATACAGGCTTCGCAGCAAGTCTGTATAATACTATGTACTTTGATCAACTCATCAAAGCATATATTCTAACTCCGAGATGCTTGCACCAGTCATAGATGGATCGCTGGAGCTTGCACACTTTGTTAGCACCTTTAGGATTGACAAAACCTTCTTGTTGAATCATATACAACTCTTCTTTAAGAAATCCATTAAGGAATGTAGTTTTGTCATCCATTTGCCAGATTTCATAAAATATGGCAATTGCTAACATGACTCTGACAGACTTAAGCATCGCCACGAGTGAGAAAATATCATCGTAGTTAACACCTTGAACTTGTCAAAAATTGTTTTTCGACAATTCAAGCTTTGTAGATAGTAACACTACTATCAGCGTCCGTCTTCCTCTTGAAGATCCATTTATTCTCAATGGCTTGCCGATCATTGGGCAAGTCCACCAAAGTCCATACTTTTCTCTTATATATGGATCCCATCTCAGATTTCATGGCCTCAAACCATTTTGCGGAATCTGGGCTCATCATCGCTTCCTCATAGTTCGTAGGTTCATCATGGTCTATTAACATGACTTCCAAAACAGGATTACCGTACCACTCTAGTGCGGATCATACTCTGGTTGACCTACGAGGTTCGGTAGTAACTTGATGTGAAGTTTCATGATCATCATCATTCACTTCCTCACTAATTGGTGTAGGCATCACTGGAACTGATTTCAGTGATGAGCTACTTTCCAATTCGAGAGAAGGTACAATTACCTCATCAAGTTCTACTTTCCTCCCACTCACTTCTTTTGAGAGGAACTCCTTCTCTAGAAAGGATCCACTCTTAGCAACAAAGATTTTGCCTTCGGATCTATGATAGAAGGTGTACCCAACAGTTTATTTTGGGTATCCTATGAAGATGCACTTCATCCATTTGGGTTCGAGCTTATCAGGTTGAAACTTTTTCACATAAGCATCGCCACCCCAAACTTTAAGAAACGACAGCTTAGGTTTTTTGCTAAACCACAGTTCATATGGTGTCGACTCAACGGAATTTTAGACGGTGCCCTATTTAACGTGAATGCAGCTGTCTCTAATGCATAACCCCAAAACAATAGTGGTAAATCGGTAAGAGATATCATAGATCGCACCATATCTAATAAAGTATGGTTACGACATTCGGACACACCATTACGCTGTGGTGTTCCAGGTGGCGTGACTTGTGAAACTATTCCACATTGTTTCAAATGAAGCCAAACTCATAACTCAAATATTCGCCTCCGCGATTAGAGTAGAAACTTTATTTTCTTCTTACGACGATTCTCAACTTCACTCTGAAATTCTTTGAACTTTTCAAATGTTTCAGACTTGTGTTTCATTAAGTAGATATACCCATATCTTCTCAAATCATATGTGAAGGTCAGAAAATAACGATACCCGCCACGAGCCTCAACACTCATTGGACCGCATACATCTGTATGTATTATCTCCAATAAGTCAGTGGCTCGCTCCATTGTTTCGCAGAAAGGAGTCTTAGTCATCTTGCCCATGAGGCATGGTTCGCAAGCTTCAAGTGACTCATAATCAAGTGATTCCAAAAGCCCATTAGTATGGAGTTTCTTCATGCGCTTTATACTAATACGACCTAAACGACAGTGCCACAAATAAGTTGCACCATCATTATTAACTTTGCATCTTTTGGCATCAATATTATGTGTATCACTATGATCGAGATTCGGTAAACCATTTACATTAGATGTAAGACCATAGAAGGTTTTATTCATGTAAACAAAACAACAATTATTCTTTGATTTAAATGAATAACCGTATCGCAATAAACATGATCTAAACATATTTATGCTCAACGCAAACACCAAATAACATTTATTTAGTTCCAATACTAATCCCGAAGGAAAAAGGGAGTGTGTGATGGTGATCTTATCAACCTTGGAATCAATTCCAACAGACATCATCACCTCGCCCTCAACTAGACTCTGTTTATTTTGCAACTCCCGTTTCGAGTTACTACTCTTAGCAACTGAACCAGTATCAAATACCGAGGGGTTGCTATAAACACTAGTAAATTACACATCAATAACATGTATATCAAATATACCTTTTTTCACTTTGCCATCCTTCTTATCCGCCAAGTATCTAGGGCAGTTCCACTTTCAGTGATCATTTCCTTTGTAGTAGAAGCACTCGGTTCAGGCTTGGGTCTAGCTTTGGGCATCTTCATGGGAGTGGCAACTTTCTTGCCATTCTTATTGAAGTTCCCTTTCTTTCCCTTGCCCTTTTACTTGAAACTAGTGGTCTTGTCAACCATCAACACTTGATTCTTTTCTTGATTTCTACCTTCACCGATTTCAGCATCGCGAAGAGCTCGGGGAATCATTTTTGTCATACCTTGCATATTATAGTTCATCACAAAGTTCTAGTAACTTGGTGATAGTGACTAGAGAACTTCTGTCACTATCTTATCTGGAATATTAACTCCCACTTGATTCAAGCGATTGTATTACTCAGACATTCTGAATACATGCTCACTGGTTGAGCTATTCTCCTCCATCTTGTAGGCAAAATACTTGTCAGGGGTCTCATACCTCTAGACTCGGGCATGAGTTTGGAATACAAATTTCAGATCTTGGAACATCTCATATGTTCCGTGGCGTTCAAAACGTTTTTGAAGTCCCGGTTCTAAGCCGTAAAGCATGGTGCACTAAACTATCAAGTAGTCATCATACTGAGCTTGTCAAACGTTCATAACGTCTGCATATGCTCACTACAAAAATAATACACTTCTGTGATGATACATGTTTGTCACAGTAGGTCGCGTTTTTTGTCATGCATGTACATCCATGACGATTTTATGACAGAATCAAGATAGTCATACTTGTGCTGTCGTAGAAGTGTTCCATGACATTACCAAAATTATCATCATGGAAGTGTCCACTTCCATGATGATAAATCGCGCGTCGCAGAAGTGCTTTTGTCAAGGGTGACCGACACGTGGCATCCGCCGTAACAGAACGCCGTTAAGCTATCGGGTCGGGTTTTGGATCCGATAACCCATTAACAGCCCCGACCAATGGGGATTTTCCATGTGTAAAATCATCATTGGCTGGAGGAAACACGTGTCGGCTCATCGTTGGGACAGATGTCATCCACTCATTGGACGGAAGACGCCTATGATACGTCGACATGTGGCACGGCCCAACAGAGGCCCATTCTTGTGAAAAGGACGGCCAGTTTGACTTGGTCAAAAGGTGGCGGGCCGGCCCATGGAAAGCCTATTAACGGCGTGTTCACATATAGCCCATTTACAGCCCGCTAACCCAAGGCCCGTTACGCCCTATCCGAATTAGGCCCAGTAGCGTCATCTGGGCCATCCAATATGATTCCAGCCCATTTTCACTTCTGGCGCATGTATGGCCCATGACGTCTTTCGGCCCATATGAGGCCTTATGTAACTCTTGGCCTATTAAGGGCCCGTGGTGAAACTGGCCCGTAATGAACAGTGTATCACTTTACACCCATTAACGGCCCGTGGTGAAACTGGCCCGTAATGAATAGTGTATCACTTTATACCCATTAACGGCCCGTTATTTCGTTGGGCCGTTTCCAACCCATGTTATCTTTCGGCCTTCTCAGAGCCCATTTATTCTTGGGCTCATTTCCATCATTCGTTTACTTACAGCCCGTTACTATCATTTTCTGCTTGTGGGCCAAATTCAGCCCGTGGTTACAGTCGGCCCATTTGTGGTCCGTTAATACGTTGGGCCGTTTTCATAGCGTCATCAAATACGACCTATTAACGATGGCCCGTTATGGTCGGCCCATGAACGGATGATTCCAACTCTAGCCCGTTTACGGCCATAATGCGGTCTGTTTGGCCCATGTTTGGCCAATCGATCATACGGCCCGTATAAGGCCCATTGATGATAGGGCCCGCAGAAGGCCCATTGTTTCTACGGCCCATAGAAGTCCCACTGTTTCTACGGCCAGTAGGAGGCCCAGTGTCACTACACTAAATATTAGCCCATGGTTATTGTGGCCTAGTTTTAAAAAATAGGTTATTGCAGCCACTAGCTAACCGCGGAAAAAGAACTGCAATGACTACAAGCAAACAAATAAACAAGACAACAAGGAAATAAATAAGCAAGCAACTAACGCTAGGTTATCATGGCTATTACACATATTACATCCACTGGGCATCAAAGTTCGCCACCAGTGCAAATATAGGGAACAAAGCAGCATATCATATACACTGGTTGTCAAAGTTGGCGACCAGCGCAAATAAACGTCGCAGCAAAACAAATCCAGAACTGAAACCACTTTAGAAGATCTCAAGAAACAATATCGTGGGTACCCATAATGCTGGCAAGATGCTTAGCAAGCTTATTAACTTTCTCTTGTTTGGCGCTTAAATCCTCCAAATATTGTTTGTTGCACCGGAAAATATGCATCTGAATTCAGAGGGACTTCCTCGGTCCTTGACTTCTGTCATCAAAGACATCGATCGATGTCTTTCAACTTGAAGTTGAGACTCAAGAAGACAAACTGATTCAGGCAGCGAGCTCGAAGAGCTTGTGCCAGCAGTAGTGGCCAGTAACTCGAACACTACATCAAGACAGGACTTTTGGGCTCCCTCATTGTCGTCAAGATAGTTTTTATCAGCTTTCTTGGAGACCAACAGGGATGTCTCACTATCTTGAACCTTATCTGCATTACTTCCTTTACCATTGGATAACGCGGTACTGTTCTCCAATATTTTGTCCGCATTCTAAAAGAGAAACAAGCAGGCACATCAAATGTTTACCATGTTGTATATGAAACTCATTTTGGTAAATGAGTTCAGTAGTAAGGTGGACAGGATAACAGCATGAAACAAAGATATATCTATGTACCATGGTCACTTTATGGTCTATAACATTCTAGTTTTTGTTGCCAAATCAAGATAGAGACACAGTTCAAATAATATTTGTTCAAGACAAGCGCGAATAGACAGAATATAAGTGTGGGTAACTATAGAGCAATAACAACACTTGTAATGTGCATGACATGAGAACATAACTGTTTATTCAATTGAAACTGAAATCAACATAGAGCAGGGTACAACAGCAAACCAGTTAAAGAAACAGGTTTAAAACATACCTGTTGCGCCATTGGAGTTTCAATTCCATCCTTCAAATTTGAAAATAGTTGGTATGAGTAAATACAGTAATGCAAGAGCAAAGGAGTATGAACCATAGCTACAGAACCTGACCTGAGAACAAATCTTCTTATCCTTTAAGCGTTGAGTTGGGATTCAGAGTGGTGGTCCTCATTCTTTGAGCACTGCAGTTCCCTTACTAACTGCTCGTGTTTGGGTGCTCGGTGGTGGAGACGGTGCTGTGTCAACTGGAATTGGGTTACTATCTGCCGGGGTTGTGCTGGTTCTCTGTCCAACTGGGTAGGGGTACAATCTGCGAGAGTCTGGGTTATGTGTGGTGGATCTGGTCCTTGGGCAAGTACAACCGTGGTTCTATCTGCATCAACTTGTAGCACTATATTTTCTGAAGACCGTGTTGTTACTCCCTTAGATACTGCCATCACTCTCTCCAATTCAAATGGCTTATACACAAGAAAAGTAATTGAAAGTATAGACATTGTATGATAGACAGGTGCAATGGATAGTGGGGAATAAAAGAGGGCATGAAATAATTCATATTTATGTTGTCTAACCAAACAGGATAGCATGACACAATTTCACATATATGATGGCTAACTAAACAGGATAGCATGACACAATTTCACATTATGATGGCTAACTAAAAAAGATGGAAAGACATAGTTCAAAATATGAGACTATGTAAACAGGATGACATGACATAACTATATAATGTGTTTATTAAATAGGTTGGCATGCCATAATTCACATACATTCACGGATAGAATGCCATAATTCAAAATATGATGACTGTAAACACTAAACAGGATGAGATGATATAACTATATGATGTCTTTATTAAATGGGTTGCCATGCCATAATTCAGATAGATGATGTGTATGCACTATGTAAACATGATGGCATGATATAATTCAAATATATGATTTATATAGTAAGCAAGTAAGCATATGGCAATCCATATATGATGTAAAAACTAAGCAATGCAAGACAACATGCATGACATGGGTAATATAACCCTGCCAAGTTTGAGCATAGACCTCAGGGGGGAAATAGGACTGGTCATCAGTCTCCGAATCCTCCTCTGAGGAGCTCTCTGTAACCAGCAAGATGTCTGCTTCAGCAGTAGCATTGTTTGCTCAAATACCTTGTTTTCCTCGAGATACTTCCATCACCGCTTCAAATGGCTGATGCATAGGAAGAGTAGTTGAATATACAAACGTTGTCGACAAATGGAACACGTAATACAAAAATGATAGCATGATATAATTCACATACATGATGATTGGCTAAACAGCATGGCATTGCATAATTCACATATATAATGCCTTTGCAACAAGATAGCATTGTATAATTCACATATATAATGTCTTGCAACAAGATGGCAATGCATAATTCACATATATGGTAATTAGACACTGAACAGGTGGCATTCACACAAAGCATGTCTAAACTAATCAAATGACATAGCAATGCGAGACACCATATGCACGATATGAGCAACATAACCCTGCCAAATTAGAGCATACACCTCGGGGGGGATAGGACTGGTCATCTGTCTCTGAATCCTCCTCTAAGGAGCTATTCGTAACCAGCGAGATATGCGCTTCGTCAGATAGCATAGGCTGCTCTGAAGACCTTGTTTTCACTCCAGAATTTGCCATCACTGTGTCAAATGGCTGATGCACACGAAGAGCAGTTGAATGTACTAACATTGTTGACAAATGTAATATGTAACGGAAAGAAGGATGGCCTGATATAATTTACATATAAGATGACTGGCTAAGCAGGATGGCATTGCAAAATTCACATATATTATGCCTAGCTAAACAAGATGGCATTGCATAATTCACATAAACGATGAATAAACTAAACAGATGGCATTCGCACAAAGGATGTCTAAACTAAGCAGATGACATATTTGATGTATAAAGTAAGCAATGCAAGACACCATATGCATGATATAACCAACATCAGCATGCCAAGTTAGAGCAAAGACCTAAGGGGGTAAATAGGAGTTGTCTTCTCATACGAATCCCCTCGAACAGATATCTTCCTCTCGATTACAATCCGAAATGCATGGAGGGGGCTGCCTTTGCGCCTACCATGGGCGGCGTCTGCATGAAATTTTATTGCCATGGAAGGCTCGTCTCTTTTGTTCTACATGTTCAGTTCCATTGTTTACAATAAGCATCATGAATAGGAATAAAACATAGTGAGATTATGTAAGGAATGCATGCAGAAATCCAGAGTGATGGTAGCAACCTGTGGATAGACCCAAAACCAATAATAGCAGGCAGATAATGGCTTCAGTTAAAAAATACAGATAATGGCTTCTTTACTGTTTGTTTCCCACACAACATGAAACTCATAGTAGACACCGGAGATTAACCAGATAGTAGATAGATACTATTGATAGCGGCCCTGATATGTACCCCACAACCATTTAAAAACTCAAGTTTGACCATTAGTTTGGAGCTGACTCAGAGTCTAATCAGTGAACAGGACGATAAAGTAGCATGTAATATTAAGCGATGCATAACGTAAGCAGACACGAAAGAGAGCGACCTCTCTTGCGGACCCGTGTAGTCCTCGAGGTCATCTGCTCGGTTGATGATGGTAATGCAGTTTTCATGGCTGCCAGCGGCGGGGAAGAAGATCTGAGGCGGCGAAAGACACTCTGGAGGCAGGATCCCTGCTGTGCTGGACCGTTCTGTCGTTGGAGCAGCTAAGCTGGGGTGGACAACGGCGCAGAAGGAGCGGGACAAACCACGCAAGGTTTTCTTTGACAACTATCTGTAAGAGAAGTAATTCTGTAAGGGCTCATTTGAATTGGAGGATTCCAACAATGCAGGGATAGGAAATAGACAGGAATAGGATAGGAATGCACGTGCAAAACAGAGAATTTAAAAACACAGGATTTCTGCCAATCTGGGTGTTTGATTCACAACAATTGGAAGATCACAGGATGCAAAGAAGCATGGTGAGATTAAGTCAAACCACAAGAAAATGTACGGTTATAATGCTATTATGCTACTATCTCTTAGTCTTGTGCTTCATGAATAGGAATTTGAAAAGGAGGACAAGTGAAAATTAAAATTCCTACGTTTTTTCTTTCAAGGAGACACTAAAGGAATAAATCCATGTGCTCAGTGGACAATATATATAACATGTAGAGTAAAAAAGAGATGCAACAAGTGTTCAACCTCTTTGGTGAAGCCATGTCGATCTCAGCGTGATTGGGTTGGCCGGTGAGGATGCTCCGGCTGACTTTGCTGTCGGAGGAGGGGAAGAAGATCTTAGGCGTCTGGAGATGGAGCCCGAGCTACTGCTCCGCTATGATGGAGGGTTTCGTTGTTGGAGCAGCTCTGCTGAGTTGTACGACGCCGAGGTTGAAGAAGGACAAGAGAGACAACGAACAACGTTAACCTGAGTGGAATTCTAATAGCATCTCCAATACATGACGTACAATACATAACCACAAAGTGCTAGATGTAAAATACATCAGCCGCTCATCTCTGAACTTAACTGTCAAAACTGAACTTAACTGTCAAAACTGAACTTAACTGTTGAAACTAAACTTAACTGTCGAAACTGAATTTTGCTGTCAAAACTGAATTTTGCTATCGAAACTGAACGCACTAGCAAGGTGAGGCTACACGTCGGTTGACCGACGTATTCATCGCTGGTCAGTCGATTTTGCAGCCGTTGGATACGAAATCAAGGGCATGCGGTTCATCTTCAACCTCCACCTCGAGCCGCCAGCCACCACCGCCAAACAACAGCCCCCCCACCGCCCGCCCCATAAACACTCCCCACCGCGGTCCGCGCCGCCCGCCATCCTCTAGCCCCCCGTGCCAAGCTTTTCTCCGTGATCCCCACGCCACCCCCACCCGCCAACGCCTGCCACCGCCGGTGACCACCGCCCCATCCTGAACCCTAAGATAGATAGTGGGGTACCTCTCCGTGAGCCTCCTCCCATGCGGCTGGTTCTTCCTTCACCCCGGCGAGCCCCCCACCCCTGAAAATCGATGACCCAAAAGTCGATTCAGTCGATCAAGTGTAGCTAAATCGGAGCAGCATCGCAAGCAAGAGAAAGAGCGAGAGCAGCAGCACGAGCAAGAGCAATAGCAAGAGTAGACCAGGCATGGAAGCGAGAGCAAGCGTAGAGCAGCAACGCAAGCGAGAGCTAAAGCAGCAGCAGCTCCTACTGATGTGGACGTCACCGCCGAGGGAGCGACGCCGTGGAGGAAGTGGCCGGTGACGCCGCCGTGGATGGAGCCGCGCCGTGTCGGCTCGGGACCGAGCGCCGGCAGGACCATGAGATCGAATCAAGAAGAAAATGCGGCGATTAGTGTACAACCTCTTTGGTGGCGCCGATTAGGCCGCAGCTTCATCCGAGGAAACGGTGATGATGATGCTCTTCCGTGGTGCAGGTGAAGATGGCGGTGTGGGAATGGAGGTGGCGCGAAGACGAGGGGAACGTCGGGCAGCTCCTTGGAGGTGGTGGACGGGTGGCTGAACCGGCGGGACGATGAGATCGACGACGGATTCTCATCCCGATGCGGTGGATGAGGGACGCCGAGGTGTTCTTGTGGACGACGTCGTCGGGGAAGAGGCTCCGGCTGGGTGGCGGACGGAGCAGGTGTGGGGTTTCGTCGCGGGTTTTCGCGGCCTCGGTGTCTGAATGGGTGGGCGGATGGGATGGCGGTGGGGAACCATGGCTCAGAGACGCGCTTGTGCGAAATGTGGGGTAAGTTGCGAAAGTACCCCCACCGATTTGAGGCAGTTCTTTCGGTTCAGGGGTACCACGGGCATTTCGAGTGTCGGGATTTCACAGGAGATGGGAGTTTTCGCGCGTGTTGTAATTTTGGAATATCAAGGCGCAGGTTGAGATGGAGGGAGTTGTCGGAGCACAACGAGACAAAGATATATCTTAAATATTTCAGGCTAACAAGGCGCGGGTTGAAATTTCCGGACAAGCCTAACGTGTATTGTACCAAATCAATGCGCACTACAAATGTCATTCAAAACTTTGAATTCATGTTATGTTCAATTAAAATATTTCGCTACGTGTATAATGCATTCAACCTACTACTGAAATGAACGTTTTAGTGCATTCCAAACATATATACTACCGCTTCGGTATGAACTAAATTTGAATTCGTTTCTCTATTTGAATAAGATCTACAGTAATGATTGTTGTGAAGTCAAACCATTTGAATTCGTTTCTCTGTTTTAATAAGATGTACAATCATCATTATTGTCAAGTTAAACCATCGTTTGTGTATTATCTTGACAGCACACCACATGATTAGTCTCGAGTTACATATGAACTATGTGTACTATATGAACTCGAACTAGATTTTTTGAATCCACTTTATTTTGATTTCAAATCACATTACATTTCTAGCTCTAGCTAGATCTTCATAATCTAAACCATGTATCATATGTATAATGTGTTTATCACATTATGTATGGTGGCCCGCCCCCTACGCCTACAAGTATTTAGATGTGAGTTGCAAACACCACACATTACCACAAATTCAAATAAAATGTGAGAATGTTCGATCTATAGTATTGTTTAGATTGTTCGATATTTAGTTATAAGCTGCAAATGCCACACATTATCACAAATTCAAATAAAATGTGAGAATGTTTGATGTATAGTATGGTTTAGATTGTTCGGCATTTAGCTGTGAGTTGCAAACGCCATGAATTATCACATTATGGTATAACATGTGCACAACACGTGTATCACCGCTATATTCATGTATGCAATGTTTAAAACACTATGATCTCCTATTCAAATATATGAATCCGCTTTCATATCAAATTATGATCTTTGTTAGTCTCTTACACCCACACAATCCTCTAACCTTTGTAGCTACCACTAACTTTCTCTCGTGCATGCACACGCCCTCCTCGCCCTCCCCCTCCGCCGGCATTCTATCCACTGGGCATATTCATTTTTTTATTTAGGTCATTCTCCCAGAGTCTCCACAACTCCTTTCCGACACACACCGATCGATAAACCTCTCCAGCGATGCCTGCCTACAACATACACACACACATTTAATCTCCTCCTTTATGTGTCCTTGCCTCGTGTCTCTCATACGGTCAGACACACGTGTAAACTCTCTCCCCTCTTTTCATCGATCTCACAACCGCACACTCCTCCCCCTATCTAGCTAGTAGTTGGGCCTCTTGCACCACCTCCTAGCTCCATTCTCTCTGTCTATCCGTCTCGCTGGGCCTTATTTGCCTCTAACAAATGGACGTACACCGACCGATCTCTCCCTATACATATACCTAGCTAGGTCCTTATAACTCGTTTTTACCCACACGTCAATCGATCTACCTCATTAGTTGTGTCTCTCCCTTCCTTTGACAAACAACAATTGATCTATCGATCTAGTTAGGTTTGCTTACCAAACACATGGTCCCCCTTCATCATCCATGGATGCGTCCCGACAGATCTATCACGCAGAGGCACACATAGAAACACATCCCTACTCTTATTGATAACATTGCAGTTCCACCCTCAGTTTGTCTAGTAGGCCTCTCCCACCATCTTCGAGAAGCAACTCCATCACCCATCCAACACTCTACCCCTCTCCCTCCCTCTCCCTCCCTCTCTCTCTCTCTCTCTCTCTCTCTCTCTGTCCCATCCTATTTCCCGTCCTTCAGTTATGTATGGATGTCGACCGATCTCCCTCAAGACATAGCTGGGTCTCTCCTTCTCAACACATATACGAGTCGTTCTACCTCTATAGTTAGGCCTCTGCCTACCCTCCCCCACCCCCCCCCCACACACACCGATACATCGAGCGCTCTAGTCATGTCTCCCTGCCACACACAAACTTGACATGTGCCCTCTAATGTTCCGGTAGGCCAGTCGCCCTATATCTTTTACTTGCACACACACACAATTTCGATGCCTCTTCATCGATCTCGCACCCACCCACTTGATCCTCTCTTCGACTCTATCGATAGCTATGGCCCCTCCCTCTCTTCTCGTGGATTGCCCGACCCTCTATGTATGATATGGATAGGCCTCCATTTCACACACATTGCATGCAATTTTTTTTGAGATGTTATTGACATATATTCCCACAAATAATTCACGAAATCAACCCCCCACCCCACCCCCACCCCCACCCCAAAAAAAACACTCACGAACGCGGTTTTTATCTCTCACACACACCCACGTAGGGGGGGGGGGCGTGCACGAAGAGAAGAGGTGTATGCACGGCGCACGTACTCCCGTCTCTTTCCCAACCACACCCGCTGGGTACACGGTGGAGCTCATTTCAGTACGAAAAAGGCAACCCACGTGGTAATTTGGCACGTGTACTGGTTGTCCACTTGGTGGAGGGAGGATCGTCTACCACGGGTGAACAAACAAATTGCGACTTGACGTGTTATGTTAAAAAAAAAGAGGCAAACCATGTGGGGCCTACCTTAGAGGCAAGCCTCTATACACTGGAGTACTTTTGATGTGTCCTGTCAACTCGCAGAACGAGGAGAAGCTTGCTTAGTACGCCGTCTCCCCCACCCACGGGCGCGGTGGCTCGCAGGATGAGGTGAAGCTTGCTCCGCCTTACTCCCGCTCCCTCGCCCATGCGCGCGGTGGCTCGCAGGACGAGGAGAAAAATTTACTACTCCCTCCGTTTACTCCTCGTCCCTACTACCTTGGTTATAGAGATTATATCATATTGTTTGGAATATATATGTCCTTTAGTAGATTTCAATATGAACTACTAGTACATACTCCAAACACTGATGTATATAGACGTATTTTAGAGTGTAGATTCACTCATTTTGCTCCGTATGTAGCACTCTCCTCGCCCTCGACCCTCGCCCGTGGTGGACGTGCAGCAATTCATTCGGTCTCATATAGCCAGAACGATATATACTGCACTACCATTATTGCTCGACTTCTCGAAGAGGCGAAGAGCCAATCGCAAGGTTAATATTTTGGAGATGCCAAGCGCAAGGTTATAGGAGAACGAGTAGTAGGTGCCGCGTCATTTATAAATAAAGTTTTTTTTCTTCAGTGGCACGTACACAATATGATAGGTTCATATGGAGAGAAAAGGAAACCGCTCCACTATATACATAGTCAGGACAGGCCAGCCTACACGGTTGCTTCCTGGGGTTGCTCTCTTCACGCTCTCTTGCACAAAACGACTATGGCCACATCTCTAACATCCCGGTGGATCATGTCCGCTTGGGGAAGGGGTGGATGCTTAGTGTAGATGCGGTAGCCGCTGCCGACGGCAAAAACCCACTGTCAGCACGTCTCGATCAGGGGTCCCCGCCGTTCTCTCTCACAAAGCCGGTGAGGTTGACTTCGTCCCTTGCTCACTGCCGCGACGTGGGCAGTTGCCGCCTCCCGCTGCCCTCCTCAAGGTTGAGCTATGTCCCTCAGGTACAACTCCCTTTACAGCCGGCTTGCACAACTGCTCCAGCTGCCCACATCACTCCCTGTGGATATTTCTCTACTTCTTTGCCCCGCACATACCTCTACTGGCTTCTACTACGTACTGTATTTGTGATGAGTTTATGTCTCATCAACCAGTCCCAGTAATCTTATTCTAATCACACTTCTTCAATTTCTTTGCCACAGGGATGCTCATCTCGATTTTGGTGAAACTGCACAAAATGATCCGATGATCAAAAGGTTGCAAACTTCATTTATTAGGAAGCTCGAACGTTGCCAACAAATTGAAGCCTGGTTAGGGTTCACGGTTCAAGGGCTAGGGACTGCATGGATCGTTTTTTTCTTTAGCTACCTTTGTTCCAAAATAAGTGTCAACTTTAGTAGTAGTACAACTTTGTACTAAAGTTTGCACAAAGTTGAGACACTTATTTTGGAACGGAGGGAGTACATATTTGCTATGATTTGTCAATCATTGAGATGCAATAGCATGCATGTTAGTCTCCTTTGTATTTGATGAAATGTTGCAATGGGCAACCTTGGACGCAAGATACATGTAACAGAAGCTGGAAGCTTCATAGCATTGTACAAATTTATCTCGCTGATAAATTACAGTACGTACTATACTAGTACTTCCTCCGTTCCTAAATATAAGTCTTTGTAGAGATTTCACCATGAACCACATGCGGATGTATATAGATGCATTTTAAGTGTAGATTCATTCATTTTGTTCCATATGTAGTGGAATCTCTACAAAGACTTATCTACTAGTAATAGCTAGCCCCCACTACTAGGAATTCTCTATCCTCTCCTTGAGCCACATCATCAAAATTGATGTAGCCGTTAGATGAAGTAAATCAGTCCATAATAGCCGTCTGATCTAGACGTTGAGAGGCTCCACACTAAGCCACATGCAAGCATGCAGAAATAGCGTGTCACATGCATGTGAGTGGGTTTTAAATCACATCAACATGTCTGCATACAAGCATGCACCGGTAGCATGCATGTAAGTGAGCTTTTAAGTCCCATTAACTTGTCAAAAAGAAAAATATAATCCCATTATGCAATAGGAGTTCGCTGATCTTTTTTCCTTACATGGGATGATCTAAATGATGATGGGAGTTTATTTAGTTTGGCTACCACATTTTTCATGCGGTTATAGAGTTTTTTTTAGTTCTATGAAATCGATAATTTTGCGCAGAGAGATATACCGTTGTTCCACAGCAACGCGCGGGGACACATCTAGTAATATTTAGGAACGGAGGGAGTACTATGTAAAGAGTTAGGTGTCGCATGGTGATAGTGTGAGGTGGGCCATGTAATCACTGAGCCTGCGTGTTTTCACTGCTCTTGCACGCCTCCGCTGTAAGAATGGAGAAAATTGTAATCTTGTAGTAGTACCTCATTTCGCCGAAAGCGCGGGACATCCAGCAGTCCTACCACCTCAGTAATAAAGACCAATGAGCCGTCAAATCACATAGACCCAGCAGTAAGTTGGACGGACGAAGCAACCATCACTCTTGCGCCAGTGAGAGGTCGCGTCCGCTCTACCCGGGCATGAATGCGGCACCGATTCTTTGGAGCGGCGCTGACCGTTTCGGGCGGGAAGCGCGCGCGGCCGATGGAGGGGCTTTGGGTGGGCCAGGCTAGAAAGGAGCGGGCGTGGCAGCTGTCCGCATGTCCCTACCGGACATGCCCAGAAATGAGAGGATGCACCGACTCTCGCGGATAAAATCGTACACTACACACCATCTCTCTTTAGGAGTAGGCCGATCTGTCGCTCTCTCTAACACACACATGCTGTTAAACACACACACACGCACACGCACGCACCTTGGTCCCGTTGCACCTTCTAACGTGACTTATTACACCTAGACGGAGGAAGTAGTAAGTATACGAGATACGGTGGCACACTGACTTAAGTCGAATACAAGTGCCCAAAATTTGTGTGCATGTTATAATAAGGATTCACTTAAAATAGTACATGAGCGAACAAAGGGATCAATTGGACAGTGTTCCCAAGCAGTAGCGAGATGTGAGAGGTAAGATACACCGCTGGCGCTTTTAATTTTTCTTATTAATTCACCCTCTGACTGCTGGGACCCAGCGTACTACGTTGAGAGAGGTAAGGTGACTAAGGCTGCATTATTTCTGCACCACTGTGGATAGTCTTACCACCAAAGCCACATGACACGATTATGATTGAAATCCCCAATGACTCCCACACACACAAAAGAACACGGCATGCTTGTCACACGAATGCAGGAATGTATAAAAGGTTATTTCCCTCTCGTTGAACATAACGGAGGGTTGTGTAGCTGGTTAGCCTGTTCGCCATCAAACTTGAGGTCTCGGGTTCGATAACTACACTTGAGCATAATTTGTGCCAGAGGATTCTTTGACTGGTCAAAATGTTTTCTAGGGTTTGCACGCTTCACACTCTCTCTCCAAGATATATATATATATACATATATATATATATATATATATATATATATATATATATATATATATATATATACACTGAGAGCCTCAGCGCTTGTAGTTGCTCTCTTCACACTCTCTCGCCCTCTCCCACTGGAGCCTCAGCGCTTGTAGTTGCTCTCTTCACACTCTCTCACCCTCTCCAGATCTAAACAAGACTTCGTTGGCCTCTCTCTCCCCTCACTGCTGCTCAAAGAGCCAGCAGGATCCGTCCGCCGGGAAGGCAAGGAGGCTTAACGCTGTCGCCGTCGGTGAGGGACTACCGGCGTAGCTGTTCACTTTCCACCCAGCGGCGGCGCGGAAGGGCCTCCGACCCCTTCTTCTTCGCCCTCGTCCCGTCGCCCACTGAACCACGCCCCAAGAACCTTAAGGTGTAATTTACTTACTCCACATGCATTGCTCTAGCTGCATGTATACCATGAATCTAGGACGTGGTTCAAAGAGGAAAGGAGTGGGGGAATTAGTGGGAAAAGTTGTATATAGCATGAATCTAGGACGTGGTTCAAAGAGGAAATGAAGGGGGAAAGTTGTATAGCATGAATCTAGGACGTGGTTCAAAGAGGAAAGGAATGGGGGAAAGTAGTGGGTAAAGTTGTATCGCATAAATCTAGGACGTGGTTCAAAGAGGAAAGGAAGGGCGAAAGTACTAGTTCAAAAAGGAAAGGAAGGGACAAGGTGTAGAGTTTGAGCAGGACTAGATTTGCTGCGCCACATAGGGAAAGGTGTCTAAAGATAACAAAACTGGGACCAACACAAATATGCTCCTTGGTTGTTTGTTCTTTGTTGCAACAGATCATGCATGACCACAAGACATCGGTAGATGCACATGGTGCTGGTCGCCCACCGTCCCTGCAACTCATTAGCTGTTGTTAATCTAAGGCCCTGTTTGGTTAAAACTCCCTAGTCCCTACCGCTTGGTTCCAGGGACTAAACATGGACTAGAGTTTATTAAATGACATGCTAAAAGACCATGTTACCCCTAGTAATGAACTAATAGAGACAAGGTGCGATGCGTGGCAAGGGCTACTGTTGGAAAAAGTCCCAAAAAGACTCCTTGGGTCTTCTTTCTTTAGTCCCAAATGCCCACTTTTAGTCCCTAAAAGTCCCTCCTGTTTGGTTTAGATGGGACCGACACGGAGTTTTTTAGTCCCTACACCAAAATGTCCTGTAAACAAACACCTCTAATAATGCCACTGAAAATTGATGCAATGCCACGCTTAAAAGCAAATTACATGTTTAACAAATTTTATTGTTAATATAATCTCTATGTTAATATTAATCAATGCCACCGCTTGAGAAATGCTACTGCCTTGCTTTCTTTCCCATTTAGATAAGGTAGATGCTTCTTTTGTTGGCTTCGTGTCATCCACCGTTATTGACCACTAATTGTTTCCTTTGCACCTCTGTAAACAGGGTTATCTACTTCACCTCATTGCCATTGTGACCTTTTGTTGCACTGCACAAAACACTTTTGTTTTAAGAGTGTTTTGTGCAGTTCAACCAAAATGTCACACCGACAATGTTGCTTGATTGCTTGATCTTAGTGGAACTGCACAAGAGGAGATCTTACTTCCTATCCATTAAGGCGAATTTGGTTCAGATCTTCTTCTTGTGAGTTGTTTGAATTCCGCATCATGAGAGGTCAGTACTAGCCTTCTTTCACATGATTCTGCAGTGTGCTTTCATATGTTGTGCTACTTGTACGATAATGTTGCTTGATTTTAGTGAACTGCACAAATGGAGACAAGACTTCCAATCTGTATGTGCACCGTAATATCCCATTGAGGTAAGATAAGGATATTTCACAACTGCTGGCCTATATTTTGCCACTTTCATCAGAAAATTAAGTTTAGTACTATACTTGTGCTCCCTAATTGACATGCCAAATCTTACATTGAAGGCGAAGCTTGTCTATTATTGAACCAAGTGATGAAGGGGAAGAACAAGCGGAAGAAAAACAAAAATCAACTCCCGGTGTTGTAATGAAGCACTGGAACTGTGATGACACAAGTAATGATATAGTTTTGCATCTTAATTTATTGCTATGGCTGGAACGAGCAATTGTTTTGCCACTGATTTGATGCCACACTTAATGTAATACGTAATTATCTCTACTTGTGCAAACAGGGATCTTCTTTGAAGATACCATATATTTTAGTGCAACTGCACAAGAAGATGTTGGAAACATTAAACTAATCGAGGAGTATATAGTAAGCATGGCCACCACCGTAGATAGCAACAGATGGTTCCGAAGAAGTGCTTCATCTGTATGCTCTACACAATAAGCCTCCTGACAAAGGTTGGTATTGGTGTTGTGCTACTGTTTAGATACTGTCATGAAAAAGTGGTATTGTCCTTGAGAAGTGCTTCATCTGTGTTATTTTAAATATTTCCTTTCCTTTTTTTCGAGCAAACAGGGATGCTAGCATTTAGTAGTCCTCTTGTCTTTGCACAACATGATCATCTTCCTCTGAATAAGAATATGGAGTACGTGAAGTGACTAGTTCCGATTATGCCAGGATGAAGAAGCACTGTCTATCTTCTCATCAAAAGGAGCAGTTGAAGGATGGTTACATTACTCCCCACAAAACCAAACTAACTTCAGCTCAGAAGGACTGACAAATCTCCATTTTTTTTTTGTGATGCGCGAGTACAATGTTGTTCTAGGATTCTTTCTGGTGAGTTCCATTTTTCTAAAAGTGTGCTCTACAATGGACCATGTATGTGCCTGTTGAAACTGTCAATTCATAGTACAGTTTGCTTTATACTAATCACTTTTTTGTATTTGTGCAAACAGGGGTGCTCAGCTTGATTTCAATGGGAACTGCACAAAATGTTCATGAATACATCAAATCATTCATTTCCACCACAAGAAAGGAGGTGCCGATAAGTTCAAGGCTTTGCAACATATAAGGGCGAAATCATACAAGCTACGCGCGAATTTGGTTGATTTTGGTGGAACTGCACAAAAAGAACAGCAGGTTTATTTAGCACGAGGTGCCATGTCAATGTCCGAACTGATGGCAAACCCTGCCCATTCCACAATCGTAGGCATTTGATATTTTGGAATGGGACAACCTTGTCAAATTTTGCTCATTGATTTTAGCAAGACATGCGTTTGATATTTTCGAATGGGACGCCCTTTGCTGTTAGCAGCGTCGATCAATTTTTTCTTTATTCTTTAGTTGTGAAGTAAATATTGCCTCTGACATGTGAGTCGCCGAGATGCATAATCATCGATTGTTTTGAATGTTCTCTATGAATTGCCAGGCCTGTGTGTTTGATTGCAATGTACAGAAACGCTAAAAAGCTGCTCAAACTCTTTGTACTCCTTCTGTTCCTTTTTACTTCGCACATTGTGAAAGTGCATACTTTTTGTATAAGATTGGTCAAAGTAGAGATACTTTGACTGCAGATAAAACTTGTATGCAGACTAGAAAGGACCGGAGGGAGTACATGTGAAACTGCTGCAAACGAGGTGATCACCCTGGGAATAATGCTAGTACGTATTGTTTTGCATGTTCATCCAATGCCAGTGATACAGGAATTCAAACTAATCGAAATAAATTCATCATACACGGTCGGATTTCATATAAACATGCCGGATTTCATTACATTTCTTACATTCTTCAACTAAAAAGGGGTGCGATGGAGGTATAATTAATTAACCGAAGCTACCCACATGTGTCCCGCTGAGCCGAACAGAAGCTTCAGTAACTTAACTGCAGGTGTAGTTGCGTAACTGACATGTGGCCTGTTGGGCCCATGTGTCAGTCAGCCAACTGCACCAGCAGTTAAGTAGAAGCAGCGTTCTTCTCCAGCGCAGCTCTCCGACTCCACGTCACCGCCAAGAAGCTAACCGGCCATCAATGGTCAACCCTCCTAGCTTGGCTTCAACTGGAGGGTAGCAACGGTGGCCTTACTTGGACCCGAGCGGCAGCGACCTACCATGTTCTACTCTTCCTCGTTTTCTGTGTGGCGCAGCCTCGTTGGCAGCGGGCGGGCCTCGGCGGAGCCGGGCGATGTCCTCTCGTCTCTGCCGGGCGGGCGGCGCCAGCGGAGCGGTGGAAATCCTCCCCACGCTGCCGGGCAGGGTGGGGCCTCGGCTGAGCCGATGATGTCCTCTCCTCGTTGTTGGCGGGGGGCTCGGCGAGCCGGCGGTGTCCTCTGCCTCGTTGTTGGTGCCACGGGCCTCGGCGGAGCAGGGCCTCATCGACGCCAGCCGAGCGGGACTCGCTGAGCCGGCATTGTCCTCTCCTCGCCCTCGGTCTCGCCAAACAGCGCCGCCCGCTTCATCGCCTCTTTGCTAGCCTCTTTGTAGGCGGCCGCAGCCTCCGCCACCGCATGCGGTACCGCCAGCCTTCGAGGCGGCTCCTTGCGGGCGGAGCGGTATGAGTCGAGCAGCGCCTCGCTCGCCGCCCGCTCCGCGATGATCTGCTCCTCCGCCGCAGTGCTCCCGGAGGAGATGGTGGTTGTGGGCGGCGTCAGCCTGCGCCTCCCGGAACTTCTCCTCACGCATTTGCCTCACCCTGTCCATATATTGGGCACGGGCCTTGCCGATGGTCATGGTGCAATGCACCGGCGAGGATGGCGCGGATGAGGGGGTTGGCCCCGGATCATCGACTACCATGTTCTACATTGGGACGTCGTCGCCCTCCGGCTGCCTGCCGGCCAGCCGGTCGGTAGCAATGGCTGCCATCTCCTTGTGGTCCGTCCGTCCGCCTGTCCGGCAAGAGCGCTGGAGCGAGGAAGCCATGGTGGGCAGTAGTGGTGTGGACAGGAGAAAGGGAACGGATGCGGATGACTGCGGCTATGGCCGGCGCAGCAGTTTATATAACAATGGTGGGCGGGCGGAGGGACGGACGTGTGGCGCCAGAGTAGCCGCGTCGGCAACCGTGTATCATTAATGTGGGTGGCAGATGGACGGACGGACGGCGCTTGTGTCGTTTGAAGGCGGAGCAATCGCCTGCACCGGGAAGCGGGGCGGCCGGCACTGACTGTTTTGGGTGGAAAGCGCGCGCGGGCGAGGAGAAGACTTTACTTAGAGAGGATGACAATGGGGACCCACCAGGTCCATAGACTCACGTGACGTAAGTGCCTCCTTATTTTATATATATATATATATATATATATATATATATATATATATATATATATATATATATATATATATATATATATATATATTTATTTTGCTTCCTCCTGGTTTCCTGACATCACGGTCCCACACCATTGTCAACCTATGTAGTAGTCAATAAACGAGAGAATTGCACAAGAAGCGGCCGACAGCTGGGACCAAGTAGTTCGAGCAGTATTTGTGTTTTTGAGGTATGAGCACTGCAAAGTTTTTTGATGTTTAGCCCAGATATTAATTTTTTCCTCTGAACAACAACGAAAACATCGCTGCATATATTAACTGGGCGGGCTGTGGCCCATCTAGCCCAGGCCAGATATCCAGCCCAGATATTAATTTTTTTTCAAGCTGAAAATAGCTAGCCCAGCTATACTTTTTTTAGGAATACCCACGCAAGGTCAAGTTGTTATTCTCCGCCCCGCTGGGCTGCAAATCTTTCCTAGGAGGGATGCATTAGGCTTAACAAAAAATGGGCTTTAAGAAATAATAAATGGGATGTAATTATAAAAACTAGGCAATAACTATAAAAAATGCACCAAACACGTGATTACTTTATAAAATATTATTTTTGGATATTGAAAATTTTAATTTCATTAATTGTTGCAAGCGCAATGTTTCGTTGGATTTTTACGTAATATAAATTTATATTGAAATTGTATTTAATATGACTAGAAATTTCGGGATAAAAATATTTCGGATCCCATCAAAATGTGGGAAATTTTATTGAATTCTGTTTTGAACGGTTGGTTGAAATGGGCTGTACTTTTAACAAACTGTAAATGGGTTGTAGTAAATTCTATTAGAATTCAAAAACGGGCTACACATTCTTACAAATCTCAAATGGGCTATAAGTTCTCTGCCACACATTTCCGGCCTTACTAAGTTGACGTGTCCCCTAAAAAACAGAGTTGACGCGTATGCAAGGCTTTGTCAACTTATAGTCAACACACGGTTCTAGAAGCAGTGGCCGTTGGATGTCCGTCCAACGGATGCTGTGCTTCTTCTTCAATATCCGATATTCTAGCTTCACCCGCCTAAAAAATGATTCCTCCCCCTGACATCTGGGGCGCACCGTTTCGGAAGCTGACCTATGGGCCTACTAAGTGGACGTACCAAGGGCTTTGTCAACTTAGTCAATATAAACGATTCTAGCTGCAAAGGACCGTGACGATGTCCATCCAACGGCCGTCGTGCTTCTTCAACCTCTAGTCTTCTTGCTCCACCGCCAAAGCAGCGCCGGTCCTGCCGCTTACTCCTGCCTCCCGTGGCGGGTTGTCAGCCCGGAGGCCTCACCGCCTCTACTACTCCCACCGCTGGCCGTGCCATCCCTCCACTCACCCACACCCCATGTTATTCTCAAGGGCGACGGCAGCGCAGCCGAACCAGTGAGCCCTCGTACTCCTCTCCGCGTGCATCCATTGCCGCGTTTTCCCCAGCTCGCTGCGTCCCCTTCCTAGGCTCGCCGCCGCCCACCGCCGTGGTGCTCTCGGCGCGTGGTCAACGTGGTCAAGGAACGACTTTCATCGGACATGGATCTGACGTGGAGAGGCTAACAGCTGGGTCCACGGCAGCCGCAAGGAAGTGCCTCCTTATTACGCCGCAAAATAATTATTCCTCCACCGACAATGGGACCCACCGGATGGGCCACCGATTTTGCGAAAAAATGATTCGCCCCCTGACTGCTGGTACCCACGAGCTACATCTTCGCACGCAAGGAAGTGCGTCCGGAAAAAAAAACGGTTCGCCCCCCTGACTGTTGGGACCCACCAGCTACATATTCGCACGCAAGGAAGTGCGTCCGAAAAAAAAGATTCACCCCCCGACTGCTGGGACCCACCAGCTACACCTTCGCATGCAAGGAAGTGCGTCCGGGCAAAAAAAAAACGATTCGCCCCCCTGACTGCTGGCACCCACCAGCTACGCCTTCGCACGCAAGGAAGTGCGTCCGGGAAAAAAAACCAAAACGATTCACCCCCCTGACTGCTGGGACCCACCAGCTACTTCTTCGCACGCAAGGAAGTGCCTGACAGTCGGGACCCACCTGGTCGAAGCGTACGTAGCGTTGTCATTCTGGTCGCGAACATGTACGTACATACTGGTCGTTGTAGAGGCGCCCACGTGTCGTAGTAGAGGCACGCACGTAGCATGTACACGTACGTACAGCGGCCAGGGTGCAAGAAAGAAAATACGGCCACGTACGTACATACGAGCAGGGTCTCGAACGCCTACTCGTGCATACGTACGGCGAGGGCTCGTGTACATGGCTGGGTTGGAACAGAGAAATAGCGTCGTCGTCGTGTTCATGGGGAGGCAACGGAATGTGTCGTGCTCATGGGGAGGCAACAGAATGCGTCGTGTTCATCGGGAGGCAACGGAACGCGTGGGAGCCAACCGGCTGGGTCGGAACGGAATGTGTGGTCGTGTTCATCGGGAGGCTTGGACAGAACAGGCGATGGAAACGAGGCCTGGCGTACCGCAGAACGGAGGAAACGGCCTTGTGTTCGACCGCCACGCTCAAACAGGATCCTGTTCATCGGGAGGGGTCCGCGCACGCAGAACGGAGCAAACGGACCTCCCACGGTTGAAACGGTGGTCCCGTTGATTGGGAGGGTGTGGCGATCGCAAAACGGATTAAACGGACTTGTGTTGGAGCGCCACGGTAAAACGGGGTCCTGTTCATCGGGAGGTGTGGTGTACCGCAAAACGGACTCCACGGATACCGTTCATCTCCATCGCCGACCTCCTCCAGCCTCCACGGGCTACCGTCGACCTCCGCCACCTCCACGGGCTCCCTGCTCATCCAGCCTCCACCGCGCTTACTCCACCGCCATCGCTCAACCACCCTCCACGGGCACCCCTCCACCGCTTCATCGCTCATCCAGCCCTCCACACCACGGGTCCTGTTCAACCACCCTCCACGGGCACCCTCCACCGCTCTCTGCTCATCCAGCCCTCCACACCACTTGGTCCTGTTCATCCAGAGGAAACGCCACCCCTCACTGTTCATCCAAATACCCACCGCAACGCTCACTGTTCATCTAGTTAGCAGCAGTAGCGAAGGAATTGCTCCATCGGGTTCAGTTAACAGCCATCGATTGATCGCTGGGTTCGAGAACGCTTAGCTGCGCAGCGCCGCCGGGTTCGCCAGAGCCCAACGCCGCGCTTCGCTAGAGCTAACGCCGCACACGCGCGCTTACGTGTACGAGAGAAATGTGCATCGCTCGGCCCCCGGCCTCCCACCGTAACCGGGAACTCCCCGAAATTTTCCTCGCCCTCGCTTCTACCACGGTTTTTTCCGACATGGACGACCCAAAGAATGTCATGCAGCTGCGTCTCCGGCCCGCCCAGGACGAAAATCCCATTTTCTGTCTTGATTTTTTGTCATAGAAGTAGGAGCCCACCACATCTATGATGATATCGGGTTTTGTCACAATTATCGTCACAATTCATTCAGCCCAAAATGTCACGGATGTGTCTTTTTTTTGTAGTGGCTCCTGCAACAGTTCTGTCACCTAGCGGTGCATCAAGGACATAATTCTTCTGTGCAGCAATGAGGATAATCCTCAGATCACGGATCTAGTCCGCATCATTTCTACTATCAACTTTCAACTTAGTTTTCTCTAGGAACATATCATAAATAAAACGGGGAAGCTATACACGAGCAATTGATCTACAACATAGATATGAAAATACTATTAGGACTAAGTTCATGATAAATTTAAATTCAATTAACCATATTACTTAAGAACTCCCACTTAGATAGACATCCCTCTAGTCATCTAAATGATCACGTGATCCATATCAACTAAACCATGTCCGATCATCACGTGAGATGGAGTAGCTTTCAATGGTGAACATCACTATGTTGATCATATCTACTATATGATTCACGCTCGACCTTTCGGTCTCAGTGTTCCGAGGCCATATCTGCATATGCTAGGCTCGTCAAGTTTAACCCGAGTATTCTGCGTGTGCAAAACTGGCTTGCACCCATTGTATGTGAACGTAGAGCTTATCACACCCGATCATCACGTGGTGTCTCAGCACGAAGAACTGTCGCAACGGTGCATACTCAGGGAGAACACTTATACCTTGAAATTTTAGTGAGAGATCATATTATAATGCTACCACCGTTCTAAGCAAAATAAGATGCATAAAAGATAAACATCATATGCAATCAAAATATGTGACATGATATGGCCATCATCATCTTGTGCCTTTGATCTCCATCTCCAAAGTACCGTCATGATCTCCATTGTTATCGGCATGACACCATGATCTCCATCATCTTGATCTTTTATCAACATGTCGTCACATGGTCGTCTCGCCAACTATTGCTATCGCATAGCGATAAAGTAAAGAAATTATATGGCGCTTGCATCTTATGCAATAAAGAGATAACGATAAGGCTCCTGCCAGTTGCCGATAACTTTAACAAAACATGATCATCTCATACAACAATTTATATCTTATAACTTCTTGACCATATCACATCACAACATGCCCTGCAAAAACAAGTTAGACGTCCTCTAATTTGTTGTTGCAAGTTTTACGTGGCTGCTATGGGCTTTTAGCAAGAACCATTCTTACCTACGGATCAAAACCACAACGATTTTTTGTCAAGTGTGATGTTTTAACCTTCAACAAGGATCGGGCGTAGTTACACTCGATTCAACTAAAGTTGGAGAAACAGAAACCCACTAGCCACCGGTGTGCAAAGCACGGCGGTAGAACCAGTCTCATGAACGCGGTCATGTAATGTCGGTCTGGGCCGCTTCATCCAACAATACCGCCGAATCAAAGTATGACATGCTAGTAAGCAGTATGACTATTATCGCCCACAACTCTTTGTGTTCTATTCATGCATATAACATCTACGCATAGACCTGGCTCGGATGCCACTGTTGGGGAACGTATTATTTCAAAAAATTCCTACGATCACACAAGATCTATCTAGGAGAAGCATAGCAACAAGTGGGGAGAGTGTGTCCATGTACCCTTGTAGACCGAAAGCGGAAGCGTTAAGTAACGCGGTTGATGTAGTCGAATGTCTTCGCGATCCAACCAATCAAGTACCAAACACACGGCACCTCCGCGATCTGCACACGTTCAGCTTGGTGACGTTCCTCGAAATCTAGATCTAGCTGAGGCCGAGGGAGAGTTTCTTCAGCACGACGGCGTGTTGACGGTGATGATGAAGTTATTGACACAGGGCTTCGCCTAAGCACTACGACAATATGACCAAGGTGGAAATCTATGGAGGGGGGCACCACACACGGCTAAGAAATCAACTTGTGTGTCTATGGGGTGCCCCCCTCCCCCGTATATAAAGGAGGGGAGGAGGAGGAGGGCCGGCCTCAAGGGGCGCGCCCAAGGTGGGATTCCTACTCCTAGTAGGAGTAGGTTTCCCCCTTTCCTAGTCCAAGTAGGAGAAGAAAGGGAAGGAGGAAGAGGGGAGAAGGAAGGAGGGGAGTGTCGCCCCCTCCTAGTCCAATTCAGACCAACCCATGGGGGCGGCACCCCTTGAGACCCTTCTCTCATTTCCCGTATGGCCCATTAAGGCCCACTACTTCCCCCGGCGACTAGGAAAAAGGGAAGGGAGAAGGAGAAGGAAGGAAGGGGGCGCCCCCTTTCCCTACTCCAATTCGTACCAGTCCACGGGGAAGGGGCGCGGCCACCCTTGAGGCCTTTCTCTCCTTCCCCGTATGGCCCATTAAGGCCCAATACGAATTCCCGTAAATCTCCGGTACTCCGAAAAATACCCGAATCACTCGGAACTTTTCCGATGTCCGAATATAGCCTTCCAATATATTGATCTTTACCTCTCGACCATTTCGTGACTCCTCGTCATGTTCGTGATCTCACTCGGGACTCCGAACAACCTTCGGTACATTAAATCACATAAACTCATAATACCAATCGTCATCGAACGTTAAGCGTGTGGACCCTACGGGTTCGAGAACTATGTAGACATGACCGAGACACCTCTTCGGTCAATAACCAATAGCGGAACCTGGATACTCATATTGGCTCCTACATATTCTACGAAGATCTTTATCGATCAAGCCGCATAACAACATACGTTTTTCCCTTTGTCATCGGTATGTTACTTGCCCAAGATTCAATCGTCGGTATTATCATACCTAGTTCAATCTCGTTACCGGCAAGTCTCTTTACTCGTTTCGTAAGGCATCATCCCGCAACTAACTCATTAGGCACACTGCTTGCAAGGCTTATAGTGATGTGCATTACCGAGAGGGCCCAGAGATACCTCTCCGACAATCGGAGTTACAAATCCTAATCTTGATCTATGCCAACTCAACAAACACCATCAGAGACACCTGTAGAGCATCTTTATAATCACTGAGTTACTTGTGACGTTTGATAGCACACTAAGTGTTCCTCCGGTATTCGGGAGTTGCATAATCTCATAGTTAGAGGAACATGTATAAGTCATGAAGAAAGCAATAGCAATAAAACTTAACGATCATAATGCTAAGCTAACGGATGGGTCTTGTCCATCACATCATTCTCTAATTATGTGATCCCGTTCATCAAATGACAACACATGTCTATGGTCACGAAACATAACCATCTTTGATTAACGAGCTAGTCAAGTAGAGGCATACTAGGGACACCCTATTTTGTCTATGTATTCACACATGTACTAAGTTTCCGGTTAATACAATTCTAGCATGAATAATAAACATTTATCATGATATAAGGAAATATAAATAACAACTTTATTATTGCCTCTAGGGCATATTTCCTTCAATATACTTGTGAGTCATCAATGGGCCGACCACTAGCGCTACCTGTTAACACATATGTTTTGTTTATTTCTTAATTCTTTTATCAAAATCAATTTAACAAATAATCTGTAAAATTTATTGTCATATCAAAATTATTCATATAGTTCAAAAGATATGGTCATATATTTTAGGGCCAATTCCATTTTCCCCCTAACTTTGTCCTGAGCTCATCTTTACCCGTAAACAAAAATAGTGCTCAACTATACCCCTCTTCCGTTAGATGGCGTTATGGAAATACCCCTCCACACCGTTTCTGTCTAGTCAAAGGAGTTTGACTGCCTTCGGGACTTTTTCCGGACAAGTATGCCCCTCCTTACAAGTGGGACCTAGCCGAACAGTTATCTCTCTCACTCGTCTTCTTCAACCTCCCGATGGTGATAGGAGACAGGAAGGAGGTTATTTGGAGCTCCCGGTGAGAGGCACGACAGGGGCCCGTCCATGTGTACGTCCACAATGTCGTCTGTAAGATCCTCCACAGGCAGTGTGTTAAGTCGATTTGGATTTTGGGTTGACATCGGATTTGGGGATTTCTCATCTAGCGTTTCATGAGATGGGCCGTAATATGCGCCCTTTTAGCTCCTAGGTGGATGGCTGCGGGATTGTGCAGTTCCAATCTGAGTTTTCCATTCCCAATCCAACTTTAAAAGGCCTTGAGGAACGCTCGAAGCACCTTTGCCCGGGGCACAGGCTAATTCCTGCTCGCCCTGTTTCTTGGGGTGGAGCAAGCATGTGAAGAAGATTTTTGGGTTGTCCACTCGATGTAATTGATCTGACCTCAAAGCATCATTTGGTACTCTGTTTTTGTCGATTTGTTGCAAAGTTATGAATTTGACCTAATTATGTGAACTGTCAATCTACCTGGCTCACTTTTTTCAATTTTGAACTCACTTTGTGTCTTGATTGAGAAGGTTGCTAGTGCATTTCTGCATTCTATCACATCAGAGAATACAGTTGCTTCTGCCAGAGAAGGATAATCTCTGTTAAATTGCACTTCTACCCTATCCTCATCAGAACTCTCAGAATAAGCCGTGTCATAATCCTCCTCTCTCTCTCTCATCTGAATCTATCTCTTCAAATTGAGGGAGGGGATAGAATCTTGATCTTCTGGAAATGCCTCTTTCCCCTTGGGCACTCTCCCAATTACAAACTCTGGATGCAAGATTTCATCCTCATCATCTATGGGAACATCATCAGGAGCTTCCTCTTCTATGATAGGAGCATCATCTGATTGTCTGCTACTGCTAGGGCCAACTCCAGTTGGTTCATGTACTTAACTAGCCTCTTAATTTCTTGCATTCCTACCACCAAAACTACCTCTGCCACCAGAACTTCCTCTGCTACCTACATTTCCTCTCCCACCTGCATTTCTACCCCTCCCTCTTGTCTGGCTGCACCTAGCTTGAGAACTATTAGCTTGTGATCTAGTAGTTCTCCTCCCAACCTCTCATCTACTTCTTTGTATTACATTGATTTCAATGTCTGCTGACTTACTTTCTGCATATATTCCAAACATGATAGCTAGCTCATCCTCACACTGGACAGGCACCTGTAGGATCGAAAGTATGTCTAGAGGGGGGTGATTAGACTACTTGACCAAATAAAAATCTAGCATTTTCCCAATTTTAAGTCTTGGCAGATTTTAGCAATTTGCAAGAGTCAAACAATCAACCTACACATGCAATTCTAAGAGTATAGCAGTGGAATGTAAAACAATTGCACATGAAGGTAAAGGGAGGATTTTGAGGGAGCAAACGCAATGTAGACACGGAGATTTTTTTTATCCGTGGTTCCGACAGGTAGTGTTATCGTACGTCCACGTTGATGGAGACTTCAACCCACGGAGGGTAACTGTCGAAGTATAAAAAGAAGGGCATGTTCTTGTACCCCTTTACCTGTGCACGGGCAGTCAGAGCCGCGCCCACGACCACACCGAGAAGAGAAGGGGAGGTGAGCCAAGGTAAGATCGAAGCCCAAGATAATCAAAGCAACAACAAGGACCAAGGCCACAAAGAACAGATGGGCGAAGCAAGTTTCCCTGGCAAGGACCCTTGCCGGGGCAGCTGTCTTGCCGGGGCAGCTCGCCCACGCCAGCCGAGTGAGCCCTTGAGCCCACCAACGCTCAACAAACGGATTGGAACAGGGCTCGGGAGGCACCTCTGTGATGGCATGCAGATCTTTGTGAAGACAAAGAATAGTCAAGATCAAATGAGGATAGGAAGGCAGCCATCCTCACCGAAGAAACCCACAAGACCCTCGGCAAGATCCTTGCCGGGGACGCCTACGCGCCACGGCAAGACCCTTGCCGGGCCACCCGGCAAGACCCTTGTCGGGCCACCCGGCAAGGCCCTCGCCAAGCGCACCAGCAGGGCCACCGCCAAGCCTGCACCAGCCAAGTCTCCGCCGCCGTTCGCATGCAGCTGCCGACCCAACCAGCTGGGCAGGCACTTGCGTGGCAACATGCAGCCCTTCGTGGAGGCTCCACCACCGCGCCACCTCAGCTACCTGCCTGCCTACATGGCACCGCATGTGTCGCTGGCCAGGGCACGTGTCGAAGCTTGGAGGAGCGGCGACGGACGGGACAGGCTTCGCCCCCGTCCCCGATAAAGTGAAGGAACACCTAAGCCTCACATTAAATGCGCTTTGTCCTGTAATACCAGCGATAAGCTCGTGATGCTGTAGCACTTTCCACCTCCTGTGTGCCACTGTGGCAGCCCCTTTCGCATATAAAAGGAGGCCCATGGCACACGGGAGAGGGATTCGGCTCTTTGGAACCTCGCAGCACCTAGAGCTAGTTCAAGAGCTCAAGAACACTAAATACATCCACCAAAGCAGGATCGTAGGGTTTTACGCATCTTTGCGGCCTGAACCTGGGTAAATCCCTTTTGTCGCCCCGCTAGTCCCGCTTCTCACGATCCTCGCTTCAAGAACTGCATAAGGGATTCCAGTGATCCCGTAGGTGTCGTTTCCCACCGACAGTAACGGCTGCGCGAGTCAACGGAGGGCTCCACCCACGAAGGGTCCACGAAGAAGCAACCTTGTCTATCCCACCATGGCCGTCGCCCACGAAGGACTTGCCTCACGAGGGTAGATCTTCATGAAGTAGGCGATCTCCTTGCCCATACAAACTCCTTGGTTCAACTCCACAATCTTGACGGAGGCTCCCAAGTGACACCTAACCAATCTAGAAGACACCTCTCTCCAAAAGTGATCCTGTAGGTGTCGTTTCCCACCGACATATTTGGCACGCCGGGTAGGGGCGCAATTGTGAGAATCTGGTCTAGCAGTTGACCTAGCTGTTCTTCATCGCCATGGCTCCTAAGAAGAAGGCGACCACGGCGGTCGGTTCGTCCGGGACTAGGTTGCCAGCACCGGTGCGGACCAGAGCGGCCGCCGCAGAGCAGTAACCATGGCGCTGCCCGCAAACATCCACATCACCACGGCGGTTCAGATCGGGCGAAAGTGATAATGTTTCACGCGCCAGCGACGAAGTCGCCAATCGCGGGCTCCAGAGACGGAGTCGGGCCCCGCAGCGGCGCGGGCCTTCCGTGGGCGCCGCCATCCGCCAGCGGCGGCGCTTGGGCGACCTCCAGGACACCAACACCAGCGCCCATGGTGCGCTCTTCCCAGGTTGTGCGTGATGAGCAGCGTCACCCTGCTGGTGACCATGCGCGCCGCCTTGGGAAGTGTCTCGTGCGCCCATCACATGATGGGGAGGGCCATCATGCGCGCCGAGGTGCTGACGGAGGTGGCGAACGGCTGTGGGGCCGTGACGCAGCTCCTTCTAACATGGTTAGAAGTCGAGGTGCATCGCAGTCCAACCAGCTCTCGCCGCCACCCACGCCAGCGGAGGCCCTAGCACGCGTGCAGCTGCTCCTCGATTTTCCTCCCGCCGCGGAGAAGCTTGACGAATGGAGGGCCACCGTCCAGAGCCTCGTTGGCATCGCCAACAACGATGAGTTGCGGCCGGCGGGACCCGTAGGCCATCGCTCCATCGGGCTACCGCGTGCCAGCGGAGGCCATGCCGATGGCGGCGCGGCCACGGTGTACTCCCCACCTCCATCCCGAATTCCCTGGGCATCGGTTCGTCGCGACAATGCTCGAGACGACATCTCCATCGCGTCGTCCGACCCGCGCACCAACCGTGATCAGCGTCAAGTCCTTCAGGAGCGGGCTCATGAGGACGCCGAATCACGATCGAAAGCACCGACGAGACGCGCCACTGGCCGGACAGCGGGCAGGGTTCGCCATAGCCCACCCAATACCGGAGGCTACGGTGGCCTACCTTTCGAGGTGGGTTGTCCGGCTTTCACCCATGAGCTGCGACAGTTCCAGTGGCCCACCCACCGTACGTTTAAGCCCAACGTTGGCGAGAAGTACAACGGCAAGACTCACCCGTCAGAGTTCCTTAGCATCTACACCATCGTGATGCAAGCTGCTAGGGCCCGCGATGATAAGGTGCTTGCCAACTACTTCCCATTGGCACTGAAGTCTAATGTTATGTCATGGATGATGCACTTGCCGGTGGATTCCATCTCTTCTTGGGTGGATCTGTGCCATGAGTTTGTTGGCGCCTTTACTGGAGGTCACCAAGCTCATGGCCAGGCGAGTGACTTACACATCATCCCCCAGAAGGAAGGAGAAAACCTGCGCAAGTACATCCAAAGGTTCAGCCGGGTGCAGTACAACATCCACGATGTTTATCCCGCCGCCGATCAGTGCGTTCCATCAGAACATGCGCAACCGCAAGATGCATGAAGAACTGGCGATGAACAAGGTTAAGGATGTGGCCGAGCTCTATGTTCTGGCCGATCAATGCGCCGCTTGAGGGAGGGAAGGAAGTACCCGACAAAGATGCCGTGCAGAAACCGACTCCATCGGCATACACCGCCACCCCAAATAAGAAGGGCCGACACCGTAATCAGAAGCGCAAGGGCAAGGCCGCGCTTGCCGCTGAGGAACTGGACGACACCGCACCACCAAGAAGACCAAGGCGCGCGAATTCCCAACAAGGAGGTTGTTGGTGACGCTTGTCGGCCTTGGCGGCTGCCGACAAGCCAGAGGCTTCGACAAGCAGTACTGCAAGATCCACCGCACTAAGGGCCACGATCTCCAAAACTGCCGGCAAGTAGAGCTGATCGCCGAGAAGCCGAAAGCCGAGTATGAGCGCGGGACAAGGAGAAAGGCCCGGATGGTGCCGAGGATCCGCAGAAACGTAAGCGGCAAGGAGGCCGCCGCGCAAGGATAATCAGCAAGAGAGGACGCCGGGCCGTGAAAAGAAGCAGGAAGACGATGATCATGACGAGGACGACGAGTCCAGCGACCACGAAGTTTCGTAGCCACAGAGGCCATGTGCGCCGATGGTGGCGCCGCTGCATACATCCCACCGCCAACTCAAGCAAAGGCGCGGAGGTCACAACGGTGGAGCCATCGTTCACGCAGACGGAAGCCGCTGAAATGGTCCAAGACGCCCATCATCTTCGGCACCGAGACCACTCGACCGCACTATCGCGTCGGGTGCTTGCCATTGTTGGTCTCACCAACAATCCGCAACCTCAAGGTGACGAAGATGTTGGTTGACGGCGGGGCCGGCCTGAACTTGATCTGGCCTGTTGTGGTCAAAAGGCTGCAAATCCCTGATGAAGACCTCGAGGAGGCGGGCATGTTCCAAGGGGTTAATCCGAGGAGGAGCCAGCCAAAGGGAAAGATCACGCTGCCCGTGACATTCGGAGGCGAGCTGAACTACAGGACAGAGAGGATTGTTTTCGATGTAGCCGAGATCCCCTTGCCTTACAACGGGATCCTCAGCCGCCCGACACTAGCCAAGTTCATGGCGGCTTTGCACTACGCCTACAACATGCTGAAGATGCCCGGGCCGATGAACATCATCACCGTCCCCTCCGACGAGAAAGATGCGTTGATCTGCGCCGACCAACTCTACTGGAAGCGAGGCAAAGCAGCTGCCGCTAAGGCACCTGCTCCTGCCGACGGAGCCCTGGGGGGGGGGGGGGGAGAAGACCGGCGAGACCCCTCGCACGCACTCCATCAAGCACACCTCTTCGGGGTGTTGCACTCCCGTTGAGGACGTGCCAGAGAGCTCCGCCGACAAGAGCAAGAAGTCTAGAGCCGCACCACCAAAGACCAAGAAGGTGCCCATCAAGGAGGACAGTATGGGTGGAGCTTTTACCATAAGCTCCACCCTCGACGACAAGTAGGAAAGCGAGCTCGTCACCTTCATGCGGGCGAATGTCGATGTGTTTGCATGGAAAGCCTCCGACATCGCCGGCGTTCCCAGGGAGGTGATTGAGCACCACCTTGCTGTATGTCCTCAAGCGTGGCCCGTCAAGCAAACGGTCAGGAAGCAGGCTCTGGAGAGGCAGTAGTTCATCACGGAGGAAATCAGAAAGCTAGAGGCGGCAGGTTTGGTGAGGGGAGTACTCCATCCGACGTGGTTGGCCAATCCGGTGGTAGTGCGCAAGGCAAACGGGAAGTGGAGGCTGTGTATTGATTACACAGACATCAATAAGGCATGTCCAAAGGATCCTTTCCTGTTATCGCGCATTGACCAGATTGTTGACTCCACGGCTAGGTGTGACCTCTTGTCGTTCCTTGACGCCTACTCAGGATACCACCAGATCTTCATGACAAAGGAAGACGAGGAAAAGACAGCATTCATCACCCCATGTGGTACGATTGCTTTTACGGATGCCTTCGGGTTGAAGAGTGCTGGCTCAACTTTGCAAGAGCAGTCCAAATTGCTTTGAGCCCCAAATACATAGAAATATGGAAGCTTATATGGACGACATAGTGGTCAAAACCAAGGACAAAGCAACACTTGTAAAAGATCCGGAGGAAACATTTGGGAACCTGCGCAAGATCAACCTCAAATTGGACCCTGAGAAGTGTTTTCTGGTCATCCGCAAGCTTCTCGGTTCTTTGTGTCCCAAATAGGATTGAAGCAAACCCAGATAAGATCAAGGCCATCGAGCAGATTGAGGCACCCAAACGGATCAAGGACATGCGTCGGCTCACTGGCTGCGTTGCTGCCATGAGCCGGTTCATCTCCAAGTCCGCGGAGCATGCCCTTCCCTTTTTCAAGATCCTGAAGAAGGCAGGGCCGATGGAGTGGACCCTAGAGGCCGAGGCAGTGCTGCAAGATCTGAAGAAATACCTCTCCCCTACCACAGTGCTGGTTGCGCCTAAACCACAAGAACCGTTGCTGCTTTACCTAGCGGCAACAAATCAGGTGGTTGGCGCCGCACTAGTGGCACAGAGAGAGGTTGATGAGGAGACAGCAGCAGTGGCGGAAGCGACGGTTGACGGGCCGGAACCCTCCCCGGTAGGGCTCAGTCCCTGCAAGACTGAGTCCCCGGCAAGGCTTGGTCCCGGCAAGACTGGCGCCAGTACGACGGGACCCATGCGACCGGGTGAAGAGGCGCAGAAGAAGAAAATGGTACATCACCCAGTTTACTTCGTCAACTCCCTCTTACAGGGGGCTAGGTCGAGGTACTCAGGTGTGCAAAAGCTGCTCTTCGGCCTCCGTATGGCTTCGAGGAAGCTGCGCCATTACCTCCAAGCGCACAAGATCACGGCGGTCATCCGCCTCCCATTGCAACGGATACTACATAACCCAGATGCAACGGGGAGGATCATAGAATGGGACCTGGAGCTGTCAAGTTTTGGTTTAAAGTTCGAAAGTACCTTGACGATTCAGAACAGAATCTTGGCAGAGTTTGTTGCAGAATGGACCTCGACGCCCGACGAAGAGGTACAGGAGATCACTCTCCCTGGCAAGGAAACGAGCCGCAACTGGGTCATGTACTTTGATGGTGCCTTCTCACTGCAAGGTGCCGGTGCTGGTGTGCTGCTTGTCGCACCCACTGGAGAGCACCTCAAGTATGTCATCCAGATGCACTTCCCCCGGGAGATGTCAACCAACAACACCGCCAAGTACGACGGTTTGCTTGCCGGTCTCAGGATCGCGGCAGACCTCGGACCTAAAAGGCTCATCTTCAGGGGCGACTCACAGCTCGTCGTCAGGCAGATCAACAAAGATTATCAAAGTCCGTTGATGGAAGCTTACATAGATGAGGTGAGGAAACTAGAGGAGCGCTTTGACGGTATACAAGCGGAGCATGTCCCTCGGGCGGAGAACGACATCGCCGACTACCGTCAAAGCGCGCTGCCCTCAAGCTACCTGTGGAACCAGTACTTTGTGCTTCAGCTTAACCCAACCATCCATTGAGCCACAACCGGCAGAACAAGCGAGAAGTTAGGCCCTGCAAGTACTTTCCCCACCGAGCTCCCCAGCCGCCGACGAAGATGTTGCCATGCGATGCCGATCCTATCAAGGACAGCCGATTCGCAGGACCTGGGTCATGGCCGTGGAGGTGGCCGCCCTGCGGCGTAAGAGATGCCTTTGGTCCTTGTCATCGAGCCACAGTGCTCCAGCGCATGCGAAGTACACCGCCTGATTCCTTCAAAAGGAGAGCTTCCCGAGGAGCAGGCAGAGTCGAAGAGTAGCTCGCTGGTCTGTTCTGCACTCAATTGCTCATAACGATTGCATGTAAGAAGGTCAATGGGGTGAAATTGATGTGCATCTCCCGGAGGAAGGACTAAAGCTGTTGGCAGAGATACATGGAGGTATATGTGGCTCCCACATAGGGTCAAGAGCCCTTGCCGCAAGGCTTTCCGCAAGGTTTCTTCCGCCCACCGCCTCCAGTGATGCGACGGCACTAGTAACCAAGTGTGAAGCATGCCAATTCCATTCAAAGAAGCTCCATCAACCAGCTCAGCCCTCCAACTATCCTCTCTCCCGGCCCTTCTCGGTCCGGGGCTCACGATAGCCCTTTCCCTGCGGTTGTCGGGGCTTTGAGTACTTGTACATCGCAGTCAACAAGCTCACAAATTGGCAAGAGATGGAAGCAGTGAGGAAGGTGATAGCGCAGTCAGCCATCAAGTTCTTCAAGGGACTAGTGTGCCGTTTTGGGGTGCCCAACAGGATCATCACCGACAACGGCACATAGTTCACAAGCCATGCCTTCAAGCAATACATTGAGGATCTCGGCAGCAGGGTCTATTTTGCTTCCGTGGCACACCCACGGAGCAACGGCCAAGCGGAGAGAGCAAATGCTGAAGTCCTGCGAGGCTTAAGGGCGAAGACTTTTGACAGGTTGTGCAAGAGCGGAAGGCGCTGGATTGATGAGTTGTCGGCGGTTCTTTGGTCGATCAGAACGACGCTAAATTGAGCCACCGTCCAGACACCCTTTGCCCTGGTTTACGGGCGTAAGCAGCTCCCACGTAACTCATATACGGGTCACCTCGAGTGCTTGCTTATATGAGCTTGAGCAAGAGCGCTTATGGCAAGATGACGCGATGCTCCTTGAGGAAGATCGCCTCGGGCGGCCAGAGAGCAGCATGCTACCCGCAAGCCTTGCGCCGCTACCATAGCCGCAAGGTTCATGCCCGGAGCTTTGAGGAAGGCGACCTTGTTCTTCGCGCTGCTCACCGCCAAGAACTCCAAAAATTGATGCAAGTGGGAAGACCCTTATCGGGTAATACGAAGTCACCGTGCCCGGCGCAGTCCGCTGAGACCAAGATGTCGCCCCATGAGCAACTCCTCGAACATCGAAAGCATCTTCGCAAGTTTTACCCATAAATGCGCAGCTTGTCGGCCTCCCGCAAGCCACCTTTTGTACAAGCTTTGCCGACAAGGCATGTGACCTTTGTACAAAGCCAGCGCAGACTTCGAGCATAAATAAACGGTTACCGGCGCCCTAAGTTATAGCATGCATGCTAGGTTGAGTCTCTTCCTTGGTTAGGGTTGATAGTGCTTAGCGCGGCTAATCCCTAGCTTAGAGGTTGAGCGCGCCTCTCCGTTCTTCTCTGTCTTCTTTGGTTTGCAGGACACATGAATATCCTTGCCGAGATGCTTTGAAGAAAGGGGACGGACCAAGGCCCGCCACGGCAAGCCAAGATACGAGGGCTACAAGAGCAAAGATCCACCCGCAGAAGCCAAGGTTGCCGGGGCTACATTCAGATAAGTTCTCTATCCCTTATCATGCGTTCGTTATGGATCGAGTATGTGAAACCTCGTTTATCCTTAGGCTACCGTGGTTCCTCCTTTCGGACTCCTAGGACTCGCCTCTCGGGACCGAAGTTTGGTCAGAGTCGCTGCAGCAAGGAAATGAAACGAGAGTTTAAGCCCACCTCATCCCCTGCTCTCTCGCCAAGGGCGTGAGAAAGGTCGAGAAGTGGGGGATGGCAAGGCCTGTTGCGGGCGAGAAAACATTTATCTTAAAGTTAACAAGGACTTAATCCTTGTCATGGGTTCCACTCGCGAATCTAAAAACCTGGCAAACATCCCTTTTCATTAAAAACATCCCGCATGTGCACAGCTTCATACGAAATGAAAACATGAACAAGGGGATTACAAGTTTTAAATTTAATAAAGGCCCGAGGCTTACAAACTAAAAAAGAGATAAGATGCCCATAATCCCTTTCTTGTCCCTCTCCTCAGAGGCAGGTCAAGGAGGCGAAGGCGAAGGGGCGCTTAGGCGAAGCTACGAGCAGCAGAAGCACCAAGAGAACACCTCGATAGCCGCCACTGGCGGGCGGTGATGACGGTGCGTGAAAGGAGCTGGAAGACGAGGCGGCAGGATCGGCACATGCTGATGAAGGCGCTGGTGCTCAGCAGATTCGAAGTTGACGGCCTTGCCGCCCGCCTCTTCCTTCTTCCGCAGCCTCCCGACGCTAGTCGCCAAGGAGACGGCCCCGAGAAGTTCAAGGAGTTGGCCCGCCCGAAGCAACCTCTCGCCGAGGAGCTGCCAGTGCAGATGCTGGTGCCGCACTACCAGTGCACGGGCGTCCGACGCTTAGTCGGACTCGCCTCGCTTATCTGCCATGCTGTCTTCCTCGCCACTTTCACTCGACGAAGAGCTTCCATCGCCGTAATTCCATCGGAAGAGCTTCCACGCAGCACTTCAGCGTAGTCCCGAACTCCAAGACCTTGACGGAGAGTAGGCCGCCCTCCATTAATTTGAAGTAGAGGACGCAGCCCCCGCCGTCGCTATGGATGCGAAGCGAACGCCTTCCACCCACGGCGGAGATACATGACCGAGGAGCCGGAAGGAGCGGGTCGGGCTCGGCCACCATTCGACCAATCCAGGACCAGAGACGCGGAGTCGGGACCACCCGCTGCCCCAACCAGCGACGTCTGGTTTCCCGCCTCGCCGCTTGCTACCCCAAGTGCATGGGGACGCGGTATGACGCGCAGAACCAAGGGGACAGGCGATGCACCTCTCCCCACCCTGTAATCGTGGGGAGGACGCTTGAAGACCGCACTCCGGCCCCATTCAAGAAATGAGCCGCACCTCCACGCCCTCTTTATGGGGAAGGCGCGAGCCGCTCTTTATCATGGATGTGACGCTATGTGTGAAAACCGCCACTGCATGTCAGCACGTCCAAGACACCCTCCACGCCACCACCACACGCTGATCGTGGGGGCGGACGCCAAGAATCTTATCATACTAAAATCGCCCCACCTGCTCACAAGACCATTTTTGGGCCTGGCCCAACAATGCGTCAGGCTTATGTGTGGCCCAGGCCGGGCCTCTGCTGCTGTACAAAAGAAGGGCATGTTTTGTACCCTTTACTGGCACGGGCAACAGAGCCGCCCACCACCACACCGAGCAGAAAGGGGAGGTGACCAAGGTAAGACCGAAGCCCAAGATAATCAAAGCAACGACAAGGACCAAGGCCAAAAAGAACAGATAGGCGAAGCAGGTTTCCCCGGCAAGGACCCTTGCCGAGGCAGCCTCAGCGGCCCGGGCAAGACTCTTGCCGAGGCAGCTCGCCCATGCCAGCCGAGTGAGCCGCTCTTGAGCCCACCAATGCTCGACAAATGCATTGGAACAGGGCTCGGGAGGCACCTCTGTGATGGCATGCAGATCTTTGTGAAGACAAAGAATAGTCAAGATCAAATGAGGATAGGAAGGCAGCCATCCTCACCGAAGAAACCCACAAGACCCCCGGCAAGATCCTTGCCGAGGACGCCTGCGCGCCATGGCAAGACCCTTGCCGGGCCACCCGACAAGGCCCTCACCAAGCGCACCAGCAGGGCCACCGCCAGGCCCGCACCAGCCAAGTCTCCGCCGCCGTTCGCATGCAGCTGCCGACCCAACCAGTCAAGGTGCACTGCGTGGCAACATGCAGCCCTTCGTGGAGGCTCCACCACCGCCCCACCTCAGCTGCCTGCCTGCCTACATGGCACCGCATGCGTCGCTGGCCAGGGCACGTGTCGAAGCTTGGAGGAGCGGCGACGGACGGGACATGCCTCGCCCCCGTCCCCGATAAAGTGAAGGGACACCTAAGCCTCGCATTAAATGCACTTTGTCCTGTAATACCAGCGATAAGCTCGTGACACTGTAGCACTTTCCACCTCCTGTGTGCCACTGTGGCAGCCCCTTTCGCCTATAAAAGGAGGCCCATGGCACACGGGAGAGGGATTCGGCTCATTGGAACCTCGCAGCACCTAGAGCTAGTTCAAGAGCTCAAGAACACTAAATACATCCACCAAAGCAGGATCATGGGGTTTTACGCATCTTTGCGGCCCGAACCTGGGTAAATCCCTTTGTGTCGTCTGCTAGTCCCGCTCTTCTCACGATCCCCGTGCCCCGCAACCGTAGAAGGGATTCCAGTGATCCCGTAGGTGTCGTTTCCCACCGACAGTAATGGCTGCGTGAGTCAAGAGAGGGCTCCACCCACGAAGGGTCCACGAAGAAGCAACCTTGTCTATCCCACCATGGTCGTCGCCCACGAAGGACTTGCCTCACGAGGGTAGATCTTCACAAAGTAGGCGATCTCCTTGCCCGTACAAACTCCTTGGTTCAACTCCACAATCTTGATGGAGGCTCCCAAGTGACACCTAAGCAATCTAGGAGACACCACTCTCCAAAAGGTAATAGATGGTGTGTTGATGATGAACTCCTTGCTCTTGTGCTTCAAGTGATAGTCTCCCCAACACTCAACTCTCTCTCATAGGATTGGATTTTGTGGAAAGATGATTTGAGTGGAAAGCAACTTGGCGAAGGCTAGAGATCAAGTTTTATGTGGTTGAATGGAATATCTTGACCTCAACACAAGTGTAGGTGGTTCTCTTAGAAAATGTATGTTGGAAGTGTAGGCATGTTCTCGATGGCTCTCTCCACTTAATGAAGAGTGGGTGGAGGGTATATATAGCATCACCGTTACATAATAAATCACCAAACTCGTGGGACCGAATCGAGAACCGGTCCGACCCGATTTAGTTCAAAATGTGAATGTTAGGATTTTCGTGGGACCGACATGTCAACTCGGTGGGACCGATTTCATTAGGGTTAGGGCATAACGCATTTCGGCGAGATCGACATACACAAAATCGGTGGGACCGATTTTGGTAGTAAGCTAACCAGAGAGTTGGTCGAGCAAACTCGGTGGGACCGATTTGCTCTGTCTCGTGAGACCGAAACGCTAATTAAGGGTAAATAGAGAGTTTGCATTGCGAACTCGGTGGGACTGATCACTCATCTCGTTTAGACCGAAACGTTACGAAGGGAAACAGAGAGTTTGCAATCCCATCTCGGTGAGACCGAGATCCCTATCGGTGAAACCGAAGTGACTAGGGTTTGTGGCAGTGGCTATGTCAGCTGAACTCGGTGGCACCGGATAGAAATTTTCGGTGAGGCGGAGTTTGACTTTTGGTTTGGGACATATATGGATGTGAGAAAGTGGTTGAGGGTTTTGGAGCATATTACTAAGCATTTTGAGCAAGAAACCCATTAAGCAACACCTCATCCCCTTTTAATAGTATTGCCTTTTCCTATGGACTCAATGTGATCTTGGATCACTGAAATGAAAATGTAGAGTCTTGAGCTTTAGAGCTTGAGCCAATTTTTGTCCTTAGCATTTTGAGGGGTCCACATTCCTAATCCATGCCATGCCAACCATTGAACTTTCCTGAAATATTTATCTTGAAATAGCATTAGTTCAATGAGCTATATGTTGTTAGGAATTACCAAAACGCCCCAGGGATAGTTGCACTTTCAATCTCCCCCTTTTTGGTAATTGATGACAACATATAGATCAAAGCTTCGACAAATGATAATAAGATTAATATACATCGTCACTTTGAGAAGTATGTGATAAGCAAGAGCTCCCCCTAAATTTGTGCATTATCTAAGATTTGCTTTTGAATGCAAATGCACAATCGATTAGGATCATGGGTTACTCTTCCACGTCACATACATCTTGGTGGAGCGCTCAAAATGATATAAACAAAAAGCATGCACTCATCGCCAAGCAAAGTGAATGATCATACAAGTATCTCACACAAGGACATAAAGTATAAAACAAGCACACAATAAAGTTCAACCAAAAGCAAGAGAGACTAAGAAGCAAAACACTCTCTCTCGAAGCCTATGATCTATACATATTTCTCCACCTTTGGCAACAAGTTACCAAAAAGTTCAAATATGCATAGTGCTATGCGTCTCTCAGGCTTGGTCTTCGGGAGGTGGCATAGAGAGAACTCCAAGGACGAAGGCATCTATTGATGTAGTTGGAGCTGGTGGAGTCGCTGCTGGAGGTGGCACTGAAGTTGTGGCTGCTGGTGCCGATGTCGTTGTTTTGTATCGTGCTGACACCGCAGCAGACCTCTGTCCTCTAGGCACTCGCTGAAAAGCATCAGTAGTTGCCTTCCCTTTCCTCTCTTTTGCTTCCTCCTAGAGCTGCTCAACTGCTGTTTGTATCTCAGTAACCTTCAGATCAAGATCATTAAATTCTGTCTCTATGATCCTCTCCAGACTCTCCTGGTTTTGAGTCAGGGTGGCCAAGCCCTTCTCAATCCTCAGTGTAGATTGGATCAGATATGCAAGTTGATATTGTTTGCTCTTCAGGAAAACTTGAGATGCTTCCTCTACACTTGGCATCTTGGCAGCTTTCTCAACCTTTGCTTTAGCCCTCTTTTATTGTGCTTGCACTGATGAAGGTTCATTCTCATCCATCACAACCTTGTTGTCTTCAAATTCTGGATAGTGGTAAATGCTCCTTGTCCAACAAATAGGTGCCTGTGCCCATCTTGGAGTTGATGAGCACCTGAATGTGTAGAGCATACGCACACGATCTCTTCTGGTCAGCAGTTGTCCTCTTGATTGTCTCTACAATCAAACTCATGACCTTGAACTTTTGAGGGACATAAAAAATGTGCAGCAAGTTGATTGAGCGTCCTCTAATCATCTTATGATCTCCTAACTTGGGTAGCAAAGTGTGACTTAGGATTGTGTTGATGGTAGGCAAACCAGACAACAAATAGTGTACAGATCCAAGCTTGTGTGTCTCCAAAGCTTTATCAAGGATCTCTTTGTATATGTTTGCCATGGAGTTGTGGTCTTTCTTCTTGTTGGCATACACATCCAATTCATCTTCATGAGCTTTTGTGGCATTGGTCAACTTGGCCCATTCATCAACAGTTGATTGGTACCTAGTACCTTCTGACATCCAAACTATCCTCCCATCTGGATAGAAGTGAGCTGTGGAGTAAAATTGCAGTATAAGCTCATCATTCCATTTGGTAAGTTTCTGTCCAACAAACTTATCAACTCCACAATCCTTGAAGTTGTCATGTACTCCTGGGAAGTGATCTTCATTCTCTTTGATATATTCCCAATCAACCCATCTCATGTCACATACCATTGGCTTCTTGTCAAGCAGAATGGTCTCATAGAAACCTTGATGTTCTCTAGTGTGGAACCTGTAGTCAACTGCAGTCCTCCTCCTCACAACATAGGGACCAGACTGTCTCCACAATCTCAGTCCAGCATCCTTTCTGATGTGCATGTCCTCAGCCACTAGATGAGCATCATTGTGGTCTGGAATCTTGGGTTTCAGCTTTCTCAAAACAAGAGAGTCATCATCTTATTCTTAAGCTTCAGGCACTGGGGCCTTGTTCTTCTCTTCCGCAGGAATACTCATGGTGTTCCTCTTGGGCTTTGGGGGCTTCTGAGCTTGAGCTTTGGGAGAAGTCTTGGGTTTTGATGGAGCAGCCGCTGACTTGATAGCATCTCCCATAAGCTTTTGAGCTTTGGGTGCTGGTGCGGCATCCTCTTCCTCTTCTTCTGAATCTCTTACAATAGATGATTTTCCAAGAACTTTTGCAGTTGTGGTTCTTGCCCTCTTCTTTTCTTGTCATCTCCTGCTGCTTCACCATCATCAGATTCTATGGTGAATTTCATTGTCTCTCCTGTTGCAACCTTCCTTGGCTTTGACATTGGGATCCTTCTGGCAGGTTCCTTCTTGTTCAAGCCTAGCTTTGTTGCAGCAGCTATGCCATACTCCTTCTTCCAGACTTTCTTCTTTGATGTAGCTTCATCCTCAGTAGCCACATAGTCCTCATCCTCAGAGTCTGAGGTTCTCTTCTTCCTTGTCCTGGTGGCTGCTTTGGGCAAATTACTAGGTGTGCTCCTGGTGCCCTCATCGTAGCTGCTTGAGGGATCTGAATCCTCACTCAATTGCAGTTGTTCCTCAGATCTGTTCTGACTGTCACTTTGGTCAGACATCTTGGCAAACTCACTGACAGCAGACCCTGTGAATAGATGTAGATGAGGTAGAATGGATGAGCATCAAAAAGTACAGAGGTTTTGTAAAACAGATGACTTAAAAACTTAGTTTTAGTTCTCCATAGAAAGCATTTTGGAGCTACAGATTTGTTAAACTCGGTAATACCGAAGCAATTTTGGAGCCTAAACTAGTGAACTCGGTCAGACCGAGTCACAGCTCGGTGGCACTGAGACTGCTAGGGTTTCACAGAGAATTGAACTCGGTCACACCGATGTGTAGTTTTCGGTCAGACCGAAAATGCATGTGCTATGGCCTAAGCCAAATCGGTGAGACCGATTTCTACAACTCGGTCGGTCCGAGATGAGTTTGGCGGAGACCTAACCTTAAATTTTCAAATCAAATCTAATCTAAGGAGGTTTTCAGTGGATAGATTGTTTGCATACGTGGTAAAGATCATGGCAAAGCAATGTGCTATGCATTGGAGTTAAAGGAATAGCACAAAGAATCGAACCCATACCCTAGTTCGGCGGGAGTTCGCTACAGTGACAACGGCGGAGCAGATTTCCGTTGACAGCGATGGAAACCAGTGGTGGGAGGTTGCTGGCGGCGAGGAGACGGATCGGAGACCCAAGGACGCGGAGCAGGACACACGCACGGGCTGAGGAGTTTGAAGAATTTTCCAAAATCTCACCCGTGGGTATATATATCCTGACACTGTCGGTGTGACCGAGTGGAACAACTCGGTGGCACCGAGATGCAGAATCGCAAGTGGTTACTGAAACTCGGTGTGACTGAAAAGTTCAAATCGGTTGCACCGAGATTGAAAACCTAGATCAACTTAGTGAACTCGGTGTGACAGAAGTGGATGACTCTGTCATACCGAAATGCACAAAGAGGTTTTGGGGGTTTTAAGTCTATGACGAATCGGGGACTCCGAGTGCTGCTCACACAGAGTGGTACAAATCTGACTTGATCAAACTTTGTGATGCAGCAAGAATAGAGTTTGAGACGAGAAAATCATAGATAGCTATAGGGAGTTCTTAGGCATTCTTGTCCACCATTAGGCAAAAGATAAAAAGGCAAACAATCAAAGCAAAAAATGGATGTCCTCGAATGAGTAAAATGTGCAACCAACATGTTCACACAATAAAATGGCAAATGAAATATGTGACAAAGCATGCACAAACACTCTAGCATCTATCAAGCAATTGGCGATGACTAGGTCATCTATATATGAGTATATTGACTTAGGAGTCAAATGAGAACATTTGATCATAGGTCATACTCATTGTTTAAGCACAAGTGGGGTTACAACTTTTACATAAAGCATTGTTGTGTTCATATCATTAGAGTTGCTTTAGCTCAATTGTTAGAGTAAAGCTCCCCCTAGATGTGATATCCCCCCTAGCTAAGAGGGATGAACTAACCTTGGGTTTTGTCGATGATGACTTCATGTAGGTGTTGAAGATGTAGATGCTCAATGTTGATGTAGATCATTTGGAGCAATCCATTGGAGTGAGTTGCACTTTCAATACCTAAACGGGTTAGTCCCACAAGGAACAAACAAGGATAGCCATAGACATAGAGTGATGTACACATAGATGATGTCCATGAAAGCATTAGGTTACCGTGTCCCTTGTCTTACCAACAAGAGGGTTTGTGACTCCTTGAACTTGTGCCAGATATGGAAGTTGTTTGCACTTGTCCTCGCCAAAATGATATGAGTGAAGTATGTTGGCGGAGTCACCCTGTCACGTCCCTAGCCTTGCTATGCACTTGGACTAGCTTGGTTGTTGCATCATGTCTAAATTTTTTTGAAAGTTGAAATGGGGATTGCTCAAACCCTAGCACCAGATCAAATCAACTAGGTTCAAATAAAAATATTCTCAATGAACCCAAAATGCCCTTCAGAAAAGTTCATCATTTTTGGATTGGTTGAAAACCTCTGCCAAAAATGGTGCACATATTTCTAGGTCCATTTTGGATTTTCGAATTAATTCATAAAGTATTTGAATTTGGGCATTTAAATGCTATAAATAATTTAAATGCTCAAATAATTCTGAAACTAAATGAGGGCTGTTGCATATATTTCAAATAGTGCCCAAAATTATTTTCAGGATTTTACCAAATGAGTTAGTACTTTTACTAATAGAAAACATATCAAAATTAAAAGAAAACAGAAACAAATTAGCAGAGAGAGAAGAGAGAGAACTTACCTGGCTTACCCACAGCCCACCTGGCCTGGCACTGCTGGCCCAGCCCACTAGGCCCACCACCGCCTTCAACCTCCTGTTAGTGGGCAGGAGGGCGTGTGCCCGCCGTGCGCGCACACGCGCGCGCCACCTCCTGCTTGGTTGGCCTCCCCGACCCCTCTGGATGAAGCTACGTACCACCCCGGGCCCCTCTCACTCCTCCCTCCGTGCTCATTCCCTCCCTGTCCCTCTCGCGCGCACTACCGAGCGTTGTTGTCGCCGCCGCTTGCTGCCACCACGACCACCGCCGTCCCCTTGCCCCGTGGTCGTGCCCCCAAGCTCCGCCAGACTCCAGCTACCTCTCCGACAACCCACGCAAGCTCGGACGACTCAAAGATGATGTCGTGACCTTCTTCTCCGTCTACGGCCGTCGGATGCCATTGTTTGATTCGCCGGCCACAAGTCTTCCCCGAGCCCACTGACCACCTCTGCAGTTTCTCCGTGAGCCCCTGCCCCTTCCCCTCTCTCTCCACGCCGCCTGGCCCTCAAACCATCAGAGCTATCGGAGCCGATAGCTCCTCGTCGCCGGCCATGTCACCACCATGGCTACGGCCATGAAAGCACGCATCCGAGCTCACCACTACGCTCACTGCACCCCCATGAGTCTAACGCGCCCACCTGTGCCTCCTACCATGCCCTATAGCCTCGTCCCGGCCAATACCGTGCTCGCCGCCGCCGACTCTATCCACCCCCGCCCGAACCACGGCTACCAACGGAGGCATCTCGCTCCCCTCTTTCAAACGCGCCCTCCCGCGCATCGAACGGAGGCCCATAGAGCAAACCCGACGCGGGCACCGCCGCGGTCTGTGGTCGCCGGTGGTTAAACGCCTGCAGCTGACGTGGCACCATTAACTTAGGTGCTAATCCTATTTAGTTAGTGCCTGTGTCGATGACATGTGGGACCCTGAGCCTAATTAGGTTAGTCTAAATTCCTGTTTAGATTAGTGTTAATCTTGTGGCCCCACGTGTCAGCTTGGACTTTGGCCAAGTCTCGTTGACCGGTCCCACTTGTCATGCACCCAAACCAGCCTGAGACACTGACGTATGGGTCCCACTGGTCAGGTTTGACCTAGACCGTCTCCATTGACCGCTCACCTCACAGTGACGCAATGCTGACGCGGTTATGTATTTTCTGGGTTTATTCTTATTCAGGAAATTCCAGAAAATGCTATAAACTTCAAAAATCATAGAAATTAATCTGTAACTCCAAATACAAAGATTTATATATGAAAATTGATCAGAAAAATCCAATCTTTCCATCTGTACTGGTTTCATGCATGTCAGAACACTTTAACCTTGCTGTTTAGATGAAACAAGTTAATGCAATAATATGACTTCATATTTTGGGTTTGCATTTGAATCTTTGATTCAAATGAGCTCAAACCAACCTGTTCTAAGTTGCATTAGCCAAACACACCCATATTGACATGTCATGATCATGCATCATATTGTGCATTGCATTGATTGTGTTTTCCTTCTCTTGCTTTATTTGTCCCTCTCGATAGACGTAAGCCCGACGATGAGTTTGATGACACCGATGAAGAGCTATAATATCTTCAGAAGTGCCAGGCAAGCAAAATCCCCTTGTTCATTCCGATACAATCCCACTCCCTCGCTCCTACTCTCTTTTACTACATTAGGACAACAGTGATTCAACTGTTACATGTTGCGGTAGTTGAACCCCTTTCCTCTGCATGACCTGTCATTGCCACAGTAAATAGATGAAACCCACTAGCATGAGTAGGAGTTGTTTGAGCCCTCATGTGCCTACTCATTCATGCTTGTTGTCATGCCTGCTACTGCTTAGAGTTGATTCAGGTATGATTCATCGGGGATGAATTGGAATGTTGTGAACATGTCCCACTGTGTGAGCTAAGTGTGTGAACACGATTTGGTAAAGGTAGTGTTGATAGGCCATGTAGGAGTACATGGTGGGTTGTCTCATTGAAGCCGCCCTCAGAACTGAAGTTCTGTTTGTGATCCATGAACAGCTACTACCATGCATTGGGCCCAAACCAATGGACCCTCTCGGCTTCTTAACCACCCTTGTCCTTTGTCCAGAGTTGCAAGTAGTTTCTCGTGTTTGTAGTATGTCGGAGGCCAGTGCAGCAGCTGGACCCGAGGGGTGGGCTGTGATGCGGTAGGCACGTGGCCGGGTATGCCGGGCGCCTGCTTGGTGTCATGAACCTCAGACACATCGCTCGGGGCGTGAGGTGGAAACCTCACCGACTCCTCATGGATGGAACCTGAATAGGCGATAAGCCCGGACTAGAGACTTGAGTGTTTAGGTAGGCCGTGGCCGACACCCTGCTGGGCTTCCGCTTGAAGGTTGTCAAGTACATGTCGTGTAAACGGCGGTAAGTGGTGAGAGCGTGTGAAGAAGTACACCCTGCAGGTTAACATCATCTATTCGAATAGCTGCCATTCATGTAAAGGACTTCGGGTTGCCTATACGCCTATAGACAAGTGAATGTGGATACTCTAAAATGCGCAAGATGAGCGTGGGTGCTATGGATGGCATTCTCGTAGGGAGACGGTGGCGGATCCATAGTGGTGTATTGATATGGTGAATATGTGGACTCGTGTGCACCACCTCAAAAGAGTTACTTGCAGTCGTAGTTTAGGATAGCCACCGAGTCAAAGCTGGCTTGCTGCAGTTAAACTCCACCACCCCTTTGTTGATACCGATGCATATGTAGCTAGTTCTAATGTAAGTCTTGCTGGGTACATTTGTACTCACGTTTGCTTATTTTATGTTTTGCAGAGAGACTTCAGTCTCACTGGTAGTTCCGCATGGACCTCGACGTTTAGCTTGATACCTCAGCTACGATCTTGTACCCTTGGGAGGGTCTTGTAGACAGTCAGGCTTCTTAGCCTTTTTCATTTGTAGTTGTCTGTACTCAGACAAGATAAGCTTCCGCATGTGCTTGTTGCTTGTATGAATTGTATGTTGGGTCATGAGACCCATGTTTGTAATACTTGGCTCCTCGGAGCCTAATGAATAAATACTCTGAGTAGTAGAGTCTTGTTGTGATGCCATGTTGTATTTTCACATATCGAGCATATTGTGTGTATGATTGAAATGCTTGATATGTGTGGGATCCGACAATCTAGTTGTTTATCCTTGGTAGCCTCTCTTATGGGGAAATGTTGTCCGGTGCTTCATCGAGCCTTGGTAGTCCGCTACAGCCCGGTTACTCGAGTCCCTAGCCCAAAGACTACCGCTTCCTAACACCTAGACTGGCCGGCATGTGATACACTTCGTGCCTCGTGTCCGTTCCTTCGGGAAATGTCATGCGATGACATCCGGAGTCCTGCTAGCCTGCTCACAGCCGGGTTCCCGAGTCCTGTTAGCCTGGGCTTGTTACATCCCGATTCACACGCTGCTGACCGACATGCTCGATGTTGTTTCATGTATGCATGTCCCCGTAAGTTAGTGCTGAAGATCATCATTGATTGTTGATAACCCGCAAGTATAGGGGATCGCAACAGTTTCGAGGGTAGAGTATTCAACCCAAATTTATTGATTCGACACAAGGGGAGCTGTCGGTGTCAAAACCGGCGGATCTCGGGTAGGGGGTCCCGAACTATGCGTCTAGGCGGATGGTAACAGGAGACGAGGGACACGATGTTTACCCAGGTTCGGGCCCTCTTGATGGAGGTAAAACCCTACGTCATGCTTGATTGATATTGATATTGTGGATGTTTACAAGAGTGGATCTACCACGAGATCAAGGAGGCTAAACCCTAGAAGCTAGCCTATGGTATGATTGTAAGGGTTGTTGTGATTGTCCTCCTACGGACTAAAGCCATCCGGTTTATATAAACACCGGAGAGGGATAGGGTTACATAGAGTCGGTTACAATGGTAGGAGATCTACATATCCGTATCGCCAAGCTTGCCTTCCACGCCAAGGAAAGTCCCATCTGGACACGGGGTGAAGTCTTCAATCTCGTATCTTCATAGTCTTGGAGTCCAATCGATGATGATAGTCCGCAAATGATAGTTCGGCCGATGATGGTAGTCCGCTATCCGGACACCCCTAATCCAGACTCCTCGGTAGCCCCTCGAACCAGGCTTCAATGACGATAAGTCCGGCGTGTATATTGATTGGCATTGCAAAGCGGGTTCCTCCTCCAAATGATAGAAGATTGTGAACACCAGGATAGTGTCCGCTCGCAAAATAAATTCCACATTCCACCGTAGAGAGAATAATAATATATACACGAAGTTCAATCTGGCGACGCTTTTCCGTGGCATGACGTCACACCACTACCAAGCCATTACTCGAATTGTTTTTACTTTACCACCTCGGCGCATTTAGCGAAGCGGTTTCATTGGCACGCCTTGTCGAAGCGTAGATCGTGTTTCCCTTAATCCGGGATTCTCATCAAGACGGTGTGTAGTAACCCAACCGCCATTGATGGTGACGCTTTGGGAGATAAGCGAGTTTTACCGGGCCGGTGGGGACGCGAAGACTTCGCCCGCCCATATAAGGGATAAGGATTCACCTTCTCACCTCGCCTTCTTCCTCCTTTGCTTATCCATCTCCGCTTTTCGAGCTCCAGCGCCCAAGTTCGTGCATCTCGTCTCAACCTTCTCCGACCATGTCGGGAGCGGAGGTAAATGGTTGGCCTCCATCGTCAAGGAGGAGCAAATCGCCAAACTTCTGCGGGCGCCGGATACCTTTCTCAAGCGACATCAGAGCGCCGGCTGCCCAACGAGGGCAGCTCATCCCCACCCCCAGGCCCCATGAGAGGGTTGTCTTTCTTTCCCACTTCCTCCATGGACTGGGCTTTCCACTTCACCCCTTTGTCCGGGGCTCATGTTCTACTACGGCCTGGATTTCCATGATCGCGCGCCGAACTTCATCCTCAACATCTCGGCGTTTATCGTGGGTGCGAGGCCTTCCTTCTGCATCCAGCCCACTTGACTTGGCTCAAGACCTTCAATGTCAAGCGAAGGTAGTGAAGGGCATTCAAGCGGAGTCTTGGAGCGCCATGTTGGGCAAGATGCCCAACGTCCTTTAATTCAAGGGCCTTCGTGGAATCCGTCAAGGGGTGGCAATCGGGGTGGTTCTATATCACCGAGCCAGCGTGACCCTAAATGGGCGCGGCCCCCCAAGTTTAGATCTGGTATCCCCATGCAGCTCACCTCACGGAAAGAAAGGGCTTGCTTTGTGGGGCAGTTTGAAGGAGCCGACGGACTCCAAGCACAGATCAAGAAGCTGGTGAAGAAGCTCAGGCTGGTTAACGTGGTCCAGGTCATGCTCGTCCGCCGGATACTCCCATGCTAAGAGCGGGCATCCAAACTATGGGAGTTTGATCCGGAACAGCACCAGGCACTGAACAAGCTCTTCGACACGACGTACGAAGGCGCCTGGAAGGTGCTGTTCAAGGGTGCCGAAGCCCCCGCATCCGCGACTGAAGATCACGGATATCACTCGCAGCGCCAGGCCGACGAGGTAAGTGATTCTACCCCTTTACGGGACACTTGTTTTTTCATAGTATGACTCTATGCGGGTTTTAATTTCCCCTTTTCCTTTGACAGGACTGGATGAAGAAGGCGGAGCAGATTACCTGTCCGGCTCCTATGCCGAAAATCCATGAGACGCTCATCTAGCGAGGCTGCTGGTTCCGCACCGCACGTGGTGCGGAAAAGAAGGCCAAGAAGGAGGCCACGGTGCTCGAAAGAGTGCCCGTTTTCAGATGTCCGACGACTCAGGCGGACTCCTCCCGAAAATGAGGAGGAGGAGACTCTCTCCCGAGAGGAGGGAGAGGAAGAGGAAGGCTTCCCCAGCGGGGGGAGGCGGAGGGTCAAGAGGGAAGGACTATTCCCGGACAGCTCGCCAACATCAACGTTGGCGAGGAAGAATGGCCTTCAGGGCCAGGCCTCCGGCGAGATCGTAAGTATCCGGATTCCTGAATGATTTATAATTTCTTTTTCTGCGTCACATAGTGTCATTCTAATGCCGCATATTGCCTATAGTCCGGCGAGTGATGATCTCCCCGCTTCATCGAGCGGGTCATTGGCTTCGTCGGATGTAGACTCCATCCCGACCGCCTCCACCCCTCGCGTCACCGAGGACGCCGAGGTGGGAACCCAGGAAGGGACCCATCAGGGGGAGGCTTCGGAGGCGCCACAAGGCGTCCTCCGGACTTTGCGCCGACTCCTAACAGAACCCGCGGTGGTTCCGGAGTCAGCCGTGCGGCCCTTCGATCGAAGGGCAAGACCGTGGCCGCCGGCTTCCGTCCCAACCGGGCGCCGGGCAATTTGTTGGGCGCTGCTGCAGCGCTTCCATCGAGAAGAACACCGCACTATTATGAGTGCGGTGATTCAAAAGGCAGCTCGCCAAAGGTGGGCTGACCGGAAGCTGCAATAGCCTTCTATCGGGCTTTGAGGTAAGAAGTTAAAAATATGTAATGTAATACCGCATAGACAGTAGCCCACGATGCTCGGTTCGGTGTTGGAAAGAAAAGCGGATGAGGATCTAAAAAGATATCTGCGAGGTTGCTAAAAATTATGTCAATATGGGTTGCGGGCTGCGCTGTTCTTTGACCTCTGCCCTTATCATGCGGAGGTAGGTCTTTGAAGCGGAGCTCGGCGGTCCGAGCAAGAGCTCGGCCGCGCCGAGAAGCAGCTCAAGACAAAGAAGGTGAGTAACACCACTTTGAATTTGTACCTTCAGAAAAGGATTTAGGTTGCGATAAAAATAACAAGGATAACATGGATGCTGCGGGGCCACGAGCGAGGTGGCGGCCATGAAGGAGGCCGTGTCGGCCGAGCACGCATCTGACCCGCAGGGGGAGCGAGAAAGCGAGGCGCGGTGGCGGTGGTTCAGCAAGAGCTCGAGGCTCTCATGGAAAAGCATGAGAGTTTGGGCGTGACTCAAAGACTTCGAGTCCGAGCTTGCCTCGTCTCGAAAGTGCCAAAACCGCCAAGGCCGAGGCCCATAAGTCCCTTGGGAGGTTGAATTGATGAAGAAGATAGCGGCGGGTAAGGCATTTTCATGCAAAGCAAGCATGTGAATGTAAATTACGTGTTACTTACCGGTTCGGAGCTCTCGAGGCGTTTGCAGATCTGCCTTGCGGCGATGTCGATCGTCGCCGCATTCTCTGAGAGCCGAGGAGGGAGCTCAGCGGAGAAGGTCTTACGGTCTCGATATCTTTGAGGCCGGCCATCCGTGCCCCCTAGCGACCAGTGAAGCAGCTGGTCGAGCTTCCTAAGGTGGCGGCAGGCCATGAAGGGCCTCATAGTCCGGTGTGGCTGGAGAGGCCATGCACAGGAGCTACCGGCCTCGTCACGGCGGCTGGTGGATCGTGCCTGGGTGGAGGTTATCAAGCGCTCACTTTGTATTGAAGGTGCTCGTCGGGCCCTTGCCCGCAAAAGGTGCATTAGGGCAAGCTGGATGCGGAGAAGCTAATCAGCGGCAGCGCCACCAGCGGGCAAGGAGCATCGTCGCCCGAACTTTACTATAAGGCTGTCTGAAGGGTGCCCGCAGATTGCGGATGAGTGCCCTGTGGATGTAATTTTGAGTGAATTCGCAATGTGTTATCCTGTGCGCTGAAAACTTTGTTCATATCGCTAAGCAACGCTTATTTGATTTAAAATATTACCTTACATGCGGCCATTTATTAAATCGAGAGATGGCAAGTCGTCGGCTTCAGCCCCCATGCCACGAGTCTGGGGTGTTCGGGATAAACTTGAGCACTCTTGTTCCCATTTTGGGTCCATCTAGGAGGCGCTCAACACGACGAACAAGGCAACCGGACTTATAGTGCTTGAACACTCTCCTTAGCCATAGAATTCTATAATTTTAAATTTGGTGAAGCCCCTAGTATTCGGAAGACCAATTGGGGCGCTATCACGCCTTCATCGGACATAATCCGAACTTATTTCAAGCGGCGTAGGTCTTTAAGGACCCGAAGGACCTCTCGAACAGCGACCAGTCTCTCGCCTTATCGTGCGGTCAGTTTTAGCTTTCTCCAGAGGCGTTAACCCGGCTCAACCGGGCACAATCGCGATGGTTCTCCAGTGCTACCTTAGCCGATAGAGCGGGCGTAAGGTGCCAACATGGGGCCGGGCAAACCCAACTATTGACCCAAGGCAGGATTGAGCTGATTCATATAATGCTATAAGTTCGGGTGCCCCACTTGTGAAAGTGTGCGGACTTTATCACACCATAAAGCGGAGGACATAAGCCCTGGTGTGTTTGGCGTACCAAGATGCACAGGTGCAACATGTTGTAAATGAACATATATATATATATATATATATATATATATATATATATATATATATATATATATATATATATATATAATGCAATTATAGGCAAAAAGTGTTGCATTTTATTAGAAGATATTCTATCGGTGCGGAATGATACAAATAGTCACGGAAAGAAAGGGATTGGACGAATTAAAGGCGTCTCCCTCGAGGGTAGGCAGCGGAATGTTGTATTTTAACAAATTTAATGCTCGTGATGGAGACCACCGAGTGTTCGTCGCGACCTTTGTCCTTCCTGGCTGTTGCATCATGAGTTGGCAGGTTCGCGGCGGACTGAGTTCTGTATAAAAGAAAAATAAAACAAAAAAGCGACACACTTGGGAGCCCTGGTGTGGTCGAACCGCACTCTGTTCTGTTGTGGTTGTGCCCTTCCCCTATGCCCATGGTATCTCGAGTATGTAATTATGTCTGTGGAGAGTTTGTCTTGCAATTTTGCGAGGGCTGGGTTGGGGCCGCATTGCTCTGGCGATGCCGGAACATGCCGGTGGTCTTGGTTGATGTTGCTCCGGCGCGTTTGGTCGTGTCCGGTTGTTTAACGGCGGACTCGAAATTGCCTTAAAAGGCTGCTCAGTACTTACGCGCGAGCGCTGTATGTTCCTCCGTTCGGAGGAGTGTTCCGTGTTTCCATTGACCGTGATGACTCCACGAGGGCTGGCATCTTGAGCTTAAGGTATGCATAATGCGGCACGCGTTGAATTTTACCGTCAGCGGTTCGTCCGAGCAGAGCGTGATAGCCGCTGCGGAGCGGGACTATGTCGAAGATTAACTCCTCGCTTGAAATTATCCGGGATCCGAAGACCACTTCGGTGTGGCGAGCTGTACAATTGGCCTCGACACCTGGTATGGCGCCTTTGAAGGTCGCTGCGTTGTAGGTTTAACCCTTGAAGGGTCTATGCCCATCTTGCGCCTTTGTATCCCGATAAAGCAGGTTCAGGCTCTGCCGCCGTCCATCAGGACTCGTGAGGTGAAATCCATCAACGATTGGGTCTAAAACCAATCGGCGAATCCGCCATGGCGGATCTTGGTCGGATGGTCTCTTCGATCGAAAGTGATCGGGCAAGAGGACCATGGGTTGAATTTTGGGGCGATGGCTCCATTGCGTATCGTCCTTAGTGCACGCTTCCGCTCCCTCTTGGGAATATCGTTGCGTATATCATGTTTACCGTCCGAACTTGAGGGGGAATCCCTTTTGTCCTCTGTTGTTCGGCGGCTGGGTCTCTTCCTCGTCATCGCTCTGTAGCCCCTTGTCACTATTTTCGGCGATTAATTTGCCTGCCTGTTTGAAGACCCAACAATCTCTGTTGGTATGGTTAGCTGGCTTTTCGGGGTTCCATGTATTTGACAAGAGCGGTCGAGTATTCGGTCCAAATTGGACGGGCCCGGAGTGGTTCTTTTGAATGGCTTCTTCCGTTGACCGGGTTTGGAGCCTCGGAATCCGGCATTGACTGTCGTATCCTCATTGCTATTGCCGTTAATGCGGTGTTTGTTTTTGTTTCGACGCAACCTGCCATTGCGGTCCTTGGTATCCGGACTGCCATCTATTTTTGCTGAGGTTGTTACGGCGAGCGAGCCAGCTATCCTCTCCCGCACAAAAGCGGGTCATGAGGGATGTGAGGGCTGCCATGGATTTCGGCTTCTCTGTCCTAGGTGCGGGCCAGCCACTCGTCGCGGGTGTTATGTTTGAAGGCAGCGAGTGCCTCTGCATCCGGACGGTCGGCGATTTGATTTTTTCTTTGTTAAGAACCGTGTCGAATTGCTGGCGATTCGGCCTCAGCTGCTGAATTATGTGGCTTAGGTCATCTGCGTCCGGTGGTCGCTTTCACGCGTTCTCGAAGTTGTCGAGAATGCGGCTTCCGTGTCTTCCAAAGATCAATTGACTCTGCGGGCAGGCTGTTAAGCCAATGCCGAGCTGGTCCTTTAAGCAGCGGGAGATATTTGATGGCGTGAAGATTGTCGCGCCGGGCCATGTGTATATGGAGGAGATAATCCTCAATCCGCACCATGGGTCTGTTGTGCCATTGTAGGATTCGATATTAACGGGTTTGAACCCTTGAGGATTTGATGATCCATTACTTCGTCGGTGAAGCATAGTGGGTGTCTTGGCGCCTCTGTATTGAGCAATATCGCGGCGTAGCTCGAGAGAGCGCGTTACTGCTGTGTTCGCCCGGCGGAGTAGTTGTATCCGGTGCGACGGTATTCGTCGCGGGTCGTGGGGCGTCCACGTGATCCATAGATAGATCTGGATTGTCTTGCCTTGTCCTCCAATATATCTCGCAAGTCCGGCGCGTTCCCCCGTGGCTTCCTGCTTTTATAACGATGCCGGGGTACGGTTTTGGTGGAGGGCTTACACGCCTGTCTATCGCGGCCACGAGGTGGTCGGTGTGCCGTACAGCGCTGGGTGATGCTGCCTCCTCTAATCGGGGAGCAACTTGCGTTTTGGGTAACTTTTGGAGGCGTTCGAGTTCATACTCTCGATGCGAGGACCTCGGTCCATATGTCGGCGATGGGTCTTGATCAGCTTGAAGCTGTTGTTGCTTTTCTTTAGGCTGTTTGCCGTGGCCATTAGCCTGCGTCTCAAACGCTCTTGTTCAACGGGATCCTCGAGCACGACGATTCATCGTCGCCGAGGCTTGCCTCGTCTCGGGAGGAGGTAAGTAATTGTCATCCTCGACCTCTTCGTCTACGCCCTCTCCCGAGGGCTTGCTTCTGCCTCTCTGTGCTGGATCGTCTTTGGAGGGAGTTGTCTTCGGCACTTTCGGGGTGTTATTATCTCCCGTGCGAATCTCCATTCTTGCCGTGGCGGGATTTAGAGCGGCGCCCGGCGTCGGCGCTTGGGCTGTTTCTTTAAGGAATCGGCCTCCGCTGCTTCTTCGCCGTCCCCCATCTTTTGGGTGTCCACCATGTATATGTCGTATGGCGAGGTGGTCTTCCGTGTCCTGTAGGCACTGGTTCTTGGTAGTCTCCGCATCGCCGTCCATACCGTCGATGTCTTCGGAGTCGTGAGTCGAAATCGTCGGTTAAATCGCCGGCGGTGGCTACGAAGTGGGTAGTGGGTGGGATCTGAATTTCTTCGTCATCCGCGTCCCAACCGTCCCGCCGTAGTTCGCCAGGGCTCTCCGGATAGCGAGAGATGCTTCAATGAATTTATGATATCGCCAAGGGCGAAAAGCTGAAAGATGTCCGCGGCGGTGAATTCCATGATCGGTGCCCAATCGGATTCGACTGGCAGGGGCGCAGGAGGTTCGGAGTCCGGCAGGGAGTCCGGCACCTCGGAGTCATGGGCTTTATGTGGGACAAGGCAAGTGTTCGGCTCCATCGCCGTAGAAACTGCGGCTCCCGAGGCGGTGTCCAGCCATCCGTACTCGATTCGAGCGATTGGCTCCGGACTATGGGTCGGAGCGGATTCGTGGGCGGCCTCCAAGGTGCTGTCTGGCGGCAGAGTTAGGTCATGCCCATCGAGACAGCGCGGCACGCTCGGCTGTGGCTCAGATCCATCGAGGATCAAGTCCCCGCGGATATCGGCCATGAAGTTTAGGCTTCCAAACCTGACCTGACGGCCAGGGGCGTAGCTTTCGATCTGCTCTAGATGGCCAAGTGAGTTGGCCGCGATGCGGTCCGCCCGAATCGAAGATCTGTCCGGGAGAAAGGTCTCACCGGGACTGCGTCGTTGTTGATTGAAGAGGCCATCAAGCCTATCGGTGCCGACACAGAGGAACTCTCAATGAAAGCACCAATGTCGGTGTCAAAACCGGCGGATCTCGGGTAGGGGGTCCCAAACTGTGCGTCTAGGCGGATGGTAACAGGAGACAAGGGACACGATGTTTACCCAGGTTTGGGCCCTCTTGATGGAGGTAAAACCCTACGTCCTGCTTGATTGATATTGATATTGTGGATGTTTACAAGAGTGGATCTACCACGAGATCAAGGAGGCTAAACCCTAGAAGCTAGCCTATGGTATGATTGTAAGGGTTGTTGTGATTGTCCTCCTACGGACTAAAGCCATCCGGTTTATATAGACACCGGAGAGGGCTAGGGTTACATAGAGTCGGTTACAATGGTAGGAGATCTACATATCCGTATCGCCAAGCTTGCCTTCCACGCCAAGGAAAGTCCCATCCGGACACGGGGTGAAGTCTTCAATCTTGTATCTTCATAGTCTTGGAGTCCGGTCGATGATGATAGTCCGGCAAATGATAGTTCGGCTGATGATGGTAGTCCGGCTATCCGGACACCCCCTAATCCAGGACTCCCTCAGGAGCCAAAGAATATTCTCTAGTATTAGCAGTTGAGTTGTAAATTCAACCACACCTGGAAGACTCAATATCTGCAGCAAAGTATTTAGTAGCAAAGTAGTATGGGAGTAACTGTAATGGTGATAAAAGTAACAGTAGCAGTTTTGTAGTAATTGTAACAGTGGCAACGGTAAATTAACTAAGTAAAGAGCTATATATGAAGAGCTCGTAGGCATTGGATCCGTGATGGAGAATTATGCCGGATGCGATTCCTCATGCAATAGTTATAACATAGGGTGACACAGAACTAGCTCTAGTTCATCAATGTAATGTAGGCATGTATTCCGAATATAGTCATACGTGCTTATGGAAAAGAAATTGCATGACATCTTTTGTCCTACCCTCCCGTGGCGGCGGGGTCCTATTGGAAACTAAGGTATATTAAGGCCTCCTTTTAATAGTGTACCGAACCAAAGCATTAACACTTAGTGAATACATGAACTCCTCAAACTACGGTCATCACCGGTAAGTATCCCAGTTATTGTCACTTCGGGGTTAACGGATCATAAAACATCATAGGTGACTATAGACTTGCAAGATAGGATCAAGAACTCACATATATTCAAGAAAACATAATAGGTTCAGATCTGAAATCATGGCACTCGGGCCCTAATGACAAGCATTAAGCATAGCAAAATCATAGCAACATCAATCTCAGAACATAGTGGATACTAGGGTCAAACCCTAACAAAACTAACTCGATTACATGGTAAATCTCATCCAACCCATCACCGTCCAACAAGCCTACGATGGAATTACTCACACACAGCGGTGAGCATCATGAAATTGGTGATGGAGGAAGGTTGATGATGACGACGGCGACGGATTCCCCTCTCCGGAGCCCCGAACGGACTCCAGATCAGCCCTCCCGAGACAGATTAGGGCTTGGCGGCGGCTCCGTATCATAAAACGCGATGAATTCTTGTCTCTAATTTTTTTTTCTACCCAAACGTGAATATATAGAGTTGGAGTTGAGGTCAGTGGAGCACCAGGGGGGCCACGAGGTAGGGGGCGCCCAGGGGGGTAGGCACGCCCCCACCCTCGTGGACAGGGTGTGGGACCCCTGGCCTTGATTCTTTCGCCAGTATTTTTTATTAATTCCAAAAATATTCTCCATGAAGTTTCAGGTCATTCGAGAACTTCTATTTCTGCACAAAATAACACCATGGCAATTCTGCTGAAAACAGCGTCGATCCGGTTAGTTCCATTCAAATCATGCAAGTTAGAGTCCAAAACAAGGGCAAAAGTGTTTGGAAAAGTAGATACGATGGAGACGTATCAACTCCCCCAAGCTTAAACCTTTGCTTGTCCTCAAGCAGTTCAGTTGATAAACTGAAAGTGATAAAGAAATTCTTTTACAAAGTCTGTTTGCTCTTGTTGTTGTAAATATGTAAAGCCAGCATTCAAGTTGTCAGCACAGATTATGAACTAACCATATTCAAAATAACACTTAGGTCTCATATTTACTCATATTAATGGCATAATCAACTAGCGAGCAATAATAATGAATCTCAGGTGACAACACTTTCTCAAAACAATCACAATATGATATAACAAGATGGTATCTCGCTGGCCCTTTCTGAGACTGCAAAACATAAATGCAGAGCACCTCTGAAGATCAAGGACTGACTAAACATTGTAATTCATGGTAAAAGAGATCCAGTCATACTCAATATAAACTAATAATAATGCATGCAAATGACAGCGGTGCTCTCAAACTGGGCTTTTTAATAAGATGGTGATGACTCAACATAAAAGTAATAGATAGGCCCTTCGCGGAGGGAAGCAGGGATTTGTAGAGGTGCCAGAGCTCGATTTTTGAAATAGAGATGAACAATATTTTGAGCGGCATACTTTCGTTGTCAACATAACAACCGAGAGATCTCGATATCTTCCATGCTACACACACTATAGGCGGTTCCCAAACAGAATGGTAAAGTTTATACTCCCCCACCACCAACAAGCATCAATCCATGGTTGGCCCGAAACAACGGGTGCCTCCAACTAACAACAGTCCTGGGGGAGTTTTGTTTGCAATTATTTTGGTTTGAGCATGGGACTGGGCATCCCGGTGACCAGCCATTTTCTCGTGAGTGGGGAGCGGAGTCCACTCCTCTTGAGAATAACCCGCCTAGCATGGAAGATACAGACAGCCCTAGTTGATACATGAGCTATTCGAGCATACAAAACAGAATTTCATTTGAAGGTTTAGAGTTTGGCACATACAAATTTACTTGGAACGGCAGGTAGATACCGCATATAGGAAGGTATGGTGGCCTCATATGGAATAACTTTGGGGTTTATGAAAGTGGATGCACAAGCAGTATTCCCGCTTAGTACAAGTGCAGGCTAGAAAAAGACTGGGAAGCGACCAAGTAGAGAGCGACAACAGTCATGAACATGCATTAAAATTAATAAACATTGAGTGCAAGCATGAGTAGGTTATAATCCACCTTGAACATAAATATCGTGGAGGCTATGTTGATTTTGTTTCAACTACATGCGTGAACATGTGCCATGTCAAGTCACTCGAATCGTTCAAAGGAGGATACCACCCTATCATACCACATCACAACCATTTTAATAGCATGTTGGCATGCAAGGTAAACCATTATAAACTCCTAGCAAATTAAGCATGGCATAAGCAACTATAATCTCTAATTGTCATTGCAAACATGTTTCATTCATAATATGCTGAATTAGGAATGATGAACTAATCATATTTACAAAAACAAGAGAGGTCGAGTTCATACCAGCTTCTCTCATCTCAATCAGTCCATCATATATCGCCTTTCACTTGCACGACCGAACGGTGTGGATAATAATAATAGTGCACGTGCATTGGACTAAGCTGGAATCTACAAGCATTTAATACGAGGGAGAAGACAAGATAATATCGGCCCTTGGTTAAATCAACAATAATGCATATGAGAGCCACTCAACATTTTCATTATGGTCTTCTCCTCTCGACCCCAAAGAAAAGAAATAAAACTATTTACACGGGAGAGCTCCCAACAAGCAAAAGAAGAATAAGAAATCTTTTTGGGTTTTCTTTTAATTACTACTACTACAAGCATGGAAAGTAAACTAACTAAAAGCTACAACTACTTTATTTTGGTTTTTCTTAAGGTTATTCAAACACACAAGAAGAAAACGAGAAAAAGGAAAATAAACTAGCATGGATAGTACAATGAAAAAGTATGAGCACTGATACGTCTCCAACGTATCTATAATTTTTGATTGCTCCATGCTATATTATCTACTGTTTCGGGCAATATTGGGCTTTATTTTCCACTTTTATATTATTTTTGGGACTAACCTATTAACCAAGGCCCAGCCTGTAATTGCTGTTTTAGCCTATTTCAAAGCCAAGAAAAGGAATATCAAACGGAGTCCAAAAGACCTGAAACTCCACGTAACCTATTTTTGGACGGAAGAAGCCCATGGAGTACCAGAAGCTCACCAGAGGAGTCGGGCTGCCCACGAGGGTGGGGGTGCGCCCACCCCACCGGTGCGTGCCCCCTACCTCGTGGCCAGCCCGAAATCCACCGACGTACCTCCTGCACCCATATACTCTCGTACCCTAAAACTTCCAGAACGGAGATTAGATCGGAAGTTCCGCCACCGCAAGCCTCTCAGAGCCACAAAAACCAATTGGGGCCCTCTCGGCACCACAGCCGGAGGGGCCATCATCACCGGTGGCCATGGAGGAGTATCCTGAGGGGTCTTCATCACCATGAAGGCCAAGGACCCGGAAGGTGGAGGCCATGGAGGAGGAAGCACAAGGGGAGAACCTCTCCTCTCTTCCAAAGGCGCCGGAGTGCCATCGAGGGGAATCATCGCCACGGTGATCGTCTTCATCAACATCACCATCATCATCACCATCCTCATCTCTTTTACGCGGTCCACTCTCCCGCACACCGCTGCAATCCCCTACTTGAACATGGTGCTTTATGCCACATATTATGATCCAATGATGTGTTGCCATCCTATGATGTTTTGAGTAGATATCTTTTGTCTTTGGGTTGATTGATGATCTAGATTGGTATGAGTTGTATGTTTTACTCTGGTGTTGTCCTATGGTTCCCTCCGTGTCACGTAAGCGTGAGGGATTCCCGCTGTAGGATGTTGCAATACGTTCATGATTCGCTTATAGTGGGTTGCTAGAGTGACAGAAGCTTAAACCCGACTAAGAGGGATTGTTGCGTATGGGAATAAAGAGGACTTGATGCTTTAATGCTATGGTTGGGTTTTACCTTAATGATCTTTAGTAGTTGCGGATGCTTGCTAGAGTTCCAATCATAAGTGCATATGATCCAAGTAGAGAAAGTATGTTAGCTTATGCCTCTCCCTCATATGAAACTGCAATAGTGATTGCCGGTCTTGTTAACAATTGCCTAGGACAATTTCGCACACCGATCCACCATTATTCCACACTCGCTATTTATAACACCAAGTAATATATTCTAACTTTATGATAACAGCACCTACTTTTATGTTTTAGCTCTCCGATACCATGCAAAGTTATCCTCTTCATACCCACAACGAAGTTTTATTTCTTGTTGCTAGTTGGAAGCAAACGTCCAGTGCACGTAGAGTCGTATCAGTGGCAGATAGGGCTTGAGAGAATATTGATCTTACTAAGGGAGTCCTGGATTAGGGGGTGTCTGGATGGCCGGACTATAACCTTTGGTCGGACTCCTAGACTATGAAGATACAAGATTGAAGACTTCGTCCCGTGTCCGGATGGGACTTTCCTTGGCGTGGAAGGCAAGCTTGGCGATACGGATATGTAGATCTCCTCCCATTGTAACCAACTCTATGTAACCCTAACCCTCTCCGGTGTCTATATAAACCGAAGGGTTTTAGTCCGTAGGACGAACAACAATCATACCATAGGCTAGCTTCTAGGGTTTAGCCTCTCTAATCTCGTGGTAGATCTACTCTTGTACTACCCATATCATCAATATTAATCAAGCAGGAGTAGGGTTTTACCTCCATCGAGAGGGCCCGAACCTGGGTAAAAACATCGTGTCCCTTGTCTCCTGTTACCATCCGCCTAGACGCACAGTTCGGGACCCCCTACTCGAGATCCGCCGGTTTTGACACCGACATTGGTGCTTTCATTGAGAGTTCCTCTGTGCCGTCACTTTTAGGCCCGATGGCTCCTCCGATCATCAACAATGATGCGGTCTAGGGTGAGACTTTTCTCCCCGTACAGATCTTCGTATTCGGCGGCTTTGCACTTCGGGCAAATTAAAACAGCCATCTGGAGCAGATCGAAAGCCACGCTACCGCCATCGGTCAGATTTGAAGTTTGAACTACACGGCCGACGTCCGCGGAGACTTGATCTTCGACGGTTCGAGCCACAACCAAGCGTGCCGCCTTGTCACGATGGGCATGATCTAGCTCTGCCGCGAACAAAGGCCTCGAGGTCGCATTCAGTGTCCGCTCCGACCCTTAGTTCGGAGCCGACTGCGCCAATCGAGGACGGGTGGCTGGACACCGCCTCAGGGGCTGCAATCTCTATGGTGATCGAGCCAAACGCCATACCTGTCCTTTGCGAAGCTCGTGACTCAAGGTGCGGACTCCTCTCCGGACTCAAACCTTCCGCGCCCTCGCTAATCGAATCCGATTGGGCCGATCATGGAGTTCACCGCCGCGACATCTTTCAAGACTCTCCTTTTGGCGACATTCTGAATTCACTAAAGTCTCTCTTTATCGAGAGAGCCTGGCGGACTATGGTCAACAAGGTTGGGATGCGGACGACGAAGAAATTCAAATCCCACCCACCACCCACTTTGTAGCCACTATCGATGATTTAACCGACATGCTCGACTTCGACTCTGATGACATCGACGGTATGGACGCCGATGCAGGAGACGACCAAGAACCAGCGCCTACAGGGCACTGGAAGGCCACCTCGTTGTATAACATATACATGGTGGACACCCCAAAAGAAGGGAACGGCGATGGAACAACGGAGGATGACCCCTCCAAGAAATAGCCTAAGCGCCGGCGTCAGCGGCGCCGCTCTAAATTCCGCCACAGCAAAAACAACGATTCCGGCACGGGAGATAATAACACTCCGGACAGTGCCGAAGACAACCCCCTCCAGCGGGATTCAGCGCAGGAGGATGGAGAAGCCAGCCCTCATGAGAGAGCGGCAGACAGAGAGGTAGAGGACGATAATTACATGCCTCCCTCCGAAGACGAGGCAAGCCTCAACGACGACGAATTTGTCGTGCCTGAGGATCCCGTCGAACAAGAGCGTTTCAAACACAGGCTTATGGCCACGGCGAGCAGCCTCAAGAAAAAACAGCAACAGCTTAGAGCTAACCAAGACTTGCCAGCCGACAGATGGATGGATGTCCTTGCGGCTGAAGAGTACGAACTCGAACGCCCCCCCAAGAGCTACCCAAAACGCAGGCTTCTACCCCGACTAGAGGAGGAAGCACAAAGACCTACATCACCAGCACATGATGCGGCCGACCGGCCACCTCGTGGCCGCGACAGAGAGGCCTCTCGGCCCTCCACTCAAGCCGCACCCCGGCACCGCTCAAAGAATACCAAGGCACGGGGAAATGCGCCAGACCTGCGAGATATATTGGAGGACAGGGCAAGGCAAACAAGATCGATCTATGGATCGCATGGGTGCCCCACGACACGTGACGATAACCGTCATGCCGGATATGGTAAATCCGGCCGGGCCGAACACAGTAGACAAAGCTCATTTGAGCTACGTCGTGATATAGCCCAATGCAGAGGGTTTCACAGATGAAGTAATGGATCATCAAATCCCCGAGGGTTTCAAACCTGTAAACATCTAATCATATGATGGCACAACAGATCCGGCGGTATGGATCGAGGATTATCTCCTTCATATCCACATGGCCCGCGGCGATGATCCACACGCCATCAAATACCTCCCACTCAAGCTTAAAGGACCAGCTCGGCACTGGCTTAACAGCTTGCCAGCAGAATCAATTGGTTGTTGGGAGGACCTGGAAGCCGCATTCCTCGACAACTTCCAGGGCACCTATGTGCGACCACCAGACACCGATGACCTAAGCCACATAATTCAGCAGCCAGAGGAATCGACTAGACAATTCTGGACACGGTTCCTAACCTAGAAAAATCAAATAGTTGACTGTCCGGACGTAGAGGCCCTTGCAGCCTTCAAGCATAACATCCGTGATGAGTGGCTTGCCCGGCACCTAGGACAGGAAAAGCTGAAATCCATGGCAGCTCTCACAACACTCATGACCCGCTTTTGCGCGGGAGAAGATAGCTGGCTAGCTCGTAGTAATAACATGACCAAGAGCCCTGGTAATTTGGATACCAAGGACAACATTGGCAGGTCGCGTTGCAACAAGCAAAAGCACCGCATTAACGGCGACAATGCTAAAGATACGGCAGTTAATGCCAGATTCAGAGGCTCTAAACCCGGTCAGCGGAAAAATCCATTCAAAAGAAATACTCCGGGCCCGTCCAATTAGGACCGAATACTCGATCGCTCGTGCGGATACGGCACCCCGAAAACAGCCAACCACACCAACAGGGATTGTTGGGTGTTCAAGCAGCAGCAAGTTAAACGCCGAAAACAATGACAAGGGGCTGCATAGCGATGACGAGGAGGAGCCCGGCCGCCAAACAATAGGGGATGAAGGGCTTCCCCCACAAGTGCGGACGGTGAACATGATATACGCAACCCACATACCCAAACGGGAGCGGAAGCATGCACTTTCGAGGGGCGTATATGCGTTGGAGCCATCGCCCCAAAGTTCAACCCATGGTCCTCCCGCCCGATCACTTTTGATCGAAGGACCACCCACTAGCATCCGCCATGGCGGATTCGCCGCATTGGTTTTAGACCCAATCATTGTGGATTTCATCTCACTAGAGTCCTTATGGGCGGCGGCGTCGGCCTGAACCTGCTTTATCGAGATACATGTGAAAAATGGGCATAGATCCCTCAAGGATTAAACCAACAAAGACGACCTTTAAAGGCGGCATACCAGGTGTAGAGGCCAACTATGCAGGGCTCGATTACACTTGAGGTGGTCTTGGATCCCCAAATAATTTCGAAGCGAGAGTTAATCTTGACATAGTCCCGTTCCGCGATGGCTATCACGCCTTTTCGGACGAACCGCATTTGCTAAGTTCAATGCGGTGCCGCACTCACGCATACCTCAAGCTCAAGATGCCATGCCCGAGGAGTCATTACGGTCAATGGAAACACGAACGCTTCTCCGAGCGGAGGACCATACGGCGGCCCTCGCGCGGAAGTACAAAGCAGCCTCTCAAGGCAATTCTCCATCCGGCCATTAAATGTCCGAACACCGTCAGCGCCAGAGTAACCTACAACAAGACCGCTGGCACGCTACGAGCACGCCAGAGCAATGCGGCTAACCCCAGCCCTCGCGAAATTGAAACCAAGACTACGCGTACATAACTACGCTCTAGAAATACCATGGGCATAGGGGAGGGCACGACCACGGCATGCCCAAAATGTGGCTCAACCGCACTGGGGCTCCGATTTTGTCATTCTCTTTCTTACTTTCAGGACTCCACTCTCACGGAAGGCCTGTCCGGCAAGACAATCGCCGAACACACGATGCAACAGCCAAGGAGGCGTAAAGCTACGTCGAGTGTCCGGTGGTCTCTATAACGAGCAAGATACTTGTTTCACATATCATCCCGCAGCTTCGCCTCGAGGGGGGACATGTTAAATAGTCCCATCTCTTGCTTATCGCACTATTTGTATCGCTCGCTTTTACCGTAGACTTTTGAATAAACAATACATAGCTTTTGTCTATTATTGCATTCCTTTTTATAAAAATATGTTCAGTTATGACATTATGCAACCGTACACTTTGGTACAGCCAATACACCAGGGCTTACGTACCCCGAATATGGTGTGAGAAGTCGAACACTCTCATGAGTGCGGCACCCGAACTTATAGCATTATATGCATCGGCTCAATCATGTCTTGGGTCAATAGTTAGGTTTGCCCGCTCCCATGTTTTGGTACCTTCGTTCCGTTATATCGGCTAAGGTAGCACCGGGAGAACCACTGCGATTGTGCCCGGTTGAGCTGGGCTAAGCACCTCGATGGAGAAAGCTAAAACTGACCGTCATGATAGGGCGAGAGCTGGTCGCTGTTCGAGAGGTTTTCGAGTCCCTAAAGACTTATGCCGCTTAGAGCGAGAAGTCGGCTTTGTCCAGCCTAGGTGTGGATAGTGCCCCAACCTCGGTCTTCCGAATACTAGGGGCTTCACCGAAATTTAAAATTATAGAATTCTATGGCTAAGTGAGAGTGTTCAAGCATTATATTCTGATTGCCTTGTTTGTTGTGATTGAGCGCCTCCCTCGAAGGACCCAATAATGGGAAAAAGAGCACTCAAGTTTATCCCGAACACCCCAGCACTCGTGGCATGGGGGCAGAAGCCGACGACTCGCCATCTCTCAAATTTAATAAACGGCCGCACAGAAGGTAATATTTTAAATTCAAAAGCGTTGCTTAGCGCATATGAACAAGTTTTCAGCGTACAGGATCACAAATGCGAGTTCACTCAAAAATTACATCTTTGGTGCACTCATCCGCTATACGGCGGGCACCTTCAGACGCCCTCATAATACATCTCGGGCTTGCGATGCTCCTTGCCCGCGGTGGTCCGTCCGTCACAAACTTCTCAGCGTCCATCTTGCCCTAGTGCACTTTAGCACGGGCAAGGCCCCTGAGCACCTTCGATGCATACGGAGCGCTTGATGACTTCAAGCCTTGGACAGCATCCACCAGCCGCCTCACCAGCCCGAAGTAGCTCCTGTGCATGGCTTCCCGTGCCACAGCGGATCAAGAGACCATTCATGGCCTGTCTGCCACCTTATGGAGCTCGACCAGCTTGCTTCACTGGTCGCTCAAAAACACCGGTGTCCGCCTCGAGATACTAAGACCAGAACACCTTCTCCGTCGAGCTCCCCTCTTCGGCTCGGTAGAATGCGGCAGCGTCGGACACACTTCGGGGAAGATCTACGAATGCTCCTGGAGAGCTCCGGATTCGGGTAAGTAACAAGTAATTCACTTTCACGTGCTTGCTTTGCAAAAAGAATGCCTTACCCGCCGCTATATTCTTCATCGCCTCAATTTCCTGGAGGGCTTTTTGGGCTTCGGCCTTGGAAGATTTGGCACTCTCAAGCGCCGAGGCGAGCTCGGACTCTCGAGTCTTTGAGTCAAGCTCCAAACTCTCGTGTTTTTCCATGAGAGCCTGGAGCTCTTACTGCACCTCCGCCACCCGCGCCTCCTGCTTTTCTCGCTGGGTACGCTCCACGGCCACATTTTCTTCGGCCTTGGACAGCGCTTCCTTCAGGGTCGCCACCTGGGTTGTGGCCCCTGTAATACTCAAGTTGGTCCTGTCATTTTTTGCAACCACATCTTTTTTACATATACTTAAGGTATTACTTACCTTCCTTGTCCTCGAGCTGCTTCTTGGCAAGGCCGAGCTCATTCTCGAACCGCTCGAGGCTCTGCTTCAATGCATTAACCTCCTTGATCGGTCTGGCCGGTCAGCAAAGACAGCCTGCATTCCCATATTGACATACTTATGTTAGACTCCTGCAGATATCTTTTTGATCCTCGGTTCGGCTTTTCTTTCCAAACACCAAAGCTGAGCATCGAGGCTACTTGCCTATGCGGTAATATTTTTACATATCTTAAACACATACCTCAAAGCCTGTTAGAAGGCTGGCACGAGCTTCATCCAGCCCGCTCTTGGCGATCGAACCTTCTCGGATCACCACACACATAATAGTGCGGTGCTCCTCGTCGATGGAGGCGCCGTTAAGCACCTCCAGCAGATTATCCGGTGCCTCCGGTTGGACGGAGGTCACCGGCGTCGTAGGCTTGCCCTTCTTAGTAGGGGGTCGCCTGCCGGACACCAGAACCATTGAAGGTTCCGGTGCGGTGTCCAGCCCAGGGCCGGACTTAGAGCCCTTCGGGGTTTTATCCCCTTTGCTCCTGGAGTCCGGGAGGTCGCCTTGCAGCGTCTCCAGGACCACCCCCTCCTGGCTTGGACCCTTTTGGGACTCCACCTCGGCATCATCCGTAGGACGAGGGGAGGTAGCAGTCGGAAGTGAAAGGCTATTCACATCCGACGAATCTAGGGATCCGCTCGACGAAGCGTCGAGCTGGGCCGCGGGCGGACTGCATGATTACATTCGGCGTCAGAAGATACTGTGCAGTAACGGAACGCCATGAGTTATTCTAGTATCCGGATACTTACGATTTTGCGGGGGCTTGGCCTGGATGGCCCTCCTCTTCGCCGTCGCCGGTGTTGGTGGAGTAGTCCGGAGGAAGGTCCTTCCTTCTTGGACCCTCCGCCCCCCTTGGGTGGCCTTCCTTTTCATTCCTCCCCGCCGGGAGGGAGAGGTTTCTTCTTCCTCCTCCTCGTCTTGGAGGAGGAGCCGCTCGTAATCATCGGACGATGAATCCGCACCATCGCGCGGGAACTCTTCGAGTTCCCATGGCCTTCTTCTTGGCCTTCTTCTCGGCACCACGTGAGGTGCGGAACTAGCAGCCTCGTCAGCGGGCGTCGCTGGATCTTCGGCAAAGGAGCCGGACGGTCGATCTGTCCGGTCTTCTTCGCCATTCTGTCAAAGGCAGGAGCTTAGATCCCGCATAGAGTTAAACTATGAAAAACAAGTATCCCGTAAAGGGTAAAATAAGCTTACTACACTGGCTTGGCGCTTCGCGCGGAATCCGCGATCCTCGGTGATGGGAGGGGGAACCTCGGCGCCCTTAAATAGCACCTTCCGGCATCCTTGTGCGTTGTGTCAAAGAGCACGGTCGAGTTTAGTGCTGGGCAGGTTGAACTCCCATAAGTTGAAAGCCCGTCGTTGACACGGAGGATCCGCGGATGAGCATGACTGGACTACGTTGACGAGTTTAACCTCTTTGTCCACCAGGTCTTGGATGCAGGTTTGGAGTCCGGTCCACTTCACGAATTACCCCACGACAGGCCCTTCTCTTCCGTGAGGTGAGCCGTGGGGATGCCAGATCGAATTCGGGGCCGCTGCCCATTCAGGGTCACGCTGCTCGGTGATGTAGAACCACCCGATTGCCACCCCTTTATGGTCTCCACGAAGGAGCCCTCGAGCCATGTAACACTGGGCATCTTGCCCACCATGGCGCCTCCGACTCCGCTTGTTGGCGCCCACTACCTTGGCTTGACATTGAAGGTCTTCACCATAAGCCGAAGTGGGGCTTGATGCGGAGGAAAGCCTCGCACACGACGATAAACGCCGAGATGTTGAGGACGAAGTTCGGGGCCAGATCATGGAAATCCAGGCTGTAGTAGAACATGAGCCCCCGGACAAGTGAGTGAAGTGGGAAACCTAGTCCGTGGAGGAAATGGGTGAGTAACACCACCCTCTCATGGGGCCTGGGGGTGGGGATGAGCTGCCCCTTGTCTGGGAGCCGGTGCGCGATGTCGTTAGACAAGTATCCAGCCTCCCTCAGCTTCTTGATGTGTCCCTCCGTGACGGAGGAGACCATCCACTTGCCTCCCGCTCCGGATATGGCTGGAAAAGGTAGAGGTGGGATGTGCGGATTTGGGTGCTGGAGCTCGAGTGCGCGAGAATGGATAAGCAAAGGAGGAAGAAGGCGTAGATGGAAAAGGTGGATCCTTATCCCCTTATATGGGCGAACGAAACTATGCGCCCCCACCAGCCTGGTAAAACTCGCTTATCTCCCAAGCGCCGTAGATTAATGGCACGGTTGGGTTACCCACGCCCGTATTGATGAGAATCCGGGAATAAGGGGACACGATCTCTCCTTCAGCAAGACGTGCCAAGGAAACCGCCTCGCTAAGTGCGCTTAGGTGGGACAGTAAAAACGATTCGAATAAAGGCTTGGCCGTGGTGTGATGTCACGCTGCGGAATACATCAGCAGATTGGATTTGTGTAAATATTATTCTCTCTACGGTGGTATGTGGAAATTATTTTGCAGAGCCGGACAGTATCCGTGTGTTCAAAATCTTCTATGAAGTATTCGGAGGAGGAACCCGCCTTGCAATGCCGAAGACAATCTGCGCACCGGACTCGTCGTCATTGAAGCCTGGTTCAGGGGCTACTGAGGAAGTCCTGGATTAGGGTGTGTCCGGATGGCCGGACTATAACCTTTGGCCGGACTCCTGGACTATGAAGATACAAGATTGAAGACTTCGTCCCGTGTCCGGATGGGACTTTCCTTGGCGTGGAAGGCAAGCTTGGCGATACGGATATGTAGATCTCCTCCCATTGTAACCGACTCTATGTAACCCTAACCATCTCCGGTGTCTATATAAACCGGAGGGTTTTAGTCCATAGGACAAACAACAATCATACCATAGGCTAGCTTCTAGGGTTTAGCCTCTCTGATCTCGTGGTAGATCTACTCTTGTACTACCCATATTATCAATATTAATAAAGCAGGAGTAGGGTTTTACCTCCATCGAGAGGGCCCGAACCTGGGTAAAAACATCGTGTCCCTTGTCTCCTGTTACCATCCGCCTAGACGCACAGTTCGGGACCCCCTACCCGAGATCCGCCAGTTTTGACACCGACACTTACCTTTAGCTCCTTGTGGGTTCGATACTCCATACTTATCACTTCCACCTTTGGAAAGTGCTACGATGATTCCTTGCACTTGGGGATTATCAGGCACCGACAACTAGAATGAGTGTGTGAACATGAATGTAATGTCAGTGAGAAATACGTACTCCCCCAAGCTTAGGCTTTTGGCCTAAGTTGGTCTATGCCCAAGGATCAAAGTTGTAGCTGGGGTCGTACTGAGATGCAGCATCTATTGCCTCATGAGCTGCAGCTTGGAGGCGAGTTGCCTCCGTCCTCCTCTTATACTCGTTCGCCTCCTCCCTGGTTATAATATATCTCCCTTTTGCCTGAAAGTCAAAGAAAGTAGGAGCAGGGAGAGCAACATGGACAGTGCGGCGCCTGTCAAACATTAGTCGGTACTGGGGAGGCTGTTCATTCCTCTCAAAAAACTGATGGCGAACCATAGCGTTATAATCTAAATAAGCAGGAGACAATTCCATATCATTTTCATATATGCGTATCTCAAGAAAATTAGCAACACGGGTTGCATAAATTCCACCGAACAAATCTCCATTAGTACTGTTATTATGCAACCTACGTGCAACAATGGCCCCCAAGTTGTATTGTTTATCTCCTAATACGGAACTCTTGAGAACACTAAGGTCAGGAACACACATATGACATGCCTTGTCCTTGCCGTTAATGCATCTACCTATAAAGAGAGCAAAATAATGTATAGCAGGAAAATAAATGCTCCCTATGGTAGCTTGTCTTATTTCTCTATATTCTCCCACAGTGATATGATACGTCTCCGTCGTATCTATAATTTTTTGTTGTTCCATGCCAATATTATACAACTTTCATATACTTTTTGGCAACTTTTTATACTATTTTTTGGACTAACATATTGACCCAGTGCCCAGTGCCAGTTCCCGTTTGTTGCATGTTTTATGTTTCGCAGAAACCCCACATCAAACGGAATCCAAACGGGATAAAAACGGACGGAGCTTATTTTTAGAATATTTGGAAAATCTGGGAGAAAGATCAACGCGAAACGGTGTGCGAGGTGGCCATGAGGTAGGGGGCGCGCCCCTGACTCTCGGGGCCACCCGTAAGGCGGTTGATGCCCTTCTTCGGCCGCAAGAAAGCTATTTTTTGGTAAAAAAAAATCACGGCGAAGGTTTCAGTCCAATGGGAGTTACGGATCTCCATATATACACGAAACGGTGAAAGGGCAGCGGAGAAGAGCACAGAAACAGAGAGAAACAGAGAGATAGATCTAATCTCGGAGGGGCTCTCGCCCCTCCCACACCATGGAGGCCAAGGACCAGAGGGGAAACCCTTCTCCCATCTAGGGAGGAGGTCAAGGAAGAAGAAGATGAAGGGGCCCCCGCTCCCCTTCTCTTCCGGTGGCGCCGGAGTGCCATCGGGGACCATCATCATCACTGCGATCTACACCACCACCTTCGCCATCTTCACCAACATCTCCATCACCTTCCCCCCTCTATCTACAGCGGTCCACTCTCCCACAACCCGCTGTACCCTCTACTTGAACATGGTGCTTTATGCTTCATATTATTATCCAATGATGTGTTGCCATCCTATGATGTCTGAGTAGATTTTCGTTGTCCTATCGGTGGTTGATGAATTACTATGATTGATTTAATTTGCTTGTGGTTATGTTGTTGTCCTTTGGTGCCCATCATATGAGCGCGCGCATGGATCACACCATAGGGTTAGTTGTATGTTGATAGGACTATGTATTGGAGGTCAAGAGTGACAGAAGCTTCAACCTAGCATAGAAATTGATGCATACGGGATTGAAGGGGGACCAATATATCTTAATGCTATGGTTGGGTTTTACCTTAATGAACGTTAGTAGTTGCGGATGCTTGCTAATAGTTCCAATCATAAGTGCATAGAATTCCAAGTAAGGGATGACATGCTAGCAGTGGCCTCTCCCACATGAAACTTGCTATCGGTCTAGTAAAGTAGTCAATTGCTTAGGGACAATTTCGGAACTCCTACCACCACTTTTCCACACTCTCTATATTTACTTTATTGCTTCTTTACTTACAACAGCCCCTAGTTTTGTTTTCGTGCTCTTTACTTTCTTGCAAACCTATCCAAAAACACCTACAAAGTAATTCTAGTTTCATACTTGTTCTAGGTAAAGCGAACGTCAAGAGTGCATAGAGTTGTATCGGTGGTCGATAGAACTTGAGGGAATATTTATTCTACCTTTAGCTCCTCGTTGGGTTCGACACTCTTACTTACCGAAAACTGTTGCGATCCCCTATACTTGTGGGTTATCAAGACCTTTTTTAAAGCGCCGTTGCTTGGAGCAATAGCGTGGGGTGAATATTCTCGTGTGCTTGTTTGCTTTATCACTAAGTAATTTTTATTTGCTGTTCTTAGTTGTTTTCTATCTTTAGTTATGGGTAGGAAGCATAAAATACCAAAAAATTAGTTGTACCTACTGAACCAATGGTTGAAGAACCACTCAAAATCTATCACACTCCTGAAGCTTATTACTTGGATCATCTTCGATCCCTATGTGCTCGTGCTGAAACCCCAACTAGCCTAGTTGAGGGCAAATCTTTAGATGAGCATGCCTGTTATGTGCAACACCGTATATCTGAAAAAGGGAAACTTTTGTTGGATCAAATTCATCGTTCGCAATGCTATGCTTGGAATTTATGTTATATATATGATGTTACTTGTTGTTCTGAAAACCCTAAGAAACACCTTCCCTACCAATGTGAGTTCATTGATAATGGAATCTTATCTTCGTATGCTAAGGGTGTTTATAGTTACTATGATGTTCAACAAATTTAAGAATTTGTTGCTTTTAAGGGTGCTTACAAAATTGCTTCTTTGATTGAAACGTGATGCTACTCTTTATAAATCTGAAAATTTTGCCGTACTTAAATATTGCTATGATAATTATGCTTCTAATGCCTATGTTGAACCATATATTGATGACTACTCCGCTGTCCAAGAAGAGACTAATATTTTGTAGGAGTCTATGGAAGAATAAATCGATGAAACTGTGAGCTCATTGGATGAAAAAGATGAGGAGGAGAGCGCAGAACAAAAGGAGGAAGAGCGGATTGATCACCCGTGCCCACCTTTTAATGAGAGTAACTCTTCAACTCATACATTGTTTAATTCCCCTTCGTGTTTATCGAAGGATGATTGCTATAATGATTGTTATGATCCTGTTGATTCTCTTGAAATGTCCCATTTTGATGATGCTTACTATGCTTGTGGCCAAGTTTCCAATATGAATTATGCTTATGGAGATGAACTTGCTATAGTTCCTTATGTTAAACATGAAATTGTTGCTATATATTGCACCCACGCATGATAGTCCTATTATCTTTTTGAATTCTCCCAACTACACTATATCGGAGAAGTTTGTGCTTATTAAGGATTATATTGATGGGTTGCCTTTTACCATTGCACATGATAATTTTGATAGATATAATATGCATGTGCTTGCTACTCCTACTTGCAATTATTATGAGAGAGGAACTACATCTCCGCCTCTTTATGTTTCCAACACGATAGAATTGCAAGAAATTGCTTATATTATGCATTGGCCTTTACTTTGCGTGCATGAATTGTTCTTTTATGACATGCCGATGCATAGGAAGAGAGTTAGACTCCGTCATTGCGTGATATATGTTACTTTGTGCTCACTACTAAATTACAAATCATTGTTAATTAAAATTGGCTTTGATATACCTTGGGATCCGGGTGGATTCATTACTTGAGCACAATATGCCTAGCTTAATGGCTTTAAAGAAAGCGCTGCCAGGGAGACAACCCGGAAGTTTTAGAGAGTCATTTATTTCTGTTGAGTGCTTTCATATAGTTTAAAAACAACAAAAATAAAGAGGGGAACCCAAAACATTTTCAAAAAGGAAAGTGAAAGTGAGAAAGACAAGCATTGTTGAAGTGGGTGAGCTCCTTGAACTTTGTTCATGCTCACGGAAACTTTGTGAATCTTGATTACAGAAACTTTTCAACAAAAATAATTATCCCCTTGTACAATTCCATTGTATTATAAAAATAATGTGCCAAGGTTTGCCTTTAGGATGTTTACAATGCTTGTTGGTTTGTGCGGTGCAGACAGAAACTTTGGCTGTAGTGCGCGATTTTTAATTTTTTACTGGAACGTCAAATGGTTATGATTCTTTTTGAAATGTCTTGCTGCACAAATTGTTTATTTTTCCTAATTTTGGAAGAATTTTTTAAGTACCAGAATTATGGTTAATGTTCATATTATTACAGACTGTTCTGTTTTAGACAGATTCTGTTTTTGATGCATAGTTTACTTGTTTTGATGAAACTATCAATTTATATCAGTGGATTAAGCCATGAAAAATTTATATTACAGTAGACACAATACAAAAATAAAATATGAATTGGTTTTCCACAGTACTTAGAGTAGTGTTTTGCTTTATTATACTAACGGATCTTACCGAGTTTTCTGTTGAAGTTTTGTGTGGATGAAGTGTTCGATGATCGAGAAGGTCTCGATGTAAGAAGAAGGAAGAGAGGAAAGAGCTCAAGCTTGGGGATGCCCGAGGCACCCCAAGTAAATATTCAAGGAGACTCAAGCGTCTAAGCTTGGGGATGCCCCGGAAGGCATCCCCTCTTTCTTGAACAAGTATCGGTATGTTTTCGGATTCGTTTCATTCATGTGATATGTGCAAATCTTGGAGCGTCTTTTGCATTTACTTTTCATTTTTATTTTATGCACCATGCTGGTATAATATGGTCCTTGGTTGATTTATATAATTCTCTTTGCACTTCACTTATATCTTTTGAGTATGGCTTTATAGAATGCTTCATGTGCTTCACTTATATCTTGAAGTTTGGATTGCCTGTTTCTCTTCACTTAGACAACCGCCATTTGTAGAATGCTCTTTTTCTTCACTTATATTTGTGAGAGCGTGGACATATCTTTTGTACAAAGAATTAAACTCTCTTGCTTCACTGATATCTATTTAGAGAGATGACAGGAATTGGTCATTCACATGGTTAGTCATAAAATCCTACATAAAACTTGTAGATCACTGAATATGATATGTTTGATTCCTTGCAATAGCTTTGTGATATAAAGGTGGTGATATTAGAGTCGTGCTAGTTGAGTAATTGTGAAATTGAGAAATACTTGTGTTGAGGTTTGCAAGTCCCGTAGCATGCACTTATGGTGAACCGTTATGTAACGAAGTCGGAGCATGAGGTGTTCTTTCATTGCTTTCCTTATGAGTGGCGGTCGGGGACGAGCGATGGTCTTTTCCTACCAATATATCCCCCTAGGGGCATGCGTAGTAGTACTTTGCTTCGAGGGCTAATAAACTTTTGCAATAAGTATATGATTTCTTTATGACTAATGTGAGTCCATGGATATACGCACTCTCACCCTTACATCATTGCTAGCCTCTTCGGTACCGTGCATTGCCCTTTCTCACGTCGAGAGTTGGTGAAAACTTTGCCGGTGCATCCAAACCCCGTGATATGATATGCTCTATCACACATAAACCTCATTATATCTTCCTCAAAACAGCCACCATACCTACCTATCATGGCATTTCCATAGCCATTCCGAGATATATTGCCATGCAACTTCCATCATCATCATATACATGACTTGAGCATTTATCATCATATTGCTTTGCATGATCGTAAGATAGCTACCATGATGTTTTCATGGCTTGTCCGTTTTTTGATGTCATTGCTACGCTAGATCATTGCACATCCCGGTACACGGCCGGAGGCATTCATATAGATTCATACCTTTGTTCTAGATATCGAGTTGTAATATTGAGTTGTAAGTAAATAAAAGTGTGATGATCATCATTATTAGAGCATTGCCCTAGTGAGGAAAGGATGATGGAGACTATGATTCCCCCACAAGTAGGGATGAGACTCCGGACGAAAATATAAAAAAATAAAAAAAATAAAAAAATAGAGAAAGGCCAAAAAAATAGAAGGCCCCAAAATAAAAGAGAAAAAACAAAAAATGAGAGAAAAAGAGAGAAGGGGCAATGTTACTATCCTCTTACCACACTTGTGCTTCAAAGTAGCACCATGTTCTTCATATAGAGAGTCTCTTGAGTTATCACTTTCATATACTAGTGGGAATTTTCATCATAGAACTTGGCTTGTATATTCCAACGATGGGCTTCCTCAAACGCCCTAGGTCTTCATGAGAAAGCAAGTTGGATGCACACCCACTTAGTTTCAGTTTGAGCTTTCATATACTTATAGCTCTATGCATCCGTTGCATGGCAATCCCTACTCCTCGCGTTGACATCAATTGATGGGCATCTCCAAAGCCCATTGATTAGCCGCGTTGATGTGAGACTTTCTCCTTTTTTGTCTTCTCCACACAACCTCCACCATCATATTCGATTCCACCTATAGTGCTATGTCCATGGCTCACGCTCATGTATTGCGTGAAAGTTGAAAAGGTTTGAGAACGTCAAAAGTATGAAACAATTGCTTGGCTTATCATCGGGGTAGTGCATGATGTGAATATTTTGTGTGGTGAAGATGGAGCATAGCCAGACTATATGATTTTGTAGGGATAACCTTCTTTGGCCTTGTTATTTTGAAAAGACATGATTTCTTTATTAATAGGCTTGAAGTATTATTGTTTTTATGTCAAATGATAGACTATTGCTTTGAATCACTCGTGTCTTAATATTCATGCCATGATTAGATACATGATCAAGATTATGCTAGGTAGCATTCCACATCAAAAATTATCTTTTTATCATTTACCTACTCGAGGACGAGCAGGAATTAAGCTTGGGGATGCTGACACGTCTCCGTCATATCTATAATTTTTTATTTTTCCATGCAAATATTATACAACTTTCATATACTTTTTGGCAACTTTTTATACTATTTTTGGGACTGACATATTGATCCAGTGCCCAGTGCCAGTTCCCGTTTGTTGCATGTTTTATGTTTCACAGAAACCCCATATCAAACGGAATCCAAACGGGATAAAAACGGACGGAGCTTATTTTTGGAATATTTGGAAAATCTGGGAGAAAGATCAACGTGAAACGGTGTCCGAGGTGGCCACGAGGTAGGGGGGCACGCCTGCCCCCCCGGGCGTGCCCCTGACCCTCGTGGGCCACCCGTAAGGCGGTTGATGCCCTTCTCCGGCCGCAAGAAAGCTAATTTTTGGTAAAAAATCACAGCGAAGGTTTCAGTCCAATCGGAGTTACGGATCTCCATATATACACGAAACGGTGAAAGGGCAGCGGAGAAGAGTGCAGAAACAGAGAGAAACAGAGAGATAGATCCAATCTCGGAGGGGCTCTCGCCCCTCCACGCCATGGAGGCCAAGGACCAGAGGGGAAACCCTTCTCCCATCTAGGGAGGAGGTCAAGGAAGAAGAAGATGAAGGGGCCCCCTCTCCCCTTCTCTTCCGGTGGCGCAGGAGTGCCACCGGGGGACATCATCATCACCGCGATCTATACCAACACCTCCGCCATCTTCACCAACATCTCCATCAGCTTCCCCCTCTATCTACAGTGGTCCACTCTCCCGCAACCCGCTGTACCCTCTACTTGAACATGGTGCTTTATGCTTCATATTATTATCCAATGATGTGTTGCCTGACGGTGTCCTGGACTAGGGGGTACTCACCATGTCGTCTCCTGATCAGTTAGATTGGGTCGAGGACCCCATGGCCGCATACTCATGGGCCAGTTCGGACAACCCCTGCCGCATACAAGGAAGACTCCACAAGACTTGGCGCCCAAGATAAGGACTCTCCTAAACCCTAGGCCTCCGGTGTCTTATATAAACCGAGGTCAGGCTAGTCAATAGACGATCTCATATTCATTACTACAATCTCGTGGTAGATACGTGTACTCTGTACTACACCCATATGAATACAATCAAAAGCAGCATGTAGGGTATTATCTCATCAAGAGAGCCCGAATTTGGGTAAAACCCCGTGTCCATGTTACCATCGCTTCAATACGCCTAGCTTAGGACCCCTACTACGAGATTCGCCGGATATTGAACTGACATTGGTGCTTTCATTGAGAGCCTGCTGGGTGATCGTCACGGATCGATTGGATGATCAGGTGATAGTTTTTCAGTAAAGATTTTGTTTGCTGTAATTTATGTCTTTGGCAAAATCGTTGTTGCGTCGTGCTACTTTGATTACAGGAGGATTGAGAAAATTTTAAGCAGCGGCAGCCCTGTCCGCCGCCGGATAGTACGTCCGATCTGATGATGACGAGGACGACCCATGCACGGTAGTACTTCGCAGGGTGTCCAACTTGAATTCAACCATGCAGCCAACAGGGAGATTCAATCCTTCCTTTTCTTTACCTTCTTTATTAATCAAGTGTGGAGGCGGTCTCCCCTTTTGTCTTGTAGTATATATCATCCATGCACCTTTTCTAGTACTAGATTGATTTGGTCCGTGCGTGCGTAGTACTATACCAGTACTTGCTAACACCCACGTGGGATGCTATTCCTCCTGCATGGTATTGATTTGGATCTGACATCTGATTGCTAGTTGATTGCCCGATGCTATTCTTTCTAATAATTACATATAATGCAAATTATTTGTGCCATCATATTTTCTGTTAGGATTGTACTGATGTATGTACATAGATCACAGTACGGCCTATGTTCGCGTCCGCTACTCGTTACATCGGATCCGGACTCAATCTGGCCGCGGGCAATCCAGCCGAAGAGATAGTGCGGAGCAGTGCACCGATCAAAGCTTGGCTCGATGGCAGCACACCACACATGTTCAGTACGGATCAGTTCATGTGTTTGCTTTGGTCTGCTAAGGTCGTCGCCGCTGGTGAACAGCCAATTGGCTTAGATCGGGCCGCACTATCCCCTCGGCGTGGTGTCCTCGCCGCCCACCTCCATCGACCGAATTGTGTCGTCGCCTTGGAGCGCTTCCCTATGTTGGCAACCCCGCATCGTCGCTTCATCAACCTACTAGGCCGGAGATTCCAGTGTCACCCGCCGACCTGCTCCATCACCGCGGCTGGACTAGGGGCTTTACATTTTCGGAGTGCCGAACTCTCTGCTCGGCCACCTCGGGACCAGCGCCGGGGCTGGAACCTTTTCCCGCATCAAGCTCGGACCACGTCATCAATGCCGAACACATTAACTAGCTAAGTTGCTTTTATGCTCAAAAACTTGCAGTTTAAAATTTTGTTCGATTTGACCAAGCATTATACTTTTTTGGCAACAAGTTGCTTGTGAAAAAATTCCTTGTCATAGCTTTGTTTGTGACACACAAATCCAAATACCCCATTTTCTTGGGGGCTTCCTTTATGAAGCCTTTTCTCTTGCATATGATTATACTTGTACGGCTTCATTCCTTGTTCGTGTATTACGTCACAATATGCACCATATTGACTTAAGCGATTTGCAAGCTGGGTTGCCTCGCTCCTGTGTTTACCCCTACGTTCCTGATTGTTTCGCTAGGGAGTAAAGGGAGCACCTCTGCGATTGTCACGATCGGGTAATCCGAGCCGGACCTCAGACTGGGTGAAGCCGAAAGCTAGCGCTCTTATTGTTTTCAATTATGGTCAGCACACAACGGAACTCATGAGTACCAAAAATCTATTGCACAAGTCTCATAGTAACAATGAGCACCGAAGAAAGGTATCGGTGGGGGTACTATTTTCTTTGAAGATGCTTCTTACACTTTGTCAGTAATATAGCATAAGTTCCTTGAGAGCGCTTTGTCTGTTACAGCCTTATGGCCCGATTTCCTGGTTATCGGAAACACCGTTGATATTCTCGACAGGTGGAGTACATAACACTTTTCGGTCCTTGACCGAAGAGGGAGAAGCCAGCGGTCGGTTAAGACGCGTTTAAAGTTCGGGTGAACACAGATATGATACAAGTACTTCGGTACATACGATCATTATACATAAAAACTCTTTTAACCAAGTCACTTGGGGGCTCTTAAATTTATATGAGTCGTTTTATAATAAATGATTTTGTCGGTGTCAAAACCAGCGGATCTCGGGTAGGGGGTCCCGAACTGTGCGTCTAGGCAGATGGTAACAGGAGACAAGGGACACGATGTTTTTACCCAGGTTCGAGCCCTTCCGATGGAGGTAAAACCCTACTCCTGCTTGATTAATATTGATGATATGGGTAGTACAAGAGTAGATCTACCACGAGATCAGAGAGGCTAAACCCTAGAAGCTAGCCTATGGTATGATTGTTGTTCGTCCTACGGACTAAAACCCTCCGGTTTATATAGACATCAGAGGGGGTTAGGGTTACATAGAGTCGGTTACAAATGGGAGGAGATCTCCATATCTGTATCGCCAAGCTTGCCTTCCACGCCAAGGAAAGTCCCATCCGGACACGGGACGAAGTCTTCAATCTTGTATCTTCATAGTCCAGAGTCCGCCAAAGGTTATAGTCCGCCATCCGGACACCCCTAAACCAGACTCCTCGGTAGCCTGAACCAGGCTTCAATGACGACGAGTTCGGGCGCGCAGATTGTCTTCGCATTGCAAGGCGGGTTCCTCCTCGAATACTTCATAGAAGACTTTGAACACAAGGATAGTGTCCGGCTCGCAAAATAAGTTCCACATACCACCGTAGAGAGAATAATATTTACACAAATCCAATCTGTTGACGTATTCAGCAATAGCGACTTAACACCACGGCCAAGCCTTTATTCAATCGTTTTATTGTCCCACCTCGAAGGCACTTAGCGAGGCGGTTTCCTTGGCACGTCTTGTCGAAGCAGAGATCGTGTCCCCTTATTCCGAGATTCTCATCAATACGGGCATGGGTAACCCAACCGTACCCGTTGGTATATTTCCTCAATCGAAGGCGAGTCTCAAACGGTCACGGGGAGCGCTCTTGGTATTCAACCTCTTTATAAAGAGACCAAGGCTCTACTCCTTTCTTTCAATCTCAATCGAATCCGCCTCTCGCCTCGAGTTCCAACACCCAAAGCTCCAGATTCAGGCGCTTCGGACCCTTGATGATGTCCGGCTCCGGCCTTCAAGGCCGGTGGATGCCTTCCTCTGTTATGGAAGAAGACGTGCTAAAGCTGAGAGATGCCAGGTATCTAACCGGTGAAATCTCGCATAAGCTGCCTGCTCAAGGGCAGGTTACTCCCACTCCCAAGCCTGGTGAGAGCATGGTGTTCGCGTCTCACTTCCTTCAGGGGCTAGGCTTCCCGACGGACCCCTTCGTGAGGGGGCTCATGTTTTATTATGGGTTGGAATTTCACGACTTGGCTCTGGAGTCCATCCTCCACATCTCATCGTTCATTGTCGTGTGCGAAGCCTTCCTCCGTATTACTCCTCACTTCGGATTGTGGCTTAAGACCTTCAAAGTAGAGCCGAAGATGATCGAGGGGCAGCACGCGGAGTGCGGAGGTGCTATTATAAGCAAGAATGCTGACGCTCCATGGCCCGAGAGCTCTTTTCAAGAGGAGTTCAGTTATGGCAACGAGAGTGGTTTTATATCACAGCTCCCAGGGGCACCAAGTGGGTGGCGCCACCTGCCTTTCGCTCGGGTCCTCCACCACGGCTGGCGTCATGGGTCAATAAAGGGTTTAACTGGGGGCCGTCCAAGGACGTGCCCGTGTTGCAGGGCCGCATTCGAGATCTCCTAGAGAGAGACATCAATCTGGTCGCGGTGACGTAGGTCATGTTGATTCGCCGCACCTTGCCTGTAAAAGTCGCCCCCTCCGCTGTGGGAGTTTAATCCGAGGGACCACGAGCTCTCAACATTTTACGTAGCGACGCCCATGGAGATGTACAAATTGTTCTTCGGATCAAAAGCAATGTGTCCGGACTCGACCGAGGACGCAGGTCTGAGCTGCAATCGCCGGATACTCAAGTAAGTAGTCCTGCACTTACCGCCATCCGTATATTTATCATAAAATTGCCCTTAAAAGAGTTGTCCCTTAAACAGGAGTGGATAGCGAAAGCAAAGCTAATCAGTGTCCGCCCTCCCCGAGACCACACCGGATCCCGTGTTAACCAGATGTTTGGAGGTTGCGCCTTTGGAAGAAGGCGAAGGGGGGAACAAGGAAGCTACAACCTCCCCGAAGGAGGCTGTCAGCAAAGGAGGAATCGAGAATCCCTCCATCCAGGGGAAGAAGAGGACCGCCTCTGAAGACCCGGAGACCATGGTCTCAAAGCAGGGGAAGAAATCTTCGTCAGAGGGTCCTGCGCCGAGAGATGCCTCGGCCGCATTGTGCCCCCAAGGGGATCAGCCCTCCAGCGAGCCGTAAGTAGAGAGGGGAGTTTTAAAATAAGAGACATCCATGTTCTATTTCTGAGGAAGATAACCGAATTTTTACCTTGTAGTTCGGATATCAGCCCTTCTCAGCAGAGCTCATCTTCAGGGGATCTTCGACCGGAGATGATGGAGAGCGGAACGCCTCCCCCTGTCGTACCGTCGTGCGAGGTGGGCGACCCTGAGGTGTCGTCACGGAGAGTTTCTCCGAATCCGGCAGGGCCGGAAGGCAGTCGTATGGCCCCCCAAAGCCCTCCGTGTCCGGCCTTCGAAAAAGGCCATCGGACGAGTCCGGCACCATCCAGTGCGCGGTCGGAGGAGCTGAAGGATCTGCTCGGGCGAGCGTCTATCTTAGAAGAACACCGTGCGTTGATGGGTACGGTGATTGAAAGGATTTCATCCACGGAGAGCGGGTTGTACGAAGCTGTCAGGAGTTTGCTGACAGGTTTTGAGGTACGGGAAATGATGTACCTTTTGACAATTCCGCATATAAAAGATGCGCCCTGTATAGATAGTAGCCCCTGAGACTCGGTGCGTTGTCAAAAATGACGGCGCGCCGAGGATCATAATCCCAGGTATGATATGTCGCTTTTCCTATGTAGGTGGCGAAGTGTCCGGTGGCTAGCTGGACTGATGAATTTGCCGAGCTAAAGCGGCAACTTGACGTGGCAGATGCCGACATCGCGCTTGTCAACAAGCAGCTTGACGAGTCACAAGGTATGTAATTTCTCCGCAGACACCGGTAAGGGGTTTGATGCTCGTATCTTACAACCTGTATGCTTGATGCGATGGTGCTGCTGCCGTGGAGAACCTTGGTGAACTCGCCCGAGCCAAGGAGCAGGCCAGGAAAAGTGATGCGGCTGCCTTAAAGGCGGCTGAAGAGCTGAAAGCCGAACATACTGCTCACTACCGAAGCAAGAAGGAAATGGCCGAGATGGCTGTGAAATTGAAGAATGCTGCCGACCGCTGCAAGCTTCTTGAAAAAGAAGATCGGGCGGAACATAAGGACCTGAAGAAGGCCACTACCGAGGCCAAGGATGCTCTCTCTGCGATGAGAGCTATGAAGGAGGAGCTACGTCATGCCGGAGATATCACGGCTGGAAAGCCCTTTATGCTACAGATGAAGTTCAGGGATCCTAAATATGCTCCGTTGGACCGGCTGTGGAGTGCGGCGGACCCTTATCTGGACTTGGCGGCGAGTGCCGCGGACACGGCCGAACACTTCCGAGATCAAAAGGATCACGAAGTGGAAAAGCTTTTTTGGTCGCAGTTCCACAATCCAGAGCGCCCACTTCCATTAACCGCTCGTTTGGCCGCGTGGGCGGAGCTGAATAGGTTATACGGACTCGCCATGAAGTATGTCGTGAGTCATCTGTGGCCGGAAAGGCCCGAGACGAAGAGTTATTTTAGCTTGGTGCAGCAGTTCCTTGGTGCGGTGCCGCATATCAATGCAATGAAGAGGTCAGCGTGCATAGAGGGTGCGCGGATGGCTCTTGCCCGTGTCAAGACATACTGGGCGGAGATGAAGGCCACCGCTGTTGCATCCCAAGATTCGGACGAGCCGAGTACCGCCGAGCACTATTTTCGTGAAGTTCTGCAGGCGCTTCGTTTAATAGAGACGATGGTTTCAAGGATATTATGTTCAAATAACATGTATTATTGTAAAACAATGTTTGAGGGAATATAAAAGCTTTTTATACTTGTGCCTTCAAGAATTAAAATACCTCATGTGTGGCCGTTAATGTATATGTATATATAACTTGAAAGATGGCGATGTCGGCTTTCATTACGCATATAATGCGGGGTGTTCGCATATGCATTTTCACACTTGATCCAACGTCTTGGTCCTATAAAGGAGGTGATAGCACAGCGAACTAGGCAACCGGACTATAATGCTTTATCACTTTCACTTAGCCATAGGAGTTTGACAGTGGGGCTACTATATAGCCCCTAGGGGCACCGCGCTCACCAATTCGGGCGGCGTGCGCTGGCCGAAACGCAACCCTTCGTTATGCGGAGGAATCCTAAAGATTCCGCGGGTCATCGAGTGGTTGACCAGTCTCACGCTATATCATGACAACAGTTTTGCTTTCTCTCTCGAGGTGCTCGCCGGGCGAACCGGGCACACCGCAGAGTTCTCCGGTGCCGCCTTAGCCGATAGAGCGGAACGTAAGGCAGCAAAACACAGAGCCAGCAAACCCAACATTTGACCAAAGACATGATTCGAACTGATGCATATAAGGCCAAACTTCGCGACGCCAACACTCCCTAAGGTATTCGGTCTTTATGAAAACGGGCTGAACAACGCCCTTGGTAATGAGCCCCGTGTCCGTGCACGCGCAAAATTACAGCGTGGCCACATGCCAAGACGCCAGCCTCCTCCTCGGTTATATCACAAAACCGGGGATGTGTATCAACAAGAGACAGAAAAAAGGTTTACGCAGGTCCTAATGTAAAAAGAATCCTTGGAATGGGTCCCTAATGCACGCTCATACTGTGTCTCCGCAGTGCGTATCCTCGACGGGTGTAGCACGGTGTTCATCTGTAAAAGAGAGGAACTTAGCTGAAAAAGATCATGCGAAAATATACGTTATATTAAATAAACAAAGTATAATTCAAAAAATGAATAAAATTGAGTTTTATCGTCTCTTGTTGCACATGCGCGGAGCCCCTTGTACGGGGGTATGCGGCTAGTAAGCCCTTGTATGTTTACACCGGACTCGTCTAGCCATGTCCGGGGTCTGAACGACCTGTTTAGGTGCTTTGATCAGTGAAGCCGGTTTAGTGTGTGGCTGTCAAGGCAGCCGCACAATCTTCCGTGCTCGAGGAACACGTGAAGTGAGTTTACTGTTTTGACTTCTTGTCCAAGATTTTGTTTAGGTTAGATAGCTCGTCCCTATTATCCTTGAGGGGCAGCTTTTTCTGATTCTGCCAAGAGCTTTTGAATCCGGCGTTGATCGCCGTGCCCTTCGGCTGTTTCCCTTGGTCCGCGCTGGTCCTTGCTGCGTCATGTTTCCGCTTCCATCCCTAACTTCGGATGTACTTGGGTTGCTGGTACTGCATCTTGCCAACCAGCTATCCTCTCCTGCGCAAAAGCGGGTCATGAGGCTTGTTAGTGCGGCCATTGTTCTTGGCTTTTCTTGGCCGAGGTGTCTGGCGAGCCATTCGTCTCGAACCTGTGTTTGAAAGCTGCTAAGGCTTCAGCGTCCGGACAGTCGACTATCTGGTTCTCTTTAGTAAGAAATCTGTTCCAGAGTTTCCGGGCTGACTCTCCGGGTTGTTGGGTTATATGACTTAAATCGTCTGCATCCGGAGGTCGGACATAGGTCCCTTGAAAATTTGCCCGAAAGGCATCCTCGAGCTCTTCCCAACTTCCAATGGTGTTTTCGGGGAGGCTTTTAAGCCAATGCCGGGCTGGCCCTTTGAGCTTGAGGGGTAAGTATTTTATGGCGTGGAGGTCATCTCCTCTAGCCATGTGTATGTGGAGGATATAATCCTCAATCCAGACTCTGTGGTCATTGTTCAACGTATGCCTCTATGTTTACGGGCTTGAATCCGCTGAAATTCATGGTCCAAGACCTCATTGGTGAAACATAGGGTGTGCGCGCACCCCTATATTTGGGTGTGTCGTAATGTTCGGATACTTGTTGCGTTGTGTTGCTTACTAGAGCTTGCTTTCTTGGCCCGTAGATAGATCTGGCTGGGCCATCTTTTTGATGTGAATCCTTGTGCGGATCGCGTGCCGGCTTGTGTGCGGTGCCATTTGCCGCACTATGTTGGCCATGGGGTCGTTTATCCGACCGGGTGGCTTCCTTATTTTTTGATTGCGGAGGCTCTAAGGCCTCTTCATCAAATTCCGGCAGTAATTTTCGCTTCGGATGGCTCTTTGTGCGGCGACTGTCACCGTATTTGTCTGTGGTGTTGAGTACTTTGCTCCATCTAGTTCTGAGTGCATCTTCCGCTGTTTTGAGCTTCCGCTTCTGCTTTTTCAGGCTACGCGCAATGGCGACGAGCCTTTTGTGGAGGTTCTTCTGCTCCGGTAGCTTGTCCGGCGTGAGGTCGTCCGGACTGTTATCTTCACCGGGGACGGGTTGTTTATCCAAGTTGCCCTGTTCGGACGGTTGCTCGATGGCATGTTCGTCGTCCGCTGGTTCGCCCTGCTCTATGGCTGGGTCTGTATGGCTACCGCTCGTCAAGGTGGGGTTTGAGCGGCGCTTACGCCGCCGCTTTGATCGCCGAGGGAACGATCCTCGCTTCGTCCTTGGTTCCTCGTCGTCGTTTCTTTTAGGCGTGTCCACCATGTATAGATCGTGAGATGGGTGGTTGTCCGATGCCCTATAGGCGCTGGTTCTGTCGCTCTCTCTACATCATCGTCCATACCCTCGATGTCTTCGGAGTCGAAGTCGAGCATGTCGGTTAAATCATCGACAGTGGCTATGAAGTGGGTGGTGGGTGGGCTTTGAATTTCTTCATCATCCGCATCTCAACCTTGCTGACCATAGTCCGGCCAGGGCTCCCCTGATAAAGAGAGAGATTTTAATGAATTCAGAATGTCACCGAAGGGCGAGTGCTGAAAGATGTCCGCGGCGGTGAACTCCATGATCGGCGCCCAATCGGATTCGATTGGCAGGGGCGCGGAAGTTTCGGAGTCCGGCACTTTGGAGTCACGGGCTTCGCAGAGGACAAGGCTGGTGTTCGGCTCGATCGTCGTAGAGATTGCAGCCCCCGAGGCGGTGTCCAACCACCCGCCCTCGGTTGGCGCAGTCGGCTCCGAGCTAAGGGTCGGAGCAGGCACGGGTGCGGCCTCCAGGGCATTGTTCGGCGGCAGAGCTAGATCATGCCCATCGTAACAGTGCGGCTTGCACGTTTGTGGCTCGGATCCGTCGAAGATGAAGTCTCCGCGGACGTCAGTCGTGTAGTTTAAACTTCCAAATCTGACCTGATGGCCAGGGGCGTAGCTTTCGATCTTCTCCAGATGTCCAGGCGAATTGGCCCGCAATGCAAAGCCGCCGAATACGAAGATCTGTCCGGGGGAAAAGTCTCACCCTGGACCGCATCGTTGTTGATGATTGGAGGAGCCATCGGGCCTAAAGATGATGACACAGAGGAACTCTCAATGAAAGCACCAATGTCGGTGTCAAAACCGGCGGATCTCGGGTAGGGGGTCCCGAATCGCATGCGTCTAGGCGGATGGTAACAGAGACAAGGGACACGATGTTTTACCTGTGTTCGGCCCTCTCGATGGAGGTAAAACCCTACTCCTGCTTGATTAATATTGATGATATGGGTAGAGGGTAGTACAAGAGTAGATCTACCACGAGATCAGAGAGGCTAAACCCTAGAAGCTAGCCTATGGTATGATTGTTGTTCGTCCTACGGACTAAAACCCTCCGGTTTATATAGACACTGGAGGGGGTTTAGGGTTACATAGAGTCGGTTACAAATGGGAGGAGATCTACATATCCGATCGCCAAGCTTGCCTTCCACGCCAAGGAAAGTCCCATCCGGACACGGGACGAAGTCTTCAATCTTGTATTTTCATAGTCCAGGAGTCCGGCCAAAGGTTATAGTCCGGCCATCCGGACACCCCCTAATCCAGGACTCCCTCAGATTTCTTCCTAGTCGTTGCAATGTCTTTATCTATCACTCCTTTTTCGACGCGAGTGTGTGGTCAATAGCCGGAAGCCGTAGGCTGACCCGCTTGAAGTCTTGAGATAGGATGTGTCATATTAAAGCACGACATATGCACTTTTTTTTTCTAAGACCAATTTTTGGATTGGCACCGAACACTTGATCTAGTTCGGACGTCGAGTTTTTCCTGATGTTTTTTGGTTTTCCAATCCTACGACACTTTTTCAACTATTTGTGTGTTTTCCGCATAAGTCTCGCAGTGCAACGCCGGACACCTTTAGAGATTCGACAAAATCATTCTCGGATATTGCTATTTATGCATTGGTTTCGAATTGTGTCTTCGGTCGATAGTTGGGTTGCCCGGCTCCTGTGCTTGCCGCCTACGTGCCACTTTGTTCGGCTAGGTGTGCAAAAGGAGAACCACTGCGATTGGGCTTCCAGCTCGCATGGTTAAGCACCTCAGTGGAGAAAGCCGAAAACTTACTGTCACAATAAGCGTAAACTGGTCAGCGATCCAGTGATTGTGTTAAATGACGGGCCATTCATAACATTGGCTGAAGTGTTTATGGCTTGACCTAGGCTGTCGCCGAACACTAACCGGGGGCTAGTAATTGGCCTTCCAACTTTAAGCTCCTATGACTAAGTGAAAGTTATAAAGCCCGCATATCTGATTGCCTCGTTTCCGCTAACACAACCGCCTTCGGGCACCGAGACGTCGGCTAAGGGTTATCTTGTTATTCGGAAACACCCTGCGTAGTATCTACAAAGGGGTAGAAGCCGATGATGGGCCACTTTCAACTGATAAACGGTCGCAACGGAGTCATAATAAACATAGAATTTGGGAACTTTCCCCGAACTAACTCCTCAATATTATTTTCCTGCATTGATCGGAGGTGAGGTTTCATGATCATGGTTGGCATGACAACCCAAAGAAAGGAACCGATAGCGGGACTATTTTCTTTGGAAGATGTTTCTCACATTAAACAGTAAACATATCTCTCTGTGTACCTTTGTTTATAAAACCGTATGGCCGGATTGCCTTGTTTGTCATAAATCTTTGCCCTTGTAAAGGCTTTATAAAGTAGTACAAACACTCCTCGGCTACTGGCCAAGGAGGTGGAAGCTGATGGTCGGTCAACAAAGTTTTGTACAATGCGGATCCGGGCATTGATGATGTAAAGTATTTGGATACATAGAATCATTACACATAATTTGTGATTTTACTTTGGATATCGATCCTTAATTCGGCCACACGTGCCCACATTAAGGCTCGGGGGCTACTGGGCTTCGTGCTTCTAGTTTACAAATATTGAAGGGGTACATCGATCCCCTGATCTGGTGTTGCCACCCGACCAGTGTCTCGGGGGCTACTGCATTGACAATCCAATGCAGAAAATTTAAAGTCCAATATAGTTTTCGAGGAGATTATTTCCTCAGGTTGGTCGGCCGCACCCAACCTGAGTCTCGAGGACTTTGCACACCGCGTTTCTATTCCTAAGTATGCTGCCGAGCTGGGAATTGATCCTCGGGCTGATTTTATGAATCGACCTGAGTCTCAGGGGCTACCAGGATTAGCAGTTTTATGTTTTCCTTCAGGTGCATCTCGGATTTTAGGCTGATAGACACCTTGAGGGCTACTGGCAATACATCTGGTCAGCAAATAAATTTATACGCATCGGAAATAAAATCCGCAAACAATCAGCCCATGACCAAGGTGGTGAACCACCTCGGAAGCAGTTCGGCATATAGCTCGGATGCAAGTGGCTGGCTCCTTAGAGGGCATTTCCGGCATTAAGCTTGGCTAAACACTTTTTTGAACCAAGGTGATCTATGACACCTCAAACATAGTCCGCCGTTGGAGCTTGGACATAGTCCGGCGTTGGAGCTCGGATACAGTCCGGCGCTGGAGCTCGGATGTAGTTCAGTGTTGGAGCTCGACTATAACAATTCTCTTCGAATACCGTCCGGCGTTGGAGCTCGGATACATTCCGGCGTTGGAGCTCGGATACAGACCGGCATTGGTGCTCGGCTGCAAAAGATACGTCGAATGCAGTCCGGTGTTGGAGCTTGGAAACAAGAGGACACTGCCACCCAGGAACAACTTCAAACCCGAGGTGTGGCATAAAAATAACAAGGCATTGATAAAGGCCGGAAACTTAAAGGGGCTCCTCGGATACCCGACGTGTAAACTCTTCGGATGCACTTTGGCGATCCTCAAGATCGAAGATGGGATGATTTGTTGAACCAGTTTTCAAGACCGACCACCGAAGATGAAGAACAGTTCGGAAGAATCGAGGAGCATCCCCAACTTGAAGACCGGTTCAGGGGGCTACTGACGGTGTCCTGGACTAGGGGGTACTCACCATGTCGTATCCCGATCAGTTAGATTGGGCCGAGGACCCCATGGCCGCATACTCATGGGCCAGTTCGGACAACCCCTACCGCATACAAGGAAGACTCCACAAGACTTGGCGCCCAAGACAAGGACTCTCCTAAACCCTAGGCCTCCGGTGTCTTATATAAACCGAGGTCAGGCTAGTCAATAGACGATCTCATATTCATTACTACAATCTCGTGGTAGATACGTGTACTCTGTACTACACCCATATGAATACAATCAAAAGCAGCATGTAGGGTATTATCTCATCAAGAGAGCCCGAAGCTGGGTAAAACCCTGTGTCCATGTTACCATCGCTGCAAGACGCCTAGCTTAGGACCCCTACTACGAGATCCGCCGGATATTGAACTAACATTGCCATCCTATGATGTCTGAGTAGATTTTCGTTGTCCTATCGATGGTTGATGAATTTCTATGCTTGATTTAATTTGCTTGTGGTTGTGTTGCTGTCCTTTGGTGCCCATCATATGAGCGCGCGCGTGGATCACATCATAGGGTTAGTTGTACGTTGATAGGACTATGTATTGGAGGGAAAGAGTGACAGAAGCTTCAACCTAGCATAGAAATTGATGCATACAGGATTGAAGGGGGACCAATTTATCTTCATGCTATGGTTGGGTTTTACCTTAATGAACGTTAGTAGTTGTGGATGCTTGCTAATAGTTCCAATCATAAGTGCATAGAATTCCTAGTAAGGGATGACATGCTAGAAGTGGCCTCTCCCACATGAAACTTGCTATCGGTCTAGTAAAGTAGTCAATTGCTCAGGGACAATTTCGCAACTCCTACCACCACTTTTCCACACTCGCTATATTTACTTTATTGCTTCATTACTTACAATAGCCCTTAGTTTTATTTTCATGCTCTTTACTTTCTTGCAAAACTATCCAAAAACACCTACAAAGTACTTCTAGTTTTATACTTGTTCTAGGTAAAGCAAACGTCAAGCGTGCGTAGAGTTGTATCGGTGGTCGATAGAACTTGAGGGAATATTTATTCTACCTTTAGCTCCTCGTTGGGTTCGACACTCTTACTTATCGAAAACTGTTGCGATCCCCTATACTTGTGGGGTATCATGATACTAGCAAGAAAATCTTTAAACTCTGATTTGTGAGGTTCACTAGCACTACCCCATTGCGGGAGTTTACAAGCAGTATTAAAATCTTCTAAGTCCATGGTATAAGATTTATTATGGAGATCAAATAGGACAGTGTGAGAATTGCGTGAAGATGTAAATTTAAATCTTCTCACAAAGGAATCAGTTAGGTGATAATACTGAGGGCACTTATCTAGCATGAAGCCCTCGAGTTCAGCATTACGCACATATGCATCAAATTCCTCCTTAATTCCTGCTTGGACCATGAAATCTTCTGACGGCCATTCACAAGGCCGCACTTGAGCTTCTCTTGGTAGTTCATGGTCCGGCTCACGTATTGCGGGCCTGGGTCCTTGGTTCCTTGAAGAACCACCTTGGTACATTTTCCTAAACATATTTCTTCCTCTGAAAAATTTCTGAAAATTTTAGTAACTCAAAATAAAAGTGAACCTAACTCAACAAAATTGATAGCAACTACTCCCACAAATGCCTAGAGACTATATCATGTATTAGAACTACTTGGAACCAAATAAATTTTACATGCAAGCTCAAGAACAGGGTCACCTAGGCAGCAAAAAATTTCAATGAATAAAGCACTAGAACAAAAACTAATTGGACCATTGGAGGAGTCACATACCGAAGAACAATCCCCCAAAGCAGTTTTGTGAGTGGAGCTTTGAGCAAGGAGATCAAAAATGGCAGCAAGATGAGCTAGAACTCGTGCTTGAGCTGGTTGGTGATTTTTTCTGGAGGAAGGAGCGTATGGGTGCTGGAATAAGTGGAGAGGGGCCACCAGGGGCCCATGAGGCAGGGGCGCGCCTGGGGGGGGCGCCACTGACCCTCATGGCAGTGATGGCTCCCCGATGTGTTCTCAGTGCGATATTCTCAAATATTCTAGAAAAATCATATTTCATTTTCGGGCATTTGGAGAACTTTTATTTTCGGGTATTTTTATTGCACGGATAATTCGAAAAATGCATGAAAATACTATTTTTGCCTTATTTAATCTAAATAACAGAAAGTAAAAGGAGGGTACAGAGAGTTGCACTTTCTAACTTCATCCATCTCATGCTCATCAAAAGGAATCCACTAACAAGGTTGATCAGGTCTTGTTAACAAACTCATTCTGAATCGCATGAAACCGGAGAATTTTCGAATAGCACTAGGTTACCTCAATGGGGATATGCACATCCCAACAATAAGAATATCATACTTCTTTTTGACAGTAGGAAGAGGAAATTCAAAACCTCCAGTAGTAATCATTGGAATTTTTCCAATAGAATTGATAATGTGGACTTGAGGTTGTTTCCTCGGAAAATGTACCGTATGCTCATTACCATTAACATGAAAAGTGACATTGACTTTGTTGCAATCAATAACAGCCCCTACACTATTCAAAAAGGGTCTACCAAGGATAATCGACATACTATCGTCCTCGGGAATATCAAGAATTACAAAGTTCGTTAAAATAGTAACGTTTGCAACCACAACAGGCACATCCTCACAAATACCGACAGATATAGCAGTTGATTTATCAGCCATTTGCAAAGATATTTCAGTAGGTGTTAACTTATTCAAATCAAGTCTACGATATAAATAGAGAGGCATAACACTAACACCGGCTCCACGATCACATAAAGCAGTTTTAACATAGTTTCTTTTAATGGAGCATGGTATAGTTGGTACTCCTGGCTCCCCAAGTTTCTTTGGTATTCCACCTTTAAAAGTATAATTAGCAAGCATGGTGGAAATTTCAGCTTCCGGTATCTTTCTCTTATTTGTAACAATTTCTTTCATATACTTAGCATAAGGATTCATTTTAAGCATATCATTCAAACGCATACGCAGAAAGATAGGTCTAATCATTTCAGCAAAGCGCTCAAAATCCTCATCATACTTTTTCTTGGATGGTTTAGGAGGAAAAGGCATGGGTTTCTGAACCCATGGTTCTCTTTCTTTACCGTGCTTCCTAGCAATGAAGTCTCTCTTATCATAATGTTGATTCTTTGATTGTGGGTTATCAAGATCAACAGCAGGTTCAATCTCTACATCATTGTTATTGATAGGTTGAACATCAACATGAACATCATTATTAACATTATCACTAGGTTCATGTTCATTACCAGATTGTGTCTCAGCATCAGAAATAGAAATATCATTGGGATTTACAGGTGTGTCTACAACAGGTTCACTAGAAGCATGCAAAGTCCTGTCAATTTTCTTTTTCTTCTTTTTAGAAGGACTAGGTGCATCAACATTATTTCTCTGAGAATCCTGCTCAATTCTCTTAAGGTGGCCCTCAGGATACAAAGGTTCCTGAGTCATTTTACCCCCTCTAGTCATAACTCTAACGACATTATCATTTTTCTTATTATTTAATTCATTAAGCAAATCATTTTGAGCTTTAAGCACTTGTTCTACTTGAGAGGTAACCATAGAAGCATGTTTACTAATGAGTTTAAGTTCACCTTTAACTCTAGACATATAATCACTCAAGTGTTCAATCATATAAGCATTGTGTTTCAATTGTCTACCAACATAAGCATTGAAGTTTTCTTATTTAACCATAAAGTCATCAAACTCATCCAAGCATTGGCTAGGAAACTTAGTAGACGGGATTTTAGCTTTATCATATCTATAGAGAGAATTTACCTTTACTACCTGTGTTGGGTTATCAAGACCATGTATTTCTTCAATAGGTGGTAAATTCTTAACATCTTCAGCTTTAATACCTTTTTCTTTCATAGATTTCTTTGCCTCTTGCATATCTTCAGGACTGAGAAATAGAATACCCCTTTTCTTCAGAGTTGGCTTAGGAGTTGGTTCAGGAAGTGTCCAATTATTTCCATTAGTCAACATATTATTCAATAGCAATTCAGCTTGATCAACTATTCTTTCCCTGAAAACACAACCAGCACAACTATCCAGGTGGTCTCTAGAAGCATCGGTTAGTCCATTATAAAAGATATCAAGTATTTCATTTTTCTTGAGAGGGTGATCAGGCAAAGCATTAAGCAATTGGAGAAGCCTCCCCCAAGCTTGTGGGAGACTCTCTTCTTCAATTTGCACAAAATTATATATTTCCCTTAAAGCAGCTTGTTTCTTATGAGCGGGGAAATATTTAGCAGAGAAGTAATAAATCATATCCTGGGGACTACGCACACAACCAGGATCAAGATAATTAAACCATGTTTTAGCATCACCCTTTAATGAGAATGGAAATAATTTAAGGATATAGTAGTAGAGAGTTTTCTCATCATTAGTGAACAGGGTGGCTATATCATTTAATTTAGTAAGATGTGCCACAACATTTTCAGATTCATAGCCATAAAAGGATCAGATTCAACCAAAGTAATTATCTCAGGATCGACAGAGAAATCATAATCCTTTATCAGTAACACAGATAGGTGAAGTAGCAAAAGCAGGATCATATTTCATTCTAGCATTCAAAGATTTTTCTTTCAGCTTAGCTAATAATTTCTTAAGATCATATCTATCATTGCAAGCAAGAAAGTCTCTAGTAGTTTCTTTATCCATAACATAACCCTCAAGCACAACAGGCAACTCATATCTAGGGGGAGAATCTTCATCATCACTTTCATCAATATTATCAGTTTTAATAATTTCATTCTCTCTAGCCCTAGCAAGTTGTTCATCAAGAAATTCACCTAGTGGCACAGTAGTATCAAGCATAGAAGTAGTTTCATCATAAGCATCATGCATAGCAGAAGTGGCATCATCAATAACATGCGACATATCAGAATTAATAGCAGAAGCAGGCTTAGGTGTCACAAGTTTACTCAAAACAGAAGGAGAATCAAGTGCAAAGCTAGATGGCAGTTCCTTACCTCCCCTCGTAGTTGAGGGAAAAATCTTAGTTCTTTCGTCTTTCAAGTTCCTCATAGTGACCAGCAGATATAAATCCGAAGTGACTCAAAGAATAGAGCTATGCTCCCCGGCAACGGCGCTAGAAAATAGTCTTGATAACCCACAAGTATAGGGGATCGCAACAGTTTTCGAGGGTAGAGTATTCAACCCAAATTTATTGATTCAACACAAGGGGAGCCAAAGAATATTCTCAAGTATTAGCAGTTGAGTTGTCAATTCAACCACACCTGGAAGACTTAACATCTGCAACAAAGTATTTAGTAGCAAAGTAGTATGGGAGTAACGGTAATGGTGATAGTTTTGTAGTAATTGTAACAGTGGCAACGGTAAAGTAACTAAGCAAAGAGCAATATGTGAAAAGCTCGTAGGCATTGGATCGGTGATGGAGAATTATGCCAGATGTGATTCCTCATGCAATAGTTATAACATAGGGTGACACAGAACTAGCTCTAGTTCATCAATGTAATGTAGGCATGTATTCCGAATATAGTCATACGTGCTTATGGAAAAGAACTTGCATGACATGTTTTGTCCTACCCTCCCGTGGCAGCGGGGTCCTATTGGAAACTAAGGGATATTAAGGCCTCCATTTAATAGAGTACCGAACCAAAGCATTAACACTTAGTGAATACATGAACTCCTCAAACTACGGTCATCACTGGTAAGTATCCCGGTTATTGTCACTTTGGGGTTAACGGATCATAACACATCGTAGGTGACTATAGACTTGCAAGATAGGATCAAGAACACACATATATTCATGAAAACATAATAGGTTCAGATCTGAAATCATGGCACTCGGGCCCTAGTGACAAACATTAAGCATAGCAAAGTCATAGCAACATCAATCTCAGAAAATAGTGGATACTAGGGATCAAACCCTAACAAAACTAACTCGATTACATGGTAAATCTCATCCAACCCATCACCGTCTAGCAAGCTTACGATGGAATTACTCACGCACGGCGGTGAGCATCATGAAATTGGTGATGGAGGAAGGTTGATGATGACGACGACGACGAATTCCCCTCTCCGGAGCCCTGAACGGACTCCAGATCAGCCCTCCCGAGAGAGATTAGGGCTTGGCGGTGGCACCGTATTGTAAAACGCGATGAATCCTTCTCTCTGATTTTTTTCTCCCCGAACGTGAATATATAGAGCTGGAGTTGAGGTCGGTGGAGCACCAGGGGGCCCACGAGGTAGGGGGGCGCGCCCAGGGGGGTAGGCGCACCCCCACCCTCGTGGATAGGGTGTGCTCCCCCCCCCCGGCCTTGATTCTTTTGCCCGTATTTTTTATTAATTTCAAAAATATTCTCCGCGAAGTTTCAGGTCATTCCGAGAACTTTTATTTCTGCACACAAAAATAACACCATGGCAATTCTGCTGAAAACAACGTTAGTCTGTGTAAGTTCCATTCAAATCATGCAAGTTAGAGTCCAAAACAAGGGCAGAAGTGTTTGGAAAAGTAGATAAGATGGAGACGTATCAATTGCCTTCAAGAACTCATGCTCTTTCTCAAGGTTGAGCTTTTCAAAGCGTAGCTTCTTTAAAAGTTCTCGATGATCTTCCAAGGTAGTTTCATCAGCTAACTTAAGAGTGTTTAGTTCTTTAGTTAGACGCTCAATCTCCTTCTCATCATCATCATTCGTTTTATCTTGATTAGCATGATTAATAGCAATTTCATCATAGTTTTCATAACTAGAGTTGTCAACAAGTAAATCATCATCTCCTAGCAAATCATCTTCATCACTATTGAAATCAACATACTCAGGGTGTGATACCTTTGAGCCTTTAGCCATGAAGCATCTTCCGATTCCTTCATTTGGTGATTCAAATATGGCATAGGAGTTGGTTGACACAAGTGCTAGACCGGCAACACCTTCATCTTGAGTATACTCGGAGTCGGAGTGATAACTTCTTTCGGAGTGATGGTCGGAGTCGGAGCCGGATACCCATTCACCAACGTGAGCTTGATGTCTTTGTTCTGTGTAGCTCTTTGATGATTTGTCCTTCCTTTCTGAATCCTTGCTTCTTCGAGAGGTTCTTCGTTCATAACAATCATCTCTACTCCTTCTTTCTCTTGGTGGAGATTCTTCTCTTCTACTTCTTCTTTTGGGAGAATCTTCTCTTCTTTTGTAGGGAGCCGTACACTCATTGGAGTAGTGTCCGGGTCTTCCACAATTGTAGCAATTACGTTCACGACTCGAAGATCTTTTGTCATTATAGGACCTTGACTTGGAACTTCTCTCCTTGCTTCTACTCTTGTAGAACTTGTTGAAGTTCTTCACCATTAGGTTCAATTCTTCATTGAAGGCTTGTTTCTCACTTGAAGATGTGGGAGCATCACATGAGGCTTTGTAAGCACCACTTGACTTGTTGTGGAGCTCTCCTTATCCTTGAGCGACATCTCATGAGCAACAATTCTTCCAATGACTTTGGTAGGCTTGAGATCTTTGTAATTGGGCATCATTTGGATCAATGTGCACACGGTATCCTATTTTCCATCCAAGGCTCTTAGGATCTTCTTGATGATGAATCTATCGGTCATTTCTTTACTTCCTAAGACGGCAATCTCATTTGTGATGAGAGCAAGCCTAGAGTACATTTCAGCGACACCTTCACCATCCTTCATTTTGAACTTGTCAAGCTGACTTTGAAGAACATCCAATTTGGATTCCTTGACGGAGTCGGTACCCTCGTGCATATCAATCAAAGTATCCCAAATTTCCTTTGCATTCTCAAGACGGCTGATTTTGTTGAATTCTTCGGGGCACAATCCGTTGAAGAGAATATCACAAGCTTGAGCATTGTATTGCAACATCTTCAACTGTTGTGCGGTAGCTTCACGGTTCGGTTCTCTCCCATCAAAGAATTCACCTTGCAAGCCAATACACACAATAGCCCAAACGGTGGGGTTATGTCCAAGAATATGCATTTTCATCTTATGCTTCCAACTAGCAAAACTAGTACCATCAAAGTAAGGACCTCTACGGTGGTAATTTCCCTCGCTAGACGCCATACTCTCCTAGGTTGTGAAACCAAGGCTATGATCACCAAAATCTATGGAAATCAAGGCAAATGGAGACCGAAGCTCTGATACCACTTGTAGGATCGAAAGTATGTCTAGAGGGGGGGTGATTAGACTACTTGACCAAATAAAAATCTAGCCTTTTCCCAATTTTAAGTCTTGGCAGATTTTAGCAATTTGCAAGAGTCAAGCAATCAACCTACACATGCAATTCTAAAAGTATAGCAGCAGAATGTAAAACAATTGCACATGAAGGTAAAGGGAGGAGTCTGAGGAAGCAAACTCAATGTAGACACGGAGATTTTTTATCCGTGGTTCCGATAGGTGGTGCTATCGTACATCCACCTTCATGGAGACTTCAACCCATGAAGGATAGCGGCTGCGCGAGTCCACGGAGGGCTCCACCCACGAAGGGTCCACGAAGAAGCAACCTTGTCTATCCCGCCATGGCCGTCGCCCACAAAGGACTTGCCTCACTAGGGTAGATCTTCACGAAGTAGGCGATCTCCTTGCCCGTACAAACTCCTTGGTTCAACTCCATAATCTTGACAGCGGCTCCCAAGTGACACCTAACCAATCTAGGATACACCACTCTCCAAAAGGTAATAGACGGTGTGTTGATGATGAACTCCTTGCTCTTGTGCTTCAAATGATAGTCTTCCCAACACTCAACTCTCTCTCATAGGATTGGATTTGGTGGAAAGATGATTTGAGTGGAAAGCAACTTGGGGAAGGCTAGAGATCAAGATTTATGTGGTCGGAATGGAATATCTTGACCTCAACACAAGTGTAGGTGGTTCTCTCTCAGAAAATGTATGTTGGAAGTGTAGGCATGTTCTGATGGCTCTCTCCACGAATGAAGAGTGGGTGGAGGGGTATATATAGCCTCCAGACAAAATCTAACCGTTACATAGAAATCACCAAACTCGGTGGGACCGAATCAGAGAATTCGGTCAGACTGGTTTAGTTCAAAATGTGAACGTTAGGATTTTCGGTGGGACCGACATGTCAACTCGGTGGGACCGATTTCATTAGGGTTAGGGCATAACGTAATCTCAGTGAGACCGATTACACAAACTCGGTGGGACAGATTTTGGTAATAAGCTAACTAGAGAGTTGGTCAGGTAAACTCGATGGGACCGATTCGCTCATCTTGGTGAGACCTAAACATTACGAAGGGGAAATAGAGAGTTTGCATTGCGAACTCTGTGGGACCGATCGCTCATCTCGGTTAGACCGAAACATTACGAAGGGAAACAGAGAGTTTGCAATCCCATCTCGGTGAGACCGAGATCCCTATCGGTGAAACCGAAGTGACTAGGGTTTGTGGCAGTGGCTATGTCAGCTAAACTCGATGGCGCCGTATAGAAAGTTTCGGTGAGGCCGAGTTTGACTTTTGGTTTGGGACATATGTGGATGTGAGAAAGTGGTTGAGGGTTTTGGAGCATATCACTAAGCATTTTGAGCAAGAAACCCATTAAGCAACACCTCATCCCCTTTTAGTAGTATTGGCTTTTCCTATGGACTCAATGTGATCTTGGATCACTAAAATGAAAATGTAGAGTCTTGAGCTTTAGAGCTTGAGCCAATCTTTTGTCCTTAGAATTTTGAGGGGTCCACATTCCTAATCCATGCCATGCCAACCATTGAACTTTCCTGAAATATTTATCTTGAAATAGCATTAGTTCAATGAGCTATATGTTGTTAGGAATTACCAAAACCACCCAGGGATAGTTGCACTTTCAGCACCCAAGCAGTATTTGCCATGTCCTAATACCTAATTTCAACAGCATCATATAACCCCCATGAATATTTCTTTGAGATTAAATTGATAAAAGTTGATGTACAGTCAACAACCAATGGGAAAGAAAACCATGTGCCAGATCCTTTGGTACCAGAACTGCCTAATTAACACACTTGTTTCCATTCTACAGTTCAGATTAAACGCTCTAGATGGGGCCATCCTACGACAAATATTCAGAAGAAAAAGCAAGTTCATGAACAGAGCACAAGCACTATTCACGAAAGGGATCCCTTGACAAAATTACCCTAAACGAGCGTGCATGCAAGCAAATTATGACTGTGCATGGAGACATACCCTCTTGGAACCGCCCTTGTCATCACTGCCGTGGTCTGCAAGCTCTCTGCTCTGCCGCCCCCGCCGCTACCACAAACACCGGCCATTTCGTCTAGTCGCCGCCTCCTCTACGACTTCTAAAGATCGAGGATGAGCAGCGCAATCAGATCCACCGCCTCCGCATCTGGATCCATCAGCTTGCCCTTGGCAGCCGCCACGATAGGGGAAATCGATGAACTAGGGTTAGGGTTTGTTGCGAGAAAGAATAGAAGAGAAGAGAGGGGGGAAATGAGATGGGGTTGGAGAGATGCGTGTAGTCCCCACATGTAAGAAGGAAGGGCAAAGATGTCCAGAATAACTACCTAACGTGGTCAAAGCACTTTGACCAGACGGAAAAGGGTATGGAGGGGTATTTTCATGAGCGTCATAGACGGAAGAGGGGTATAGTTGTACTTTAGGGGTAAAGATGAGGTCGGGGCAAAGTTAGGGAAAAAATGTAAATATACCTATATTTTAAATGCAATATCACCATATCATTCTAGAACTATTCTCATATAACCATAACACTATTTTTGTACAATTATATCTACTGAAATGGTCATGTATTTGAAAAGAAATGTTTATCATTATCAAAAGAAAAGTTCTAGTATTTGAAAGGAACATGTTGGTAATTTTCAAAGCAATTTTTTTCTAATTGGAAACTTTTGAGAAAACGTGTGTGCATCTATGGAAAACATATTCATGTAGGGTTGTCAAAATAAAAGGAAAATAAATATATTAATAAGTAAATAAAAATAAGGTAGTAAAAGGGTGAAAAAGAAAAATGGAAAAAATAACAAACAATAATCGAGATAAAGAAAGAAATATTGATTGTGAATGAAAGAAAAAGCAACATAAATAGAAAAAACTGATGAAATATTTGGAATTTTTTTAAAACACCTGGCTATTAGGTTGGTCCAAGAACAATTTTTTGGCTGAATGATCCTGATACTTAAGACAGTGCGTAAATTTATCGATTATGTCTTTTCTTACAGTGACTACGATGGGCAAAACCAGCCAGAACATTTTCATTATTTTCAAAAGATAGAAGGTGATACCACACAATGACTACAATATTTAGCATCCGCACACACAATAAAGAGAATGAAAAAATTGGGAGAAAACCAGAAATGATCTACGACAAAAAATCACCACCAAGAAGTTAGAACCCATCACCACTAGATAGACCAAGAAGAGGAGGGGCTAGCATTGTTGGATTAGTCGAAAGGAAATCCGGCACCGAGATGACATAGAGAAGAAGTCGTCTGCTTGTCTTGCAATCACTTTGAACGTTGAAGAGTTAGGAGAGTCGCATCCATTGTCGAAGGGCTTCCCACGGCCTATTCACGTCATGACAAAAAGAGTCTCAAACTATGTCGAAGGGCCATGATCCACCGAGACAACCCCTACACTGCCTCTAGGCAACCATGGGCCACCATCACAGATAGAGACAGAACGAGAGCACTATGCAAGGCAATGAAGGGGCAAGTGTTTTCGAAGGGCACAATAATCTAAGACATCACCGCCGCCACCATCACCCATGAGAGAGCCCGACACCATCATCTCTAGGATGAACAAAGAATTTTGTCACAGATATCACTTCCACCACCATCGCCACCAGACACCCCAGCAAACCAACCACGTTCCAACCGAGCCACCAAGCAACCAACAATGGATCCATGTCCCCAATACAATGCCCCAAGAGGGAAAAGATGTCGAAGGATCCACCGTGTTCAAATCCAGAGATTGATATGAGGCTTTCGCCCAAAGCACACCACAAAACATGCTATGAAGCTTCATAGTGACATCTTCAAGAAGGGAAGTGGCACCCAAGGGCGTCACCATTATCGTTGTTGATTAGGTCCTTGGAGGCTTTTGTCTGAAGCATTCGCATTCAAGACCTCCTCGGAGAATGCTGATCACCGAGTCTAGCAAGAACATGAGCGTGAGACCTCACCACTACCCTTCAAAGCGTGTTAAGCACCCTAACCAGATCCAAAAGAAAGCCTCCCGCAGACGTATCCTCTCACCTCTTGAACTACCGCTAATGGAGGAGGATCGATCCATGAAGTCGAACCAGCAGCTCCACAACCTCCACCCGCGCCAACCCCTAGGTGTCGCATCACAGAGAAGAATGCATGAGAGGAGCACCACCGAGAGACAGCCCATATCCGTGCTCCATGCAGGCGTCGACCGGTGCAGAATCGAACCACCTCCAGCAATCACATCTCTTGTCCCCTCCACCAAACCCATTCCCACTGGCTGCAACCACCACCATCAAACCCGCCATCACCGCCTAGTTGCACACCTAGGTAGCCACTGATTGAGCGGATCCACCTTCCGCTACGGGCATTAGATCCGGGTGCCACAACCCACTTGACTGATGCGCGGACCAAGCAAAGGACAGAGCCAGCGACCTGTGCCACCTAGCGAGGCCCTGCATCCGACTGAGAAGAGCGCCCCGCACCATCGAACTCCCATGCCCGAGGCCAACAAAAAGGTCCTGCCCACCATCATTGCGCGAGCTTAGGACACCGATACCCTACGACAGTGGCGAGGGGAGGAGTGAAGGACTGGAGTGGCGACAGCTAGGGTTTACTCACGGGCCGCCGCGAGAGCGGCATAGGGACAATTGAGTTTGTCAAAACCTCCTGCACCCAAGGCCAACACATCGGCTAGCATTATGTTGCCCTAGTTTGAACCGATGAACTTTAAATATGCTCTCCCTTAGAAACATCATTGACATTTCGGGGTGTATAATGATAAGTAAGAAACAAAAAGGAACTAGATTTTGTGGAGAGATTTTGCAGAGATGGATGAACCATCTTGTCGTTTATTCCTCTCTTGTTTATGGGAAGACCTTCATGGCTTTATTAATATCAATCACACTTACACCCTCCACTAAAAACCTAGCAATAAAATCAGGGGGCGAATCAAACCATAAGGAAGGAGGATTATCACACCCTTCCTGAGCTAGCACATGTGCTACCTTATTAGACTCTCTATTACAATATTCAATAAGAACCTTCCCCGATTGCTTTAAAACCCTTCGACAATCATAACGAATCGGAGCAACCACCATAAAATGTCCATGACTTAAGTTAAATGCTTCCCCAACAACTATGTTATCCATCTTTATAATTATGTTGTTGCACCCAATACATTGTGTAAGCTTCAACCCTTCCAAGAATTGATGGTTCTGTCGAGACAACATGCACAACATGTTCTACTTTTGTTGTCGAGGCTCCAATCAACATACCTCAGTGATCTCGGACAATGTACTACACCACAGTAGCCTAAGTGGTCCTCTTTTGAGAATGAGGCATTCAAAGCATGTTGTCTCGTCAAGGGTTTATTATAGCGATTCAGACTAGGAGTAGATGCTGGTTTCCCAACCACACGAGCAAAGTTTAACACAACGACATGAATTGCTTGAGCAGTAGGAAAAGGAGACTGCACGCCCTCCTCTTTAGCGACTAGCCTACGCTGTCACCATACGTACCAACATGTAACAACAAAGCACTCTAGAAATTCAATCGACTCCATATAAGTGTACTGATGGGCAACATCACATAGCAGAAACTCAAGCACATGTGCCCATATCTAGTAGCACACATGTACTACCCAAGAATGTAGCCGAGTTTTCATGCTCAATATTTCCATTATCTCCTGGGAGCGGCTGGCTAGAACCTTAGTGCCAGAAATGACTGCTATAAGTATCAATCCAATTCAAGAACGCCGATTAGTTTCTCTTGGAACAGTTGAATGAAGTTGTAGCGCAACCATAATAGAATCGGGTTATATGTAGGTGCAACCTCGACGCCTTTAGTTGTGAATCCACTGTGGTGTCTCCTTTCCTTCCGACCCAGTCTTCTTGACATAAAATCATGGAACAGAGTTTTGGAGATAACCGAAAGATGATAGTAACAACTTAACGCTATCAAAAGGTTCAATGGTCATAATATGCTAAATCTCATTAGCTGATTTACTGGATTTAAAATCAATTCTTGCATTCCCATTTCAAATTAGACTTAGACCAACCATTTCAAGTTAGTCTTGAAGAAGATAGTACTTGTTCCTCTAATTTTGGATAAATAAATAAACTATCCAACCCTGGGAGGACTTCAAATTATAAAGTAAGCACTAGTAAGTTGGTACTGCTAAATAGTAACGCATGTAGGTAGCAGTAATTAAGTAAGGCAAAAATAGTTCCTTCAATGAACTACATTGCTAGTGTCGATCTACCATAGTAAGGTGATGGAAACATGGCAAAGTAATGTTCTCTACTTTGCAACTTTGCAAAGTGGAAACTAAAGTTGGCCAGACTTCTATGATTTCATCACCTTACGGTATGGTATATAGCCTTCCTTAAAAGAGGCAAGGTCCTCACACATTAAATTTCCTTTTGAAGGATATCCTCTTTGACTTTTATGCCATACTTGGGCATCTTATATGATTTCATCTTATCTAAGAGCTCTCCGAACTTTCTCTTGCTCACTCACATTTAAACAATGCATGATTAATATAGTCTGCTTCCACTTTGCACACTTGGTAGTGGTCAGTAATACATATATGACGATTTGCATGGATGCACATGCATAGAATAACATTATGCAAACAACATCATAAGAAAATTTTAGCTTTACCTGGCAGTTTTAGGCTCCATAATATTTTTCCATACCGGATGAGGCGATGATCCGCCATGACCAACAAAATGTGTGCTACTATTCAAATAACAGCCTCCCCATTGCCTATAGTCGCCTGATCTAATGTGAATACAACGTTTTTAGTTAGGTTCCATGGAACATAGTCCTCAATCTCCTGTTCATGGATGGGAACTTGAAGCATGCGCTCTGCATTAACATGCCAAAAAATCTCCCAACTCAATTTCTCATCCCACTCACCAGACACAAACACAAGCCCTACAACTTTTGTCAAAACCATGTTACCGTGAACTGTCGCAATTTTTCTAGAAGAGCTATTAGGGATCCAATAGTCATCCCGTATGTTTATATTCGATCCATTTTCCACTTGCCAAATATACCTTCTTTTTAAAGTATGAATTCCTGCCCAGATACTCTGCCCACACATACAGCGAACCTTTCTTCAATTCACAGCTTAGTATGTCACCTGAAGGATACTATTTTTATCGCAGCACTCTAGCACATAAATATTCATAGTTATCAATCAACCTCCAACATTATTTAGCTAACATCACCAATTGAAACTATGAATACCACAGAATCCCATGCCACCTCTAACTTTGGAACACACATCCTCCTCTTTAGGGATCAACCTACCCTGCCACCATATGTACTAGCGACAAAACTCTTGAAATTCAATATGTTTCGTATAAATGTAGTGATGTGCAACATCACATAGCAGACAATGAAGCACATGTGCCCCATATCCATCAACACGCATAGTATCTTCTATGATTACATGTATCCAAGATCTCTCCAAACTTCTCTTGCTCGCACAAATTTGAACAATGCCTGACCAATATATTCTGCTCCCAGTTTGCACACTGAACACTGGCCAGTAGTAGATGTATTGCCATTTGCAAGGGTGCACATGCATGGGATAAGATTATGCAAACAATGCCATAAGAAAATTTTAACTTTACCTCACAATTTTAGGCTCCACAACATTTTCCATACCAGATGAGGCGATGATCCGCTATGCCCAACAATTTTTTTTGATGCTATTCATATAACAGTCTTCCCATTGCCTATAGTAGGATGATCCAACGGTAAATACACCGTTTTAGTTAAGTGCCATGCAACATACTACCCATGTCCGGGTTTATTACTCCCCTTTGAATTTTGGGTCAGACCATAGATTTGACTAGCACATATTTATATGTAACAAAAATAATATCATCGGAAACTTATTTCAAATACAAATCTACCTATATAATTTTTACGATATATAACTTATATTTTGCTAATCAAATCTAAGGTCAAAATTCATCATAAAACATGAAGGGGACTAATAAACCCATACGAGGGTAGTAGTCCTCACTCTCCTATTGATGAAGGGGAATTTGGAGCATGCGCTCCACATTAATATGCCAAAAATTCTCATGGATCAAGTTCTCATCCCACTCACCACAAATATTGGGAACCCCTTCAATTGTGTGCTCTGTAATTCTGGAACTGAGGATACCATTGATCATCTTAACTTTTCTTGCCTTTTCAGTGTTGGGTGTTGGGCCAACGTTGGCACTCATTGGAATCCGAGCCTGTTTCGGATTGAGGCTATCCAATCTGCCAAGCTGGTTTTCATTGGAGAGCTCTTCTTTGATAATATTGGTATTGTTGCCTGGAATATTTGGAAGGTATATTTACGCACATAAATCCAACAACTATAGCTTGGCAGGAAAGAATTAAAGCTGGTCTTGTTTGGCTTAAATATAGAGTTGATCCCCATCTTTGGGAACATATCACCCTGCTTGCTTCATCTTTGTGAGAGTCCCTCTCCATCTTGCCCCCCTGACCTGTTGTACTAGTTACTTTTACTCTTATATTGTTGTCTTTAATTTTTTCGTATCCTTGAGGGCTCCCCTCTTGGATTGTACAAATGTAAACAAAAACTCTACTGTTTAATATAACACAATAGGAGTCTCTCTTACTGTTTCTAGCTTAAAAAACCCAACACACACAGGGTCCATAAGTTCATTCGCTTTTGTGAAAACTCGGTTACCTTTATTTGTCACAATTTTTCTAGAAGAGCTATCAGGGATCCAACAGTCATTCCATATGTTAATTTTCAATCCATTTTCACTCACCAAATGCACTCGGTTTGAATTCCGTCCCAGATAATCTACCACACATATGAGTGACGACGTACCTCTCTTCAATTCACAACTTAGTATGTCGGGTGAAGAATAATATCTTGATCGCAACACTCTATTAGCACATAATGATACATAGTTATCAACCAGCCTCCAACACTGTTTAACAAATATCGCCAAATTGAAATCATAAATATCACCGAATCTCACACAACCTCTACCTGTTGGAACACAAATCTTGCCGTTCATTCGAGCAAAAAGGGCAGAGAAACCTTGAGGAGCTGAGGCACAAAGCTTGACTCGGATGTGACGATATGACATGACCCTCCCCGCGGCACGTGCGGTTGACCCACGAAAGTACGCCCGCTCTCCATCCAACGCCATACCTACCCACCTCGCTTACATCGGAGCCCACGCCCCGAGCCCAACACCATCGCCCCCCTGAGGGCAGGGCGGCGGGTAGGGTTAGCATTTGCGCGTGGGCGCCTCCAAAGAACCACTTGTAGTTCTTCTCCGCAGCCAAAATCAATGATTTGGGGGAACACCGGGAGCGGCCGCCGCAAAACAGCACCCGTTCTTCCCACCGTCCAATCCCCCCAATTCTTCCTCGCGTCAAGCTGTTCGATCTCGCCGATTCGAGGTTTGTATCGTTTACCTCAACCCCCAATTCATTCCATTTCACCCCGAATTGTTTACCCCGCTCGTTTCGTTCTGAAATTCGCGAAATTCGAGCTCGTTCGATCGCGATTGGGGATTCCCCATTTGGGTTTCCGAGCAGATTCGCCTGGCAATTCGCCGCGTCCGTCTAGTTCCCGGATCGGAAGGCAATCTTCGTGCGAGGTGGCCTGAATTCTTTTTTAACTTCGTTGTCTGATTTCGCAGGCGGGGGCTCTTCCGACCTCGTGTAATTATTGCCATTTGTCGAGGGTTAGGCGGAGATTAGCGAAGGCACTGGGTGCTCGTCGGTCGTCTAGGGTTTGCTCTCCGTGAAGCTGTTTGATTGGGTTTCAGGGGTTGCCTGCATTTCTGTTGGTTGGATTTGGAGGTGGTGAGCCAAGATGCAGACTCGTCAGAAATTCGCTCGTGTGGACACCCAGGAGCTGAAATCCCGGATCGCCAAGAAGCTGGGCCATCAGCGGGCCGAGCACTACTTCAACAGCCTCAAGAAATTCCTGAGCTTTAAGCTCAACAAGGATGAGTTTGACAAGATTTGCTTGAGTGTATTGGGCAAGGAAAATATCAAGCTTCATAATTTCCTCATTCGGTCAATCCTCAGCAATGCTTCCTTGTCCCTTGGACCGCCTAGTAAGCAGACGGTGACAGGTAACTCACAGACTAGCATGGTGTCCAATGGGCCACTTGGCAATGGCGCTCTGCCGGCCAAGATGGGGCGGTCTATCACTAGTAGGGATAGGAAGTCTGCTGATAGGCCAAGCCCCCTTGGTCCCCATGGGAAGGCGCCTCATGGTCATGGAGGCGAGGTGAGCAACTCCTGCGACATACCAAGATCTAGGGAGCAACAGAGTACCCTGGAGTTTGTTTCATCAGGGAGCAAGGTTTTGTTGGAAGTTGTCTCTGTAGAAGATGGGGAGGAGGTTGAGCAAGTGCGCAGTAGCCCAGCATGTGTTCAAAGTCGGAGCCCCATCAGAGCTCCGTTGGGGATACCGTTGGGGATTCCAAAGGCTCACACTCCTCAGCCTTCTACCTCTTACACTTATGAAACATGTTCTAATAATGCGGAGTTGCCAGATACTCGGTCATTGTGGAATGTACTTCAGCACAGATTGCAAGCACAAGGCCTGAATGTATCCATGGAGTTTGCTCATGTACTGAATTCTGGGTTGAACTCACATTTAACTCGCTTGCTCAAGTCTTCTTTGGATGTCGCTAAAGCAAGGGGAAATGGAACAAGGATACCTCAAGCGAATGGAAGAGCACGTCCTTCATGGAATGGTGGACAGAACCATGGTTTTCCTTCAGAATCAGGCCAGTTCTACCAAGCTTCGTTACAAGATGTTAAGGTAGCTGTGGAGACCAACCGTCAGTTATTGGGTTGTGATCATTCCAAGCAGCATGAGAAGCTTAGCTTTCGTCTTATGGACCAGTGAAAGTCACAAATGCAATTTTGTTGTCTGTTAGCAAATACTATCTTGACCGTATACCCTGTCTGTTATGTTTCTGTCGGCCGTGCCGCGAAACTACAGTTAGATTAAGCTGACATGAATGAACTTGGAATAGTAGGATCGAGTTATACATCCATGATTCTTGGAGTTTGTATGTGTAAGTGAACTTTAATAACAAGTGCCTTCGCACACATAGAAAAGATCTGTCATTGTGTCTTTGCTTCATTTAAATGTTAAATGTTAGCTTGTACTGGCTGAAACAAGTAGCTAATGCATCAATGACTGTTTGCAATATTGTGTTATGTTCCTGAACCTGAACTTCGCTGTTGCCTGCATTCAGATTTGAATATCGAATATGAGTGGTTTAGCCTGGTAACCAAATGCCATGTGAAAGTGCTATTAGACTAGGGTTGTTCTCCATGCTTGCGTGCTACAGTATATAGATATCAATTTTACTGTTCTGAGCCTTAATTTTCGTGCTAATAAGGATGCCTTACTACTTGTTGTATGATTGTATCCCAATGTCTTCAGCAAGAGGTGTAGTTCGAACATGTTAAGCTTGAACTCAACAAACTTGTTACCTAGAACGAGCGAAAATCCTGTCTTTAAGCTCGTCAATTAGCTCCTTAAACTCACAATGCTTGTTAAAAATTTTGTAAGCTATATGGAACAAAAGAAGGGACAGCAGCAAGATAATACGGATATCATTATGCCCAAATATATTTGGTAGATATTCATTCAAGTTTCAACCAACATCAGCCTTAACACGGGAGTTCAAACTTCAAAGTTCACACAGCAAACATCCAACATCTGATATAGTCATCTCAAAACGAAAAATCTGTCTGATATGGTGTATGATGCAATGCTGGGCTGGACTTAGATTGGATTGGAATTAATGTGTTGTGGGCTAGCCTGTGGACTGCAGTAGAAATTCTCCAAGCTTATCGAGTCTCAGGGAGTAACTCGTTAGCTCGCTTGTTAGTTATACTTAACTAGGAAAATCTGGAGCTCGCGAGTTCAAGCTAAATGGGCCGAGCTCTTCACAACTCGACTAGCTGACAAGTTTTGAGTTTTAATTCCAGGCATAGCTGGGTGTGGTGTTAATATCTCACCATGATGGTTTCCAGAGAGAGGAAAACTAGCCAGATGGGTTGTGAACTGTGACCTTTCTGTGCTCATTTTGATGCTTCTCATCCATTTTCAACATTTCTCACTAAAGTACACATATCTTGCAAGTTCAGTGACTGCCCGATGCAATTTATTAAATGAGTTATGGGGAAACATGTTACAGATATCTTCTGCTCCAGGTTAGCTGCATTCCATTAATATTTTTTCATTTATGCTCGAACTACTTCTGCTTTTGTCTAGGGTACATGAACTACTTTGTTGATTGATCTATAACAATACTACTGATAGCATGATTGTCCTAGATTACCTTGTTCGTCGGTTGTTTCACCGCTGCATCAAAAGGCTATACGAGTGAGTTATATAAATCACGCAAATTGGAAAATATATTATAAAGCTTTTTTGTTGATGCTATGACCTTAATTGGTTGGGCCCAACATCAATAACAAAAACCTTTGTCATGCCTTTGCAGGTTGGACCCGGCAACGTCAGAGGGTGTAGCTCCTTCTTGAAGGCCTTCCGTAAAAGAAAAGAAAGAAAACGGCGACTTAGCTGTATGTTTCTTTTCTCATATTTGCCATGGTCATGCCATTATTTTTTACATCATGTACTCTGCTTGTAAATAGATGCGTTGATCTCATTGTGTTGTACCTGTCTTAATAAAACTAGCATGGTGGCGGCGGAAGTACTTAGTATTATTTTTATATTTATGCAAGTTTTTTTTCTTTCCATAACCCCCTCGTTGCAAAATACACGTGTTTTAGACATGGATACATCCCTAAATGGTTAGCTGCTTTACTGTAGTTCTTTTTTTACCAATTATGCTCAAACTGATTTTCCTTTTTTAGGGTACATGAACTACTTTTTTTATTAATCTAAAAAGCTACTCCCTCCGTTCGGAATTACTTGTCGCAGAAATGGATGTATCTAGACGTATTTTAGTTCTAGATACATCCATTTCCGCGACAAGTAATTCCGAACGGAGGGAGTACTTTTACTATTGTTGTTCTACGACTGCTTCAACGGGCTATATGAGTGAGACCTACAAATCATACAAAAAAGTTTATCAAGTCTTTTTGCTGATTCGCTGGTCTTAATTGCTTTGATCCAGCATCCAGAATGAAAATTAATGTCTTGATCTTCACGGATGGTACCCGACAACGTCGGAGCATTAGCATATCTCCTTCAAGACCTTGCCCCAAACGAAAATGGAACCTAGTCATAGGTGTTTTTTGTCGTATCTTTGTCATGTTTCTTTCGTTGTTGTCTATCTCGTGTACCCTTCTTGTATGTAGACATTTTGGTCTCATTCGTTGTATCTCTTTTAATAGAACTAGCATGGTGGCCCTCACATTGGGCCATCATCTTTAGTGTGTCTATAAAGAGAATGTAAATTAATGACCAACAAACTATCAAACCTTCCAATCCAGTAATCAACAGTTATTTTTTACTCCTCCTTTGATTCTTATGTCAGTGCGTAATTACTAAAAAAAATCATATCACTCCTAAGAAACCTTGTATATTTACTGATATAGTAATTGTCCATAAAGCATAAGATAGTAAGTGAAGCTATAAATTTTTATTGGGTTCCAATGGTGTATCTATCCATCACACTTGATCAGTATTCCTTTGTGGTATGCATTAGAGTAACATTTTGTTTATAGTTAACTAAGAGCAACTCTAGCAGAGTCGCCATATTGGCAGCCTCCATAACGCATCTGAAGTGTCCTCTGTAATATTATGGAGGCCGTCGAGGCAAAGCGCAAACTTAGAGTGCCCCACCACGTTGATGGTAAATGATATGCACGGGGTACATGCATATGTGATGAGTCAACTCATCCTCCTACGCAAACTTTAGCACGCCACAACGTTCTCACTCCTCCTCGGCGATGAGGGTGACTACATCATGCGCTTCTTCCTACTCTGAGAGTGGCACCCAGTTCGTCCGCGGGGTAATTGACATGGTGTGAACAGGCAAGGATGTGAAGAATGGGGCGGCAGGGATATGATCTAGGACAGTGAGGCGACGACCTTTTATAGCCATGGGCAGCGGGAAAACGTGGCGGCTGGTGGGAAAAGGGGCGGAAAACATGACGGGTAGCGGGAAAACATGGTGGGTGAGGCGTGGGTAGTTGGGCACGTGGCGGCACCATTAATTTGCCCGCTTCATTGTGATATGGGTATCTGCCCGTCTGCGCCATTGACAGGGAGAAAAAAAATCAAAGATACGGTCCAAAATGGATGCACTAGTAGCATAAAAAAAGGCCAAGATGCTTGGTACAACACTGTCGTGGCAGCTACAATGCCCTCAACCCAAAGGAAAACAAAGAACTAGCCAACTACTCGCTACATGACCATCCGTCTACAAACCCAAGTGGCCGGACTAGGCGTGCCGCTCCCAGTTCACCCCCTCTCCCTTAATCTTGCACAACACCATCAATACCATCGTGAAAGGATCGAATCGATTGACTAGAGGCGAGGGGTGAATAGGTGATTGCAAATTTTAACTTAATTGTCAATTTTAGGGTAATGCGGATAAAGTAGATTGTCTAGATATACAACTGGTTAAGAACAATCTATTCCCTCCGTCCCACAATATAAAACGTTTTTGCAAGCCATGTTAGCTTGCAAAAACATCTTATATTATGGGACGGAGGGAGTATATGACAAGCAAGCAACAACATATGCTAGGCAACAAACTAAATAGCAAGCAAATAAGCCTACAAGGAAAATAAGATGTGGAAAAGGCTTAACCACAAGTGAGTCGAGAAAACATATTTTATCCCCAAGATCACACTCTTTGGGGAGTGCTGATTTCCATTGAAGAGATGCCGAAGCCAAGGCTCCAGAGCGCCACCAAGTGTCTCACCTTATTCTTCCTTTGAGTCACCCTCAACGGATGAGGCTCGAATTACTCGGGGTTTGCTTCGGCACCATAGCTTTCCTTCAGAATCAGGCAAGGGGAAATGGAAGGAGGATACATCAAGCAAATAGAAGAGCAGGTCCTTCATGGAATGGTGGACAGAGCCATAGCTTTCCTTCAGAATCAGGCCAATCCTACCAAGCTTCGTTGTAAGATGTTCAGGTAGCAGTGGTCCAACAGTCAGTTTTTTTGGCAAACAACAGTCAGTTATTGGGCTGTGATTATCCCAAGCAACATGAGAAGATTACCTTTCGTCTTATGGAACAGTGAATGCCACAAATGTAATTTTGTTGTTTATTAGTAAATATTATCTTGACTGTATAGCATGTCTGTTATGTTTCTGTTGGTCGTGCAAGGGAACTACAGTTAGATTAAGCTGAGATGAATGAACTTGGAATAGTAGAATTGAGTTATACATCCATGATTCTTGGACTTTGTATGTCTAAATGAACTTTAATAAAAACAAGTGTCTTTACACACATGGAAAGGATCTGTCATTGTGTGTTTGCTTCATTGAAATGTTAATTTTAGCTTGTGCTGCTGGACTTTTGATTGCTCCCATAGCTGAATAACTCGTATTATTATGCCTGCAGTCACGACATTGTTGTTTCAGTATTATAACTTTAGTATCTGGGCTGGTGTTCTGCTAGTGGTCAAATTGAAACATTCATTTACTTCAATGCTTAATCTTGCCACACTTATAGGCTATAACCTACAGGCTACAATACATAATAATTTATTCCTGCAGTCATACTCACAATCAGTTCGTAAGTACTCCCTCTGTAACAAAATGTAAGACGCTTTTAACAATTTTATGTGAAACAAAAAACGTCCTATATTTTGTTGCAAAGGTAGGAGTAATATTTTTAGTGAATTTTTGTTAAGCCCTGCTGATTTGAGTCTTGACGTGTAATATTACTGTTGCGGTTTCTCCTTTCTTAAACATAGATGGCGGGAGCACTTCAATAAGTTGTTCAATGGGGAGAATGAGAGCTTTACCGTTGAACTGGATGACTCCTTTGATGATACAATCAGGCAATTTGTGCGGCGAATCCAGGAGGCGGATGTCAAGGAGGCCTTAAAAAGGATGAAAGGAGTCAAGGCGATGGACCCTGAATTTATCCATGTTGAGGTGTGGAGAGGCCTCAGAGACATAGCTATAGTATGGCTAACTAAGCTTTCAACCTCATTTTTCGGGCAACCAAGATGCCAGAAGAATGGATACGGAGTATATTACTCCCTCTGTCCCAAAATATAAGAACGTTTTTAACACTACACTAGTGTAAAAAAGTTATTATATTATGGGACGGAGGGAGTAATACCAATCTTCAAGAACAAGGGGTATATTCAGAGTTGTACTAATTACCCTGGAATTAAGCTGACGAGCCATAAAATGAAGCTATGGGAGAGAGTCATTGAGCACCTCTTAAGAAGTTTGACAATCGTGACAAAATAATTAGTTTGGTTTCATGCCTGTGAGATCGGCCATGGACGCCATTTTAGTTCGACAACTCATGGAGAGACACAGGGAGCAAAATAAGGACTTGCTTATTGTGTTCATTGACGCCGTCCTACCGTCTCCGGAGAAGCTGCGGGTACAAGGAAGATCGTCGGAGAGCCTCCGTTCTAGTGAGCCCACGAGCCCTCTCCTCGCCTGTGAGCCTTCGCCAGAGCACCACCGTGCCTCGGCCGTGGTTCTAAAAGAAAAACCTAACAGGGTGGCCCCACCCATCAGTGACTCAATGCATCGCGGAACCGATACGTAAGTGGAGACGTATTTCTGAAATATGCCTTTGATGTGGCCGCTCGGTGGTTTTTCTATTTTCTGTTTTTCTTTATTCTGTTGACCGAACTTTGACCATGAATAACTCAAAAACCATAAGTCTAAATGAGTCGATTCTTTTTGCATTATTTTTCTTATATTATTGTTCTTCCGTAGGTATAGTTTGAGATTTATTTGACTTGTCTAGATTTTGTTGGACAGATTTTGACCTATTTGCTTTATTTGCATTTGCTTTTTAAAATTATTTCCAGAAGGAAATAATCCAGGAGGTGAAGACCGGGAGTACTTTGATACTCCACTTTAGAAAGGCAAGCCACCACCTCCATTTGCATGATGGCATTGCAAGGCCATGGGTTCAAGTTGCCTTTTCCCGCATTTTATTCGGTTTATTTGTCTTACTTTGCTTGTGGTAGAAATGTGCTGAATAAGTTGGTTGAGTTAGAATAGATAGTCACTTGAACAAATCACTATTGTTAATGTTGGATGACAAGGAATAGATGATTTAACGTGACTCTTAATCGGTAATTATTTGCCAACATGAACCATAAGCATTATAAGTGGCAAGACTTTACTTAGGATAGTGGTCTCACGTGAATGTTTCCCCTAGAAGGAAAGCTTGAATAGAACTAAGGTTGTTAAATAAAGGTTACGGATATAAGTAGCTCATGTTAATCCAACCTTAATAGCTGGTCAATCCCAGTGCCACGGAACCGAACCTCCTCTGTACAGCCACATTTGCCTTAGGGGGAGGGCCTTGTTTCATTTATAGTTATGTCTCTTTCACTTGTCTCTAAAGAGAACGTGTAGACTTGCTTTGGCCGAGAAGTTGTTGTTCAGTCAAGAGAGTTGGGTCAGTAGATATGCGCAAGAGTAAAGATTCCCGAGGGGAATAAGTTGTGCCACGGGTTGGCAAGGACCCTGATCCTCTCTCCCAGGGGTAGCATGTGGGAGGTCGGAGACATGTGAAAGAACATGCGGTGCCCCCATGTTTGGTTTTGGTAATTGATGCCAATCTCTATGGACTAACGGTTGCCTTGAGTTATATTTGAAGGTTTTGTCCATAGGCTTTTCTTGGAGTACATGTGTTGGTTTCAAGGAGAGTTTGTGTCGACCAAGGTGCTATTCAAGGAATTACCTAAAGATTGGTCTTGTGAGAGGTTGATCAAGACTAAGTCAAAGAGTGAATCAAGTTGATCAACACACAAAGCGTAGAAGATGTACCAAGAGGGATCAAGTGATCCCATGGTATGGTAAACTTTGTCCATTACACTTTGTGTACTAACCCATGGTCTATGTGAGAGTTCTATGTGGGTTTAGGTATGTGTCCATAGGCTTGCGTCAAGAGGAAGATATCATACAACCCATGGAGAGGACGACATCAAGTGGTGATCTTCTTCAAGATTGCCGTGTGCAAGTTCAAGTGGAGCATCACGAAGAGATCAAGTGCTTGAAGCTTGCCGTCCATTGTGGTGACAATGGACTTGTGAAGATGTGCGGAAGAGTGGCTCACCCATAGTAGTTTATGGGGGAACAATCAACTTGTCTTCATCAAGCCGTCGCAATCAAGAAAGGTGGTCCAACTTGAGGGAGTCAAGATCGTCATCATCCAGCTCAAGTGGACTATGTGCAAAGCAAAGGTTTGCCCTTGATAGGTTTATGTTTTACCGATCTCATGATGGTAGTTGAGAGACCGGTTTATAGGATTAGTTGCCGTACTATCAAGGGGGGCTCTCGATGAGTAGCTTGATCGTATCGTTCGTAGAGAGCTCAAACGATTACATCCTTGCATCATCTTTATTGGTTCTTGTTTGGTTTTTCTCCTTGTGAGATTTGGAGTTGTTGGTCTTCTTCTTGACAAGCTTGAGTTCATCGAAAACGGAGTTCATGTGCATCTTCTATGATGTTTTTGATGTTGGAGGTTATGTCGGTTCTTCTCTGTTGGAGGTTTCTCCCCTCTATTTATTAGGCATACCTTCCCTGCCTCTTCTCATCATAACCTTTTGATGTTTGGATGCTACTCGTTGTCATCTATCCGACAAGCTTGAGTTTACTCAATTCGGAGTTCATTTGCAGAAGTTGTGGCAGGTTAGGCTTTATTGCTTCCTCCGTTTTCTCTGTCGTGTTCTTGAAAGCCTCAAGCGGTAGTACTGCTCTCTCGAGCGGTAGTACCGCGGCCCTGTGCAGCGCGTAGTACCGCTGCTTTTGGGGATGCGTTTTTCGTGTCGGGTTTCATGGTAAGCGGTACTACCTCTCCCCTTGAGCGGTAGTACCTCTTATAAGCGGTACTACCACTCCCCTGGAGCGGTAGTACCTCATATAAGCGGTACTACCTCTCCCCAGAGCGGTACTGCCTCTCTGGCAGAACTTCAGCTCGTGTTTTTCTCTCTCATTGGGCAATTTTGACTGTGCTAAGCGGTAGTACCACTCCTCCAGCGGTAGTACCGCTCGTGGAGGGGTAGTACCGCTCGTGTGCGGGCTGAGCACATAACGGTTGGATTCGGGAGGCCCTATAAAAGGGGGTCTTCTTCCCCAATGAACCTTATCCTTGAGCTCGTGTTCTTCCCCCATTGTTGACCTTCTTCGAGATTGCTAACTCTCAATCCCTCCATGGATTCTTGCTAGTTTTTGAGGGAAATGAGAGAGGAGATCTAGATCCACATTTCCACCAATCACTTTCTCCTCTATGTGAGGGGAACCCCTTGGATCTATTTCTTGGAGTTCTTGGTGTTCTCCTTCTTGTTCTTCCTCTCATTTTCCACCCTAGCATTAGTTTCTTCGGTGGGATTTGAGAGAGAAGCACTTGGGCACTCCGTGTGCCTTTGCCATTGCATTTGGTGCATCGGTTTGAGTTCTCCACGGTGATACGTGGAAGTTACAAGTTGAGAAGCTTATTACTCTTGGGTGCTTGGTACCCTTGAGCTTGTTCCTCTTGGGTGCTTGGGCGCTAGGCGGTTGGTGGTGTTCGAGCTCAATCATTGTGGTGTAAAGCTCCGGCAAGCGTCGGGTCTCCAATTAGGTTGTGGAGATCGCCTGAGCAATTTGATCGGCACCGTGACCGCCCCAAGGGTTGCCAAAGTGTCTGGGTTCGGTGACCGCCCCAAGGGTTGCCATTTGTACCTGTTCGGTGACCGCCCTCAAGGGTCCCTTAGTGGAATCACGGCATCTTGCATTGTGCGAGGGCGGGAGGAGATTACGGTGGCCCTAGTGGCTTCTTGGGGAGCATTGTACCTCCACACCGCTCCAAATGGAGATTAGCATCCGCAAGGGTGTGAACTGCGGGATACATCGTCGTCTCCGCGTGCCTTGGTTATCTCTTACCCGAGCCCTTTACTTATGCACTTTACTTTGTGATAGCCATATTGTTTCTTGTCATATATCTTGCTATCACCTAGTTGTTTATCTCGCTTAGCATAAGTTGTTGGTGCACATAGGCGAGCCTAGTTGTTGTAGGTTTTGTGCTTGACAAATTAACCGCTAGGTTTATTCCGCATTTGTTCAAGCCTAAACTGTAATTATTTTAAAGTGCCTATTCACCCCCCCTCTAGGCGACATCCACGATCTTTCAATTGGTATCAGAGCCTCGTCTCTCTTTATAGGGCTTAACCGCCTAGAGAGTAAGGATGTCGACTAGGGGTTTAGGATTCTCTGACACTCTTATTTTCGATGGCACAAATTTTGATGTTTGGATAATTCGCATGCTTAATCTCTTTAGGGTCATGGACCCAAATTTAGAGTGAATTGTAGATATGGGGTTTTCTCCTCGAAAGGATCCCCAAATATTATCTTTAGAGGATGAGAAAAACTCTTATCTCAATGCTCACACTTCTAATGTGTTTTTCGATGCTTTGAGCAATGTAGTTATATTTCAACTCATGGCGTTCCGGGATGCTCATGAGTTGTGGACAAAGCTTCAAGATAAATATGGTGTGTCCAAGATTTGTAAGGATGATTGTTCTCCCTCCACCTCCGGTCGTGTTGCGTTCTCAACTTCTTCTACTTCACGTACATGTGGTTTGCCACAAGTTAATGACATGGTGAGCAGTGGTGTTCATTGCAATGATGATAGTGGGGTTATTGTTGATAATCCTTCATCACTTTCTTATTGCAATGCTTCATCTTTGGACTTTAGCACTTCGAGCACTCCAAATGTTTCACATGCTTGTGTTGATAGTCCTTGCGTATCATGTAGAAATTGCTTGACTAAATCTCATGATGATATGCTTGTTATATCTTGTTGCCATGATAAAAATGCATGTATTTCCTCGAGTTGTTGTGCTAACAATGTAGAGGAAACCCAACACTCCATGGAACAAGATGTGGTCTTGGATAGTGCTTCAAGGGATCCTACATCATCATCTATTGCATTTTGCCTTATGGCCAAGGCTTCAAAGGTATCTCCCACTTTGAATCCCAATATATCTTGTGTTGATATTGATGATGACAAGAGTGATGATGATGCTGATTATGATGAAGAGGATGATGATGTTGCCTCCTTAAAAATTAAGGGGGAATGATTTTTGAAGCTCTTCTTAAGAATAAAATTGCTCGTTCCAACTTCATGGAAATCATGTCTATTGCTATTGAGGGCAAGAAATATATTGATGAGTTGGAATCTTGTCTTGAGGAGCATGAGGTCACCATTGATAAGATGGAAGATCATGAGCGTGATTACGCTAATGAGATTGCGGACCTCTCTCAAGCTCTTGAACTTGAACAAACCACCAAGGAATCTCTTGAGGAGACTTTTTCCCTAGAATTATCTAGAGTGAGGGAATCTCGTGATAGAGCTCTTGATGTGGCCAATGTTTTTGAAACTAAAAATGAGGAGCTTGTAATTGCGCATGCTAAACTCCTTGAGGACTTTAAGCACCTCGAAAATGGCTCAAGGGTCATTAAGAGTGAGCTCATCAAACTCACCGAGTCTCATGCTCAACTTAAAGCTTCATATTCAAAAGAGCTTGCCAAGTTGTCTTCTCCTCTTATTGTTAATGATGATGCTTGTGCTACTAACTCTATCTCTTGTGAAGCATCCATATTGAAGGAGAATGTTGAGCTAAGGGCTCAACTTGAGTTGCTATCTAGCAATTATGGGATGTTGGAAGAAAATCATGTGAAGCTCACAAGCTCTCATGATGATCTTCTAGTATCCCATAATGTGCTAACGATAGCCCATGAGGCCATGCTTGCTAAGGTAACATCTAGTGAGCCTCATGCGGATACTAGCACTACTTTTAGTCAACATTCTATATTGCCTTGTGCTAGTTCTCGTGATTCATCCATGCATAACATTGGTACATCTTGTGATGAATTGCTCTCCTTGCCTTGTTGCTCTAACGATGAAGCTTATACCTCCTCTAGTGCTTGTGTTGAGACTAACCATGTAGAGGAAATCAAAGAACTCAAGGCCCAAGTCACTTCTTTGAAGAAAGACTTGGAGAAGTGTCATGAAGGGAAGACCACACTCAACAATATCTTGAGTGTGCAAAAATCCCCCAGTGACAAAGGTGGACTTGGATTCAACTCCAATAAGAAGAAGAAGTCCAAGCGCAACAAGAAGAAGGGCCAAAAACAAGTCAAGAATTCGGCCAAGATCATTTGCTTCAAGTGCAAAATTGAAGGGCATCATGTTAGGTCTTGCCCTTTGAAGAAGAAGGCCATTAGTGACAAGCAACAAGGGAAGCGGCCACAAGTTCACTCTCATTCTCAACCTCAAGTTGAAGAAAGGCCTCTTCCCAAGAAAACTCAAGCTAATGCTTCTCAAGTTGCGAAATCAAGTGAGAAGAAAGTAAAGAGTAGACATTGCTACCTATGTCGTGAAAAAGGTCACATCGCTTCTTCATGCATGAATGGTACCTTATCCAACCCTATTCTAATTTATGATATCTATTCTCTTGGGAAGGATAAGGTTGGCAATGTGTTTGTCAAATTTGTTGGTACTCAAAGTGGTGTCAAGAAAAGAACCATTTGGGTATCCAAGCCTATTGTGACTAACCTCTTAGGACCCTACTTGGTTGGGGACCAACTAGCTCATACTTGATCAATAGGTGTTGTTGGAGGGCATTGGAGACTTGGCTACATTATGAAGAATTAAGGGGACTTCATCACTCTTATTGTCTCAATCCAAGTCAATTGAATCATCAAGTTTATATCTTATATCCAATGTGCCTCCTTGCGGTAACTTGTACTTAAATTGCTTACATTGAAAGTTACATCCCCCCTTGCATGTTTTGGTTTTGTTCCTTGCATGTGTTTGTATATGACGTGTCTCCAAGTTGCCTTTCTGTATGTTGGTTTGCACATCATGTACATGTGTGTCGTTCGTTGAGCCTTAGTGCATCTTGGTTGTATCTTAGTTGGCTCTTGTGAGAGATTAATGGAATATCCCATTATGGGGGAGTGATGTGCTTTGTGCACTTCGCAATCCTATAAAGGTGGGTACATGGGGAATACCACTTAGTATCGATATTACAAGATTATCTAGTCGCTATGTGGTATGTCTTCTCATGAGAAATTCAAATTCTAAATAGTCATTTAGTTATCTCTTGTTGGTTCCTCTTATTGCCTCTTGTTAAGTTTTCTTTAATTGGTATCACATTATGGGGAGTAATATGCTATGTATATTACTAGCCTAGAAAATGTGTACATTTGAGATATTGTCACCTAGTGTTGATATTGTAGATTATATTGTTCCTAGGTGGCATGTTAGCTCTACAAGTTGCAATTTGCTTGTGTTTAGTGTGAAGATGATGTTGGATATCCTTGCTATCTACCAACGGGAATTATTGCCAAATACTTCTTGTCTTATGACAATTGGTACTCACTTATGTGTGGTAGAAATTATTGATCATCTTTACATTGGCCTTTGCTTTTATTTGTCTTATCTCGTGCCTAGGATTGTGTCAACTCCCATTGTATTCCATACCACTTGTGGATCTTGTTATTTCCTTGAGCTTGTCTAGTGTTTGTATATATATAGTGAAAGTGGTGATCCCATCTTGTGCTTTTTGTATTCAAATGCAAATTCTCTATAATGCACAATGCTTGGGGGAGCTATCCTATTTTTTCTTAGAACGCTCACCTTGTGATCCTTATCAAGTGTGTGTTGGTGGAATGCAAACCGTTTCTTTTTGGTACTTTGTGCCATCATGAAACTTTGTAGAGCACTTGGTTTGTTTGGAACTATTCTCTCTTTTGGGAGTTTGACATCTTTCTTTTTGCGTGTATCATTGGATATCTCATTCCTTGATGTATATTTCATTTGATATCCTCCAAGTGTTGATTTATTCATTTGGTACCTCTTCTTCACTTGGTATTTCTTTGTCAATTGGTATCAGTTCTTAAAAGTATTGAGCATGCATATTAACTTCTTGTAGTTTCTTTGGCATGCTTTCCTTCTTTGACCCAACATATAGGGGAAACTCCACCAAGTCTCAAATTGGATGAGATGTGCATGAAATTCATTTCCTTATCTTTATGCACATATTTATGTGGAGTTTGTCCTATGTATATTGGTGTTTCTAACTCTTTGGTCCCAATGAGTTTGGGTACCATTTTGTTTGTGTTGTTGTTCTAGGAACAATTGGAGATGCATTGGATGCTCGGCTCACTCACAAGGAAGGTGGTGTCACCATGTGCTTATTGGAGTCAAGCTAGGATGCTCAATGAACTACTATCTACTACCTTCAATTGGTTTCTTCTACATCCTTCCAATGATATCTCGGTAACAAGTATCTACTCATGCATTCTTTTCTTGCATTCAACCTTGTGTAGGTTGCATCTTGGCATGATATTCATTCCATCTTGTGATACTTGTTTCCTTTCTCAAAGCATCTCAACGATGATCTCATGTTGCTAGTTGTGATGTCTTTGATGGGTGTGTGTGGTAGGAATTCATTTATATACTATAAGACCATATCTAGCCATGTGCTATGCTTCCAAGCATATATCTTATTGGTATATGTATGACTTCCTTTTGGATATCTTGTCCCTTCGTGTTGTAACTATTTCGGGTGTACATCCTTCTTTGTAGATATATCATCATCATGATTTCGTCTACCTAGAACCTTATACACTTGAGAGAAATTACATCTCTAGATGATATCCTTTGTTTCACGTCCACCTTGTCCTTCTTATGTTATTTCTCTTGTGGCTCCATGAAAGCTTTTGCCCTGAGTGCATGTCTTATCTCGTTTCATCTTGATGCACTCTTGTGTGGTGAATATTATTTTCCTCATGATTGTCTTTACGAGGCTTTTGCCATCTTGATTGGTATCCCTCGTCTTGATGAGGCTTTCATCTTCTATCTTCACCATGGGTTGTCGCAAGCTTTGTTGTTATATTTTTAGTGAGCTTGTGAACCCATTTGCTAGTTGGGTGTGTGTGGGGAGGACATGTCATGCACCGTGTATCTCATTTATCCAAGACTATGTTGATTCTTAATGCTCATCCTTATTTTATTCTTCTCAAGTGCTTTTCCATGACTCACACACACATCATTTTGGTTGAGCCTATTCTTAAGTTGCCACTTTTACATGTTGCTCAACCATGTGTTTGTTGCTTGTGCTAGGCTTTGTTTCCTACATGCTCACTTACACTTGTTGTGAGTTTCTATTGATTTTCGAGGAGTGATGATCCTATTTTGTGCACTTGGTATCCTAATGCAAATATTCGAAGGAGTGCACAAATCATGGGGAGCTTTTCTAGTGTCTTTAGAACACTCTGTTGCTCTCTTGCACTTGTCGTGAGGTTCTATTGATCTTGGGGGAGTAACGATCCTATTTTGTGCTTGGTGTATCCAATTACAAAACTAAATTGTGCACAAATCATGGGGAGCTTCTCTAGTTTCTCTAGAACACTCCTTTGCTCATATCATAATATCTTTTATTCATGTGGCTTGTAGGATCATTGGTCTAGTTGGTTCAATTGGTATCTTTTGATAGCTTGCTTCAATTGGTATCTTTTGATTGCTTGATTGTTTGTTTCTGTCTTTGTTATGTCTTTGTGGCATATCATTTATTTGCAATCTTTGGGCCTCAATATAGTTTGTCTTCCTCCAAGTATTTACCGTTGGATATGTGTATTGCATTCCACTCTCTTGTTGAGAAATGCACAATTTATGGAGGAACACTTTTTATATTGGCCTTCTAAGCTTTTCACCCATTTTGGCAATCGATGCCAATGGGGGAGAAGTTTCAGAGAGTTTTGTGGATTAGTTTAGAGAGTTATCTACTCTTGCTTTGGTTTTGTTCCTTAGTGCTTTGGTTTTGTTCCTTAGCTTTTGCATCTCTATGCATGCATTATTGGTTGTTGCATTGCATGGTGATGCATAATTCCTTGTATAAACTCTCTTGAAAGTGATTGTCATCAATTAATAAAATGGGGGAGATTTAAAGAACATGCAGTGCCCCCATGTTTGGTTTTGGTAATTGATGCCAATCTCTATGGACTAATAGTTGCCTTGAATTATATTTGAAGGTTTTGTCCATAGGCTTTTCCTGGTGTACATGTGTTGGTTTCAAGGAGAGTTTGTGTCGCCCAAGGTGCTATACCTAAAGATTGGTCTTGTGAGAGGTTGATCAAGACTAAGTCAAAGAGTGAATCAAGTTGATCAACACACAAAGCATAGAAGATGTACCAAGAGGGATCAAGTGAACCCATGGTATGGTAAACTTTGTCCATTACACTTTGTGTAATAACCCATGGTCTATGTGAGAGTTCTATGTGGGTTTAGGTATGTGTCCATGGGCTTGCGTCAAGAGGAAGATATCATACAACCCATGGAGAGGACGACATCAAGTGGTGATCGTCTTCAAGATTGCCGTGTGCAAGTTCAAGTGGAGCATGACGAAGAGATCAAGTGCTTGAAGCTTGCCGTCCATTGTGGTGACAATGGACTTGTGAAGATGTGCGGAAGAGTGGCTCACCCATAGTGGTTTATGGGGGAGCAATCAACTTATCTTCATCGAGCCATCGCAATCAAGAAAGGTGGTCCAACTTGAGGGAGTCAAGATCATCATCATGCAGCTCAAGTGGACTATGTGCAAAGCAAAGGTTTTCCCTTGATAGGTTTATGTTTTACATGTCTCATGATGGTAGTTGAGAGAACGGTTTATAGGATTAGTTGTCGTACTATCAAGGGCGGCTCTCGATGAGTAGCTTGATCGTATCATTGGTAGAGAGCTCAAACCATTGCATCCTTGCATCATCTTTATTGGTTCTTGTTTGGTTTTTCTCCTTGTGAGATTTGGAGTTGTTGGTCTTCTTCTTGACAAGCTTGAGTTCATCGAAAACGGAGTTCATGTGCATCTTCTATGATGTTTTCGATGTTGGAGGTTATGCCGGTTCTTCTCTGTTGGAGGTTTCTCTCCTCTATTTATTAGGCATACCTCCCTTGCCTCTTCTCATTATAACCTTTTGTTGTTTGGATACTAATCATTGTCATCTATCCTACAAGGTTGAGTTTACTCAATTCGGAGTTCATTTGCATAAGTTGTGGCAGTTTAGGCTTTATTGCTTCCTCTGTTTTCTCTGTCGTGTTCTTGAAAGCCTCAAGCGGTAGTACTGCTCTCTCGAGCGGTAGTACCGCTTGTAAGCGGCAGTACCGCGTCCCTGTGTAGCGCGTAGTACCGCTGCTTTTGGGGATGCGTTTTTCATGCCGGGTTTAGCGGTAAGCGGTACTACCTCTCCCCTCGAGCGGTAGTACCTCTTATAAGCGGTACTACCTCTCCCCAGAGAGGTACTACCTCTCTGGCAGAACTTCATCTCGTTTTTTTCTTTCTTGTTGGGCTGTTTTGACCGTGCTAAGCGGTAGTACTGCTCGTGGAGCAGTAGTACTGCTCGTGTGCGGGCTGAGCACATAACGGTAGGATTCGGGAGGCCCTTTAAAAGGGGGTTTTCTTCCCCGATGAACCTTATCCTTGAGCTCGTGTTCTTCCCCCATTGTTGACCTTCTTCGAGCTTGCTAATTCTCAATCCCTCCATGGATTCTTGCTAATTTTTGAGGGAAAAGAGAGAGGACATCTAGATCCACATTTCCACCAATCACTTTCTCCTCTATGTGAGGGGAACCCCTTGGATCTAGTTCTTGGAGTTCTTGGTGTTCTCCTTCGTGTTCTTTCTCTCATTTTCCTCCCTAGCATTAGTTGCTTCGGTGGGATTTGAGAGAGAAGCACTTGGGCACTCCGTGTGCCTTTACCATTGCATTTGGTGCATCGGTTTGAGTTCTCCATGGTGATACGTGGAAGTTACAACTTGAGAAGCTTATTACTATTGGGTGCTTGGTGCCCTTGAGCTTGTTCCTCTTGGGTGCTTGGGCGCCCTAGACGGTTGGTGGTGTTCGGAGCTCAATCATTGTGGTGTAAAGCTCCGGCAAGCGTCGGGTCTCCAATTAGGTTGTGGAGATCGCCTGAGCAATTTGATCTGCACTGCGACCGCCCCAAGGGTTGCCAAAGTGTACGGGTTCGGTGACCGCACCCAAGGGTTGCCATTTGTATGGGTTCGGTGACCTCCCTCAAGGGTCCCTTAGTGGAATCACGACATCTTGCATTGTGCGAGGGCGTGAGGAGATTACGGTGGCTCTAGTGGCTTGTTGGGGAGCATTGTGCCTCCACACCGCTCCAAACGGAGATTAGCATCCGCAAGGGTGTGAACTTCGGGATACATCATCGTCTCCACGTGCCTCGGTTATCTCTTACCCGAGCCCTTTACTTATGCACTTTACTTTGTGATAGCCATATTGTTTCTTGTCATATATCTTGCTATCACCTAGTTGTTTATCTCGCTTAGCATAAGTTGTTGGTGCACAAAGGTGAGCCTAGTTGTTGTAGGTTTTGTGCTTGAAAAATTAACCGCTAGGTTTATTCCGCATTTGTTCAAGCCTAAACCGTAATTATTTTAAAGCGCCTATTCACCCCCCCCCCTCTAGGCGACATCCACGATCTTTCAGCATGGTTAGAGGGCCATGCTATAAGTGAGATTCATTAGACTAAGGACTAAGACTCTATGGTGTGGGTAAAGTGTACAACATCTGTAGAGTGTGTGTGTGTGTTGAATCTATTCGAATAGCTGAGTCCTCGGCAATGGGACACTATTCGCATTAAGTCACACTATTTCACCAAGTACCCTAATTTGTTAAAGTTAAAATGTTGATAGTTGTGTTAGACAGGTAATCTCTTGTGAGAAGCCGAATGATCAAGGATCATGCCAGGAAGAGGTCCATCGGACATTAAATGTGCAAACTAAATTTATGCAATAGTTATGCTAGTAACTGTGTTACAAGTCTTTACTTTGTTGTTATGCTTGTTTACCTTATTCCTGCTTGCTTGCTTTCGGATTGTTTGTGAGCTTGCGAGTACATCCAAAGTACTCATTTGACTTATCATGCAAGGTGCAGTAGTGCAGGAGAGTCAATAGAAGAGTTCCCCGAAGAGTTCGAGTGTCTGTACTAGATGGTGTTCCAGGAGTGTCCCTTTGGATTAGAGTCCTGCCTTCCGCTGTGTCATTACTATCGCTTCCTCCGTTAGCTACTTTGTTAAGTCTGTCGTAGAATAAAGTCATTAGACTACAGACACTAAGAAGTGCCATCTTGCTTTGAAAGAGTATTGTACCACTAAGACGTCGTACCATCTAAGTACTTATTTATCGTGGTTTATCTGTACCAAGCTACACTCATGTTCCAGAAGACATAGATCTCTGAGCTGGGGCACGAGGCTTCTGGTTCTCTGAATTGTGGTGTCACAGGTTGGACCCGGTACCGTCAGAGGACGTAGCTCATTCTTGAAGGCCTTTTCATAAAAGAACATGGTGACTTAGATGTATATTTCTTTTATCATCTTTGTCATGGTTATGCCATTATTTTCTACATCATGTACTCTGCTTGTAAGTAGATGTGTTTAGTCTCACTGTGTTGTACCTCTCTTAATAAATCTAGCATGTTGGTGCTCACATTGTGAGGTCACCATCTTCAATGTGGCGGAAGTGCTTAGTATTTATTTTCTTATTTATGCAAGTTTTTTTCTTCAATCCAGTAAGTCTATCGTTGCAGAATACACATGTTTTATACATGGGTACACCCCTGAAGCGTTGGCTGCTCTCCTGTAGTTCTTGTTTACCATTTATGGTCGAAGTGATTTTCCCTTTTTAGGGTACATGAACTACTTTTGTTGATTAATCAAAAAATAACTAAATTTTTTGCTGCTGCACATGTTTTACCATTTATGGTTTTAGATTACCTTTTTTCTTCGACTGTTTCAATAAGTTATATCAGTGAGTCCTATAAATCTTCTAAATTATTTTGCTATCAAGTCTTCATGCTGATTCTCTGGTCTTAATTGCTTGGACCTGACATCTAAAATGAAAATTAAGGGCGTCGGCACGGGCGTCCTCCGCCACCCTCACTGTCCTCGCACAAGCCTTCTGCCAAAGAGCCAATTGCCTGACTCTCTCGGACGCGACATAGGCCTCCCAGGAAGCTTGTTCCGTGGTGCGCTTCTCTTCCTCGGCCTTCTTCTCCGCCTCTATTTTGGCGCGCTCTGCTGGAGGCAAAGCCTCCCACAAGGCGACATCCATTTCTTTCCAAAGCTCCTCAAGGCTGGGGGGCTCGGCGGGCAGCACAGCGTTCTCCTCGTAGCGGGGAGCCGCCGCGTCCTCCGACGCGCGTGCTGGCGAGATTGGGAACGCCGACGCGTCCACCTCGACGCGTCGCGGCGAGGAGCGGAACACCGACGCGTCCTCCTCGACTAGTGGCGGCGAGGAACAGAACAGCGACGCGTCGCGTCGCGGCGAGGATCGGAACACCGACGCGTCCTCCTCGACTAGTGGCGGCGAGGAACGAAACGGCGACGCGTCGCGTAGCGGCGAGGAGCGGAACACCGACGCATCCTCCTCGACTAGTGGCGGCGAGGAACGGAACGGCGACGCGTGACCGTCCGCGCGGTGCAGCTGAAGGAAATATGCCCTAGAGACAATAATAAAGTTATTATTTATTTCCTTATATCATGATAAATGTTTATTATTCATGCTAGAATTGTATTAACCGGAAACATAATACATGCGTGAATACATAGACAAACAGAGTGTCACTAGTATGCCTCTACTTGACTAGCTCGTTAATCAAAGATGGTTATGTTTCCTAACCATGGACAAAGAGTTGTTATTTGATTAACGGGATCACATCATTAGGTGAATGATCTGATTGACATGACCCATTCCATTAGCTTAGCACCCGATCGTTTAGTATGTTGCTACTGCTATCTTCATGACTTATACATGTTCCTGTAACTATGAGATTATGCAACTCCCGTTTACCGGAGGAACACTTTGGGTGCTACCAAAGGTCACAACGTAACTGGGTGATTATAAAGGAGTACCACAGGTGTCTCCAAAGGTACATGTTGGGTTGGCGTATTTCGAGATTAGGTTTTGTCACTCCGATTGTCGGAGAGGTATCTCTGGGCCCTCTCGGTAATGCACATCACTATAAGCCTTGCAAGCAATGTTGCTAATGAGTTAGTTACGGAATGATGCATTGCGTAACGAGTAAAGAGACTTGCCAGTAACGAGATTGAACTAGGTATTGGATACCGACGATCAAATCTCGAGCAAGTAACATACCGATGACAAAGGGAACAACATATGTTGTCATGCGGTTTGACCGACAAAGATCTTCGTAGAATATATAGGAGCCAATATGAGCATCCATATTCTGCTATTGGTTATTGACCAAGAATAGTTCTAGGTCATGTCTACATAGTTCTCGAACCCGTAGGGTCCGCACGCTTAAGGTTTCGATGATGCTTATATTATGAGTTTATGAGTTTTGATGTACCAAGGAGTTCGAGTCCCGGATGAGATCGGGGACATGACGAGGAGTCTCTAAATGGTTGAGACGTAAAGATCGATATATTGTACGACTATATTCGAGTTCGGAAAGGTTCCGAGTGATTCGGTATTTTTGAGTACCGAGAGTTACGGAATTCGCCGGGAGTATATGGGCCTTATTGGGCCATACGGGAATAGAGGAGAGAGGCCAAAGGAAGGAGGCCTGCCCCCCCTCTGGTCCCAATTGGACAAGGGCGCAGCCCCTTTTCTTATTCCTCTCCCCTCTTTCCCTTCTCCTACTCCAACAAGGGAGGTGGAATCCTACTAGGACTAGGGAGTCCTAGTAGGACTCCACACTTTGCGCCCCTCCGAGGGCCGGCCTCCTCCCCTTGCTCCTTTATATACGGGGCCAGGGGCACCCCATGACACACAAGTTGATCTACGGATCGTTCCTTAGCCGTGTCGGTGCCCCCTCCACCATATTCCACCTCGGTCATATCGTCGCGGAGTTTAGGCGAAGCCTGCGCGATAGAGCATCATCATCGTCACCACGCCGTCGTCGACGGAACTCATCCCGACACCCTGCTGGATCGGAGTCCGGGGATCGTCATCGAGCTGAACGTGTGCTGAACACGGAGGTGCCGTACGTTCGGTACTTGGATCGGTCGGATCGTGAAGACGTACGACTACATCAACCGCGTTGTCATAACGCTTCCGCTTTCGGTCTACGAGGGTACGTGGACACACTCTCCCCTCTCGTTGCTATGCATCACCATGATCTTGCGTGTGCGTAGGAATTTTTTTGAAATTACTACGTTACCCAACAGTGGCATCCGAGCCTGCTTTTATGCGTTGATGTTATATGCACGAGTAGAACACAAGTGAGTTGTGAGCGATACAAGTCATATTGCCTACCAGCATGTCATACTTTGGTTCGGCGGTATTGTGAGATGAAGCGGCCCGGATCGACATTACGCGTACGCTTACGCGAGACTGGTTTCACCGCTGCGAGCACTCGTTGCTTAAAGGTGACTGGCGGGTGTCTGCCTCTCTCACTTTAGTTGAACCGAGTGTGGCTACGCCCGGTCCTTGCGAAGGTTAAAACAGCACCAACTTGACAAACTATCGTTGTGGTTTTGATGCGTAGGTAAGAACGGTTCTTGCTCAGCCCATAGCAGCCACGTAAAACTTGCAACAACAAAGTAGAGGACGTCTAACTTGTTTTTGCAGGGCATGTTGTGATGTGATATGGTCAAGACGTGATGCTATATTTTATTGTATGAGATGATCATGTTTTGTGACCGAGTTATCGGCAATGGCGAAGCCATATGGTTGTTGCTTTATTGTATGAAATGCAAACGCCATGTAATTGCTTTACTTTATCACTAAGCGGTAGCGATACTCGTAGAAGCAATAGTTGGCGAGACGACAACGATGCTAAGATGGAGATCAAGGTGTCGCGCCGGTGACGATGGTGATCATGATGGTGCTTCGGAGATGGAGATCACAAGCACAAGATGATGATGGCCATATCATATCACTTATATTGATTGCATGTGATGTTTATCCTTTATGCATCTTATCTTGCTTTGATTGACGGTAGCATTTTAAGATGATCTCTCACTAAAAATTATCAAGAAGTGTTCTCCCTGAGTATGCACCGTTGCCAAAAGTTCATAGTGCCCAGACACCACGTGATGATCGGGTGTGATAAGCTCTACGTCCATCTACAACGGGTGCAAGCCAGTTTTGCACACGCAGAATACTCAGGTTAAACTTGACGAGCCTAGCATATGCAGATATGGCCTCGGAACACGGAGACCGAAAGGTCGAGCGTGAATCATATAGTAGATATGATCAACATAGTGATGTTCACCATTGAAAACTACTCCATCTCACGTGATGATCGGTTATGGTTTAGTTGATTTGGATCACGTGATCACTTAGAAGATTAGAGGGATGTCTTTCTAAGTGGGAGTTCTTTAGTAATATGATTAATTGAACTTAAATTTATCATGAACTTAGTCCTGGTGGTATTTTGCAAATTATGTTGTAGATCAATAGCTCGCGTTGTTGCTTCCCTATGTTTGTTTCTTTCATATGTTTATTTTGATATGTTCCTAGAGAAAATTGTGTTGAAAGATGTTAGTAGCAATGATGCGGATTGGATCCGTGATCTGAGGTTTATCCTTATTGCTGCACAGAAGAATTATGTCCTTGATGCACCGCTAGGTGACAGACCTATTGCAGGAGCAGATGCAGACATTATGAACGTTTGGCTAGCTCAATATGATGACTACTTGATAGTTTAGTGCACCATGCTTAACGGCTTAGAATCGGGACTTCAAAGACGTTTTGAACGTCATGGACCATATGAGATGTTCCAGGAATTGAAGTTAATATTTCAAGCAAATACCCTAGTTGAGAGATATGAAGTCTGCAACAAGTTCTATAGCTAAAAGATGGAGGAGAATCGCTCAACTAGTGAGCATGTGCTCAGATTGTCTGGGTACTTCAATCGCTTGAATCAAGCGGGAGTTAATCTTCCAGATAAGATAGTGATTGACAGAACTCTCTAGTCACCATCACTAAGTTACTAGAACTTCGTGATGAACTATAGTATGCAAGGGATGACGAAAACAATTCCCAAGCTCTTCGCGATGCTAAAATCAGCGAAGGTAGAAATCAAGAAAAACATTAAGTGTTGATGGTTGACAAGACCACTAGTCTCAAGGAAAAGGGCAAAGGGAAGAAGGGGAACTTCAAGAAGAACGGCAAGCAAGTTGCTGCTCGAGTGAAGAAGCCCAAGTCTGGACCTAAGCCTGAGACTAAGTGCTTTTGCTGCAATGGAACTGGTCACTGGAAGCGGAACTACCCCAAGTATTTGGCGGATAAGAAGGATGGCAAAGTGAACAAAGGTATATTTGATATACAGATTATTGATGTGTATTTTACTAGTGTTCGTAGCAACCCCTCGGTATTTGGTACTGGTTCAGTTGCTAAGAGTAGTAACTCGAAACGGGAGTTGCAGAATGAACATAAACTAGTTGAAGGGGAAGTGACGATGAGTTTTGGAAGTAGTTCCAGGATTGATATGATCATCATCGCACACTCCCTATACTTTCGGGATTAGTGTTAAACCTAAATAAATGTTATTTGGCGTTTGCGTTGAGCATAAATATGATTTGATCATGTTTATTGCAATACAGTTATTCATTTAAAATCAGAGAATAATTGTTGTTCTGTTTAAATGAATAAAACCTTCAATGGTCATACACCCAATGAAAATAGTTTGTTGGATCTCGATCGTAGTGATACACATATTCATAATATTGATGCCAAAAGATGCAAAGTTAATAATGATAGTGCAACTTATTTGTGGCACTGCCGTTTGGGTCATATCGGTGTAAAGCGCATGAAGAAACTCCATGCTGATGGGTTTTTGGAATCACTTGATTATGAATCATTTGATGCTTGCGAACCGTGCCTTTTGGGCAAAACGACTGAAACTCCGTTGTTTGGAACAATGGAACGAGATACTGACTTGTTGGAAATAATACATGCCGATGTATGCGGTCCAATGAGTGTTGATGCTTGTGGTAGGTATTGTTATTTTCTGACCTTCACAAGATGATTTGAGCAGATACGAGTATATCTACTTAATGAAGCACAAGTCTGAAACATTTGAAAAGTTCAAAGAATTTCAGAGTGAAGTGGAGAATCATCGTAACAAGAAAATAAAGTTTCTATGATCTGATCGTGGAGGAGAATATTTGAGTTACGAGTTCGGTCTTCAGTTAAAACAATGTGAAATAGTTTCACTACTCACGCCACCTGGAACACCACAGCATAATGGTGTGTCCGAACGTCATAACCGTACTTTATTGGATATAGTGCAATCTATGATGTTTCTTACCGATTTACCACTATCGTTTTGGGGTTATGCATTAGAGATAACTACATTCACGTTAAATAGGGCACCATCTAAATCCGTTGAGACGACACCGTATGAACTATGGTTTGGCAAGAAACCTAAGTTGTCGTTTCTTAAAGTTTGAGGTTGCAATGCTTATGTGAAAAAGTTTCAACCTGATAAGCTCAAACCCAAATCGGAGGAGTGCGTCTTCATAGGATATCCAAAAGAAAATATTGGGTACACCTTCTATCACAGATCCGAAGGCAAGACATTCGTTGCTAAGAAAGGATCCTTTCTAGAGCAGGAGTTTCTCTCGAAAGAAGTGAGTGGGAGGAAAGTAGAGCTTAATAAGGTAATTTGTACCTTCTCCCAAATTGGAAACTAGTTCATCACTGAAATCAGTTCCAGTGATGCCTACACCAATTAGTGAGGAAGCTAATGATGATGATCATGAAACTTCAAGATCAAGTTACTACCAAAACCTCGTAGGTGAACCAGAGTAAGATCCGCACCAGAGTGGTACGGTAATCCTATTCTAGAAGTCATGTTACTAGACCATGATAAACCTACGAACTATGAGGAAGCGATGATGAGCCCAGATTCTGCGAAATGGCTTGAGGCCATGAAATCTGAGATAGGATCCATGTATGAGAACAAAGTATTGACTTTGATTGACTTGCTCGATGATCAGCAAGCCATGTTAAATAAATGGATCTTCAAGAGGAAGACGGACACTGATAGTAGTGTTACTATCTACAAAGCTCGACTTGTCACAAAAAGGTTTTTCGACAAGTTCAAGGTGTTGACTATAATGAGATTTTCTCAACTGTAGGATGCTTAAGTCTGTCCGAATCATGTTAGCAATTGCCACATTTTATGAAATCTGGCAAATGGATGTCAAAACTACATTCTTTAATGGATTTATTAAAGAAGAGTTGTATATGATGCAACCAGAAGGTTTTGTAAATCCTAAAGGTGATAACAAAATATGCAAGCTCCAGCGATCCATCTATGGACTGGTGCAAGCATCTCGGAGTTGGAATATACACTTTGATAAGTTGATCAAAGCATATAGTTTTATACAGACTTGCGGTGAAGCCTGTATTTACAAGAAAGTGAGTGGGAGCACTACAACATTTCTGATAAGTATATGTGAATGACATATTTTTGATCGAAAATAATGTAGAATTATTCTGCAAAGCATAAAGGAGTGTTTGAAAGGAGTTTTGCAAAGAAAAACCTCGATGAAGCTGCTTACATATTGAGCATCAAGATCTATAGAGATAGATCAAGACGCTTGATAAGTTTTTTCAATGAGTACATACCTTGACAAGATTTTGAAGTAGTTCAAAATGGAACAGTCAAAGAAAGAGTTCTTGCCTGTGTTACAAGGTGTGAAATTGAGTAATACTCAAAGCCCGACCACGGCAGAAGATAGAAAGAGAATGAAAGTCATTCCCTATGCCTGAGCCATAGGTTCTATAAAGTATGCCATGCTATGTACCAGATCTATTGTATACCCTACACTGATTTTGGCAAGGGAGTACAATAGTGATCTAGGAGTAGATCACTGGACATCGGTCAAAATTATCCTTAGTGGAATAAGGATATGTTTCTCGATTATGGAGGTGACAAAAGGTTCATCGTAAAGGGTTACGTCGATGCAAGTTTTGACACTGATCTAGATTACTCTAAGTCTCAATCTGGATACATATTGAAAGTGGGAGCAATTAGCTAGAGTAGCTCCGTGTAGAGCATTGTTGACATAGAAATTTGCAAAATACATACGGATCTGAATGTGGCAGACCCGTTGACTAAACCTCTCTCACGAGCAAAACATGATCACACCTTAGTACTCTTTTGGGTGTTAATCACATAGCGATATGAACTAGATTATTGACTCTAGTAAACCCTTTGGGTGTTGGTCACATGACGATGTGAACTATTGGTGTTAATCATATACAGATATGAATATTGGTGTTAAATCACATGGCGATGTGAGCTAGATTATTGACTCTAGTGCAAGTGGGAGACTGAAGGAAATATGCCCTAGAGGCAATAATAAAGTTATTATTTATTTCCTTATATCATGATAAATGTTTATTATTCATGCTAGAATTGTATTAACCGGAAACATAATACATGTGTGAATACATAGACAAACAGAGTGTCACTAGTATGCCTCTACTTGACTAGCTCGTTAATCAAAGATGGTTATGTTTCCTAACCATGGACAAAGAGTTGTTATTTGATTAACGGGATCACATCATTAGGTGAATGATCTGATTGACATGACCCATTCCATTAGCTTAGCACCTGATCGTTTAGTATGTTGCTACTGCTTTCTTCATGACTTATACATGTTCCTGTAACTATGAGATTATGCAACTCCCGTTTACCGGAGGAACACTTTGGGTGCTACCAAAGGTCACAACGAATCGGGTGATTATAAAGGAGTACTACAGGTGTCTCCAAAGGTACATGTTGGGTTGGCGATTTCGAGATTAGGTTTTGGCACTCCGATTGTCGGAGAGGTATCTCTGGCCCTCTCGGTAATGCACATCACTATAAGCCTTGCAAGCAATGTAGCTAATGAGTTAGTTACGGAATGATGCATTACGTAACGAGTAAAGAGACTTGCCAGTAACGAGATTGAACTAGGTATTGGATACCGACGATCAAATCTCGGGCAAGTAACATACCGATGACAAAGGGAACAACGTATGTTGTTATGCGGTTTGACCGATAAAGATCTTCATAGAATATGTAGGAGCCAATATGAGCATCCAGGTTCCGCTATTGGTTATTGACCAAGAATAGTTCTAGGTCATGTCTACATAGTTCTCGAACCCGTAGGGTCAGCACGCTTAAGGTTTCGATGATGCTTATATTATGAGTTTATGAGTTTTGATGTACCGAAGGAGTTCGAGTCCGGATGAGATCGGGACATGACGAGGAGTCTCGAAATGGTCGAGACGTAAAGATCGATATATTGGACGACTATATTCGGAGTTCGGAAAGGTTCCGAGTGATTCGGTATTTTTCGAGTACCGGAGAGTTACGGAATTCGCGGGGAGTATATGGGCCTTATTGGGCCATACGGGAATAGAGGAGAGAGGCCAAAGGAATGAGGCCTGCGCCCCCCTCTGGTCCGACTGGACAAGGGCGCAGCCCCCTTTTTCTTATTCCTCTCCCCCTCTTTCCCCTTCTCCTACTCCAACAAGGGAGGTGGAATCCTACTAGGACTAGGGAGTCCTAGTAGGACTCCACACTTGGCGCGCCCCCTCCTAGGGCCGGCTCCTCCCCCCTTGCTCCTTTATATACGGGGGCAAGGGGGCACCCCATGACACACAAGTTGATCTACGAATCGTTCCTTAGCCGTGTGCGGTGCCCCCCTCCACCATATTCCACCTCGGTCATATCGTCATGGAGTTTAGGCGAAGCCTGCGCCGTAGAGCATCATCATCGCCACCACGCCGTCGTGCTGACGGAACTCATCCCTGACACCCTGCTGGATCGGAGTCCGGGGATCGTCATCGAGCTGAACGTGTGCTGAACACGGAGGTGCCGTACGTTCGGTACTTGGATCGGTCGGAACGTGAAGACGTACGACTACATCAACCGCGTTGTCATAACGCTTCCGCTTTCGGTCTACGAGGGTACGTGGACACACTCTCCCCTCTCATTGCTATGCATCACCATGATCTTACGTGTGCGTAAGACATTTTTTGAAATTACTACGTTACCCAACAGCAGCGAGGGGCTCCTAGGGCTTGGGAGGGGCGATGCCATGGTGGTCGACGTGAGAGGGAGGGGGAGGAGATAGTGATGAACATGAACGTGAGGGGAGGAGACAGCGATGTCGTGGGAGGAGTAGTCTTTATAGCGAGCAATGGCACACCTACGTTAGATATGGTCTGAGCTGCACTGACTTAACTGCAGGTCCAGTTGCGTCACTGACATGTGGGCCGAACACCTGTTGGGCCCATATGTCAGTGACCTAATGCACCTGCAGTTAAGTAACAACTACGTGGGCATATTTGTTGGAGTAAATTACGGGGGAGCGAAGGGGTGGAAATATTGCTGGTCACAACGGATTGGACGAGCGTGGGGGAGGAGAGACATGCATGCAGATTTTTTCACACGGGTGGAGTGGTGGGACACGGAGGGAGAAGGAGAGTTTGGCAGGCATATTGTTTCCACACATGGAGAGGAAAAGATTCGGAGACGAACGGGCTTCCTGCAGGTATGGGGAACGATGCATAATAAGTCATCTTTCACGCCGGGCTAGGTATAGTCTCAAGTCATTAAAAACATACACGCCCCACACATGTTCATATTTCAAGGTGCACTAAATTATTGCATGCGATGATTAAGGCTGGCCATAATGGTATCTTAGCCGGTATCATGCACACGGGAATACTAGCAAACATGCTGATGTGGCAAAGAATTAAAGAAGAGAGGGGGTTAGAGTAACTAGTGTTCATGCATGCATTGGTAAACACATTTTTGTGTGAAGAACGACAGCACTAGTTGAGTACTTTTGCAGACTTCAAAAACTATTCCACTGCCTCTACTATCTTGCTAAGAGTAGGTGAAACTTTTGAATCGAGCCCTTTAAACTAGAAGGGAGGCAGTGGTACACTAATAGCTAACCTTGTTGTGATGACAAGATAGGACACGGCACGCACCTGGACGGAGGAACGAGTTGAAGTCAATGTACCTCTACTTTCACCAGACTTATAGAAAAATGTATCAACATTCACAATGTCAAATCAATATTTTTACACTCATTATAAAACGTAGTTCTTATACTCATTATAATCAGTATTGTAGATATTGATATTTTTAGTATAAATTTGGTCGTGGGATTTCATTGATGCCTGTCAAAGCATGGAGGAAGCGGAGCTTAGGGCTTGCATTGCCGATCTCTACATAGGTATTTCTCTTCATAATCCTGTAATTTTAGAGACTGATTCCGCTTTTGTGGTAGCGTCTCTTGCATCGGGGGACTATGATAGATCTGCTATGCGTGACCTAAAGATGAAAGTGTTGAGCATCTTGAAGTTGATCAACAATCTTCAGTTGTCAAAGATTAGCCGTTCGGCCAATAAGGTGGCACACTTAATCGCTAAGTATAGCTTTAACAATAGATTATATGGTATTCTTGTAAATAACATACTGCCCTGTGTGGTGAATATTGTATCGAATGAGTGTACTGGTGTGGCTGGTTAATTAATATAAGGTGGTGTTAAAAAAAGTATAAATTTGGTCAAACACTTTGCAAACGGTTGACGGGAGTAAAAAGGACCAAAAGGAGTATCATGCATGCGGAGTAGGCAAAATAAATTGCTCATTTATAGCTGGTCGAAGTCTCAAAGGGCCCGACCGCGCGAGGGAGGCGAAGGTCGTGGGAGGCACGCGGTTGACGGAATTAAGTGAATTTACATCCATGCGTCGGCATGGCATGCGAACATGCAGAAGCTATACCGTCAGGCCTACGATATGGGTCTAGTGTCACAAAATTTTGAGGTCGGCGGGAAAATCTCCCGCGACCCTGATTCAAGCAGTGGGAAGTTACCATCATAGCCTTCGGAACAGGCCTACGGACGACGCTTGGTAGGGGGCTGTTTTCGTAACTTCAGGTTCACCCTACCCAGCCAACCCCACCCCGGCACCCAGAGTAGTACACCTGAATACTCCCCATTTTCTATCCCACCGCAAAATAGACTTCTCCACGGCACCGCAGCCTTCGTGCTCCTCCCCTTTACATTGGCGCACTCGTCCACCGCAGTGCATCTGCCTCATCGATGACCTCGTACGCCGCACTAGAGTCGGTCCACCGTCGTCATCGTACACGGAGCCTCTTCCCCGGCATCATCTTCCACGGTCTCGGATCTTCTTCCCGGAAGCCGACGCCAAGCGCAGAAGTACCACCGTCATGGACAATGAACTGACTCTCGTTGCCGACCATGACTCACAAAGGCCGCCGCGACCATCGTTCTCCTCCTCGATTGGTAATGTGTGTATTGAATCACTTAGCAGTACATGTGCAGTTCCAATTTTGTTCATACCTACCCTTCAAATTTCCTGGGTGCTATTGTTCTCGTAAAAGTAATTGGTTATAGCCTCCATTGTCCAACAGAATATCAGCTTGTAATTGTGCGTCGCTCCTGTACCACGCTGTGCTTGGGTAGGTTTTTCATCTGCAACCAGTAGTGTGGCAAATGATGGAAAGGTTTTTAGAACTAGCAAGATGCCCATGCGTTGCACGCATCAAGATGCATTTGTATGAGTAGTTTATCTTGTGGGAGAAAAGGATGAACGAGGGAAGGCCTTATTTGCAACTGAGAGGGTATGGGTATCTTTTGCAAAATTCCCATTTGTTTCCTTCCTATCTGTCAGATATAAATCGGACGGCCTATATTGCAAGAAAATAAAGTATAGAGAAAAAAAGTAGATAGTAAAGGAAGTAGAGATAAATATAAAATATAAAATATAAAATAAATATAACAGTAGAGAAGAGAGTAGAGATAGCAGAGACGTCGGGAAAGGATCGCGCGCATGCGGGAAAAAGCGGCCGGACGTGTGCTAGTTTTGGCGCGCGGCGTCCGACGTGCTTTATAAAATCCAACGCCCTCCCACCGCTCTGTGCCTTGCCACCGCTCTCTCCCCGCTCATTTTCGCCTCGCCGCCGCCGCGCCACCATGCCGCCGCGTCACCGGGAAACTTGGGGATACCGCGGCGTCCGCGCGCGCCCCTCCGGCGGCTTCTCCGCCGAGATCTGGTTCCGCGGGATGCGCCTCGGCCTCGGCAATTTCGACACCGCCAACCAGGCCGCCCGCGCGTACGACGCGGTGGCGTGGCGACTCCAGTGGCCTCATATAACATTGAACTTCCCCAACGTGCCGACGCGGGAGCGGCGCGAGAGTCAGCGCCTCTGCGCGGCTTAGCACCGACGAAGATCGTCGCGACAACCGGGCGGGAGCACCGTCGCGACATCGCCGAGATGGACGAGAAGCCATGGCGCTTACGCCAACACTTCCCGCAGGACATCATCAATGAGCGCGAGTTCTACGTGCAAAGGAGGGCGGAGAGGATAAGAGGAGGGCGGAGCGAGCCGCCTATCGCGAGGACAAGCGTGGCGGCGGACGCTCAATTCAACATGAGGCTAGGAGCAGCGTCATACAGGAATCCGGCGGCGATCGGTATCTTCACGCCTACTGATCGGGCGTCGGAGGGGGACATCACCGAGGAGGAGTCGGATGACGAGGAGTAGTTGAATTATCTTTTTATCTATCTATGCTGAGAACTATCCTCTACTCTATCTACTTCTCGATCTCAGCATCAGAACGCTTTTTAAAGCGCCGCCGCTATGATTCTATTGGAGATGCTCTAACATGGCAGACGAGTGCTTTAATGTTGCCCACAAGATGCACGAGTATTACTAGTAGTATATTTTTCTTGCCATGTTGAGATTTTAAAACCACAAGTGCGAACATGCAGAGGAGCAATGAAGACCAAACACGGGATATTCGGGACATCTTCAAGGAGCGTGGCAAGTTAAAGAGGAGCTGCACCGAACCTGTAAAACAAGCTTTGGTAAGTAACACCCTTTCAATTACTTTCGTGTAGCCTCGTGTTCTTCGATGTGTATATGTTGTAGTTTCTGTTTCTCTTAAGCGTGGTGTTCTTCGATGTGTAATAAGAAGAGTCTTAATCGTCCTAATGCTTTCGTTTTTAGCTTGATGTAGGAAGTGGGTGTTCTCACCTTGTAGTCTGTTTTTTTTTCTTTTGAATTCACTTCTCCGAGTTCTATTTATCTGGCTTCTACTAAATAGATCTAGGTTGCTCTGAGTATTGATCTAAAAAAGAAGTAACTTCATGTCAGGATGCAGTTCCTACGAGGAGGGAAGTATGGTCAACCTCGAGATCATGTTTCCAAAATGAGGCTGGATTACACACAAGGTTCCAGTTCCCTAATGATGCTGGATTAGACACAAGGTGCAAATTCCCAGATGATGCTGGATTACACACAAGCCAGGTGGAGTCGTCAGTTGTTCGTGTCCTCATGGCATTAGTAAAGTGATGTGGAGTGGAACTCCGTACGGCCGATCTTTCACGTTTGGAGAGGATCCCTACGAGGAACACAAAGAATGAGCGGAAGAACACGAGGGAGATCACGGGGGAAAACAAGAAGAACACTCAACCAACAAGAATAGATCACCCATGCGCTAGATCAATGAACACAAAGAGAGATACAAGATCCAAAGTCAACAAAGGACGATACAAGAGGTAACTGATTCTTCTCCGAGAGGAGGTCTTGATGGGGGTCTTCTCCATAAAGGAGGTCATGAATCCAAGGGGATCGTCTCCGTAGAGGGGCCGCGGTCTCTCTCGTGGAGTAGATCCGATATGGATGAGCAAAGCTCTATCTCTAATGAGCTACTACTTTGCTAACCCTAAATAGGAGGAGGTGGGGGAGTATATGTAGTGCTAGCCCACAAAGGGGTAAGTGAGGGCGAAGGGGTACATGGGCTCGGCCCAATACACTATGCGCAGATAGGCCGGAAGTTCCGGGCGGGGCCGGAAGTTCCGGGCAGGTTGCGAACGGTTTCCGGGCTATCCAGAGAGTTGGCGCGCTCGGGGCTGGTCTGGACTCCGTGGGCCGGAGGTTCCGGGCAGGTCGGAAGGTCCGGGCTTTCCAGAAGCTTGTTCCTGCTTCTTCTTCCTTCTCCTCTTCCATGCTTGGCCTTGGCCCTTGGATCCTCCATGGTCGTCTCGGTTGTACCTGAGTATATGCAAGGTCCATGCATGAGGTAGTAGCCATGTCTCACATGTGGAAAGTGATGGTTCGAAGAGGAGTGAGTTCACCTTGTGTCCAATGGCGTATGGTCGAGGTCTCGTCATATGTCCTCTTGGGGCTTGGAGAGTAGTCGGAGTGTACATGGGGATGAACGTGGGATGCTCCGCATCATCTCTCCTCCCTTGGGAAAGATCCGACCTCGGATCGTGATCCTCATCACCATGGAAACGGTTGTCGTGGACGGACTTGTAGTTGGACGAAGTTGAAGACATTGCGCAATCATAGTACTCCAAGGTGTCTCCGGTATGTGGTACATGCAAAATGAGCAAACACAAAGTACACTTGGAAATACAATGGTTAGCGCACACAAAGTGTCCATCATGTAAGAATGAGTCCGTGCAACAAGATTGTTCGTGACAAAGCACATGAAGCTTATCAAGATGATATAGAATGATATGCTGTAACGCCCCGGATTCGTTGCGCCAGGTGTCCGCCAGTTATTCGCCGTCTTTGCCATGTCATTTGCTTGCGTGTTGCACTTTGCCATGTCATCATCTGCATTTCATATCATGTCATCATGTGCATTTCATTTTGCATACGTGTTCATCTCATGCATCCGAGCATTTTCCCCGTTGTCCGTTTTGCAATCCGGCACTCCTACGTTCCCCGGCGCCCCCTTTTACCTCTTTTCGTGTGTGGGTACTAAACGTTCTCGGAATGGACCGAGGTTTGCCAAGCGGCCTTGGTATAGCACCGGTAGACCGCCTGTCAAGTTTCGTGCCATTTGGAGGTCGTTTGGTACTCCAACGGTTAACCGGGTAACCGTTAAGCCTCTTTTGTGTTGCAGCCAAACACCCCCTCCAAACTGGCCCAAAACCCATCTAACTCCCCTCCATGCTCTCGGCCGTTCGATCACGATCGCGTGGCCGAAAACCGCACCTCATTTGGACTCTCCTAGCTCCCTCTATCTATAAATATGTGCTCCCCTCCCGAAAATCGCAGTCAAACCCTAGCCTAGCCTCTCTCACGCGCGGGACGCGTCCGCCGACGGTGGCGGACATGTCCGCCGCCCCGCAGCCACGTCGCCCGACCAATGGGGCGTGCCACGTCAGCGCCGCCGCCTCTTTCCTCCACTCCCGCACCGCCACGTCATCCGCCTGCTCCTCCCAACCGCGCCACCATCATTCCGCCGGCCCGGGCAAGCTCCTTGAGCCCATCGGGGCCGGTCCCCGCTGTCGTTCGCCACCGCCGCCCGCTCGCCGCCGCCGCCGCCTTCGCCCGCCGAGTTTCCGCCACCGGCGCCCGTCCGCCAGCCGTATGCTCCTCGTCGGCTCGCCATCCGCGCCGCCGCCGCGCCTCCGTCCCGCCGCCGCCCGCGAGCGCCGCCGCCTCCCAGCGCTCCGGCGCCAGACCACCGCCGCCTCCGCCCCGACCAAGCCGCCCGGCAGTTCCGCCCTGCCCCGCCACGGCAGCCTTCGCCAGCGCCGCCCGCGCTCGCGCCGGCCGCCGGCCATTGCCCGACCACAGCGCCGCCGTCGCCGCCTCCCCTCGCCGGAGCTCGTCGCCGGATCCGGTGGATCGGGATGAGATCCACCGGGATCCGAGCCAAACGCGTCGCCCCCGCGCCCGGTTCCCTCTGTCCCGCTCCGTCTCGTCCCGGGTTGACTTTTTCGGAGGGTATTAATCTGCTAAGTCCCCAGATCTGCATATTTTCATGCCATATTCATCATGCCATAACTCTCTGCATATTGCTCCGGTTCGTGCGTGTAATATGTCAAATTGTTCGTCTCAACGAGTACATCATTTCGTTCCATTGCATCATTTTAATTTGAGCTCATCTTGATGCCCGAAATGCTGTTACAAGAGGGCTATGTGATGTTAGTTTCAGATTCTTATCAGAACATGCACTTTTGTCATTTTTGCCATGATTGATGTGTGCACCCTATGAACTTGAGTCCTACATGTGTTTTGTACTATGCCATGCCATCTTTACAGGGTGTATGCCATGTATTTTTGTGATCTCTGTGGTGACTAGCACAAGCATGCAAACTAGGCTTCATGATGTTGCTGATTTCAGCCCCTGTTCTGCTGATATTTTTATGCCATGTAAACTTGATTCTACCGAGAGATCCATGCGTATTTTGAGATACTTCAGTAAGGATGTTTTGAACATATGGTTATTCTCTATCCATCCATGCCCTTGTTTGCAATTATGGAGTGCCATAGCTTGAGTCAATCGAGCTCTACTTTTGCTACAAAATGTTTCCTGGCAGATTGTTTACATGTTATTCAATTTTGCCAAGGTTGTTGTAGTTGATCCGTGTATGCTATGATGTTGTTCTTGCCATGTATAGCCTCTATGCCATGTCTTCTTACTGTGAGTTGCCTTGCCATGCCATGTATTGCTCTGTGGTGAGTGGTTCAAGCTCACCAACATGCCTACTTATTGTTGTTCCTGCCATGTATGAATCTGTAATATAACTTGCCATCTTTACATGGGTGCCATCTTATTTTCTGATCCTTTTTGGCTCATGGTCAGTAAGGGACTTTTGTTCTATGCATTTATTAGTATCATGCCATGCCTTTGTTTGCCATGATAAGTTCCTGTAGCATGTTGTTTGATAGCTGTAAACATTGCAACCTGATGTTATTTCTGCAAAGTCTGAAACTGTTATTATTTGCAATCTTGCCATGTCATTTTGAGCATGTTCTAGTGATTTCTGGAGATAGCTCAGTGTTCATGTTTTGTAATGCTTTACCTGTAAATCATGCCCATGCCTTTTGTTATTACGTTGAGATGCTGTAGCATAGTGTTTTGATGCTTGCAATATGCCTAGTTGCTGTTTTGGACAGATTGTTGTCATATCTTGTATAGTGTGTATGTGTTGAACCGTTGCTCCGTTTTGAGTGTGCTCTATATGAAACTTGCTTGATTTTGCATGTAGTTTCATATTGTCATCTTGCATCCTTGTTTTGAGGTGTTTGTTTGATGTTTGGATGCATTTTGCATCAATGCCATGTTTAACTTGTTTTGCTCATATCTTCTAGGCCGTAGCTCCGAATCTAATGAACTTTATATGTAACTTGACTAGAATCTCGTGTAGATCATCGTGGTGCATCTTAAATTGCTGTTTAACAACTTGAACATAAGGTTTATTCAGATCTGGACCAATTTCGAAATTTGCATATGAGGACTTACCGGAATTGTTATATGTTGTTTCCGGCCTCATTTAAACTTGCTTTGATGTGTTGCTCTTGTTTGCATCATCTCTTGCCATGAGTAGCTTCATGTAGTCTTGTCATGCATCATGCTTGTTGTGCATCATGTCTTGTTCATGTGTGGTGTGTTTACTATGTTGTGTGCTTCTTCTCGATAGTTCCTGTTGCGTTGCGATCGTGAGGATTCGTTCGTCTACGCTTGGTTCGGCTTCATCCGTTCGTCTTCTTCATGGACTCGTTCTTCTTCCTAGCGGGATTTAAGGCAAGATGACCGCTACCCTGGATCTCTCTACTATCATTGCTATGCTAGTTGTTTCGTTCTATCGCTATGATGCGCTACCTATCACTTGTTCCTCAAGCCTCCCAAATTGCCATGTCAGCCTCTAACCTTTTGCACCCTTCCTAGCAAACCGTTATTTGGCTATGTTACCGCTTTGCTCAGCCCCTCTTATAGCGTTGTTAGTTGCAGGTGAAGATGAAGTTTGTTCCTTGTTGGAACATGGAGATGTTGTTCCTTGTTGGAACATGTTTACTTGTTGGGATATCACAATATATCTTATTTAATTAATGCATCTATATACTTGGTAAAGGGTGGAAGGCTCGGCCTTATGCCTGGTGTTTTGTTCCACTCTTGCCGCCCTAGTTTTCGTCATATCGGTATTATGTTCCCGGATTTTGCGTCCCTAACGCGGTCGGGTGATTTATGGGACCCCCTTGACAGTTCGCTTTGAATAAGACTTTTCCAGCAAGGCCCAACATTGGTTTTACCATTTGCCTGACCTATTACCTTTTTTTCCCTTGGGAGTCGTGCTCTCAAGGGTCATCTTCATTTTAGCCCCCCCGGGCCAATGCTTGTCTAAGTGTTGGTCCAAACTAGAGCCACTTGCGGTGCCGCCCCTAGGCAACTTGGGGTATCGTCGGTTGCCGTACGTATGCTCATCCGGTCATGGCCTGAGACGAGATACGCGCGGCTACTATCAGGATGTCGGCACGCCGGGAGGTCTTGCTGGTCTTGTTTTATTGCTGTCGAAATGTCTTGTAGCCGGGATTCTGAGACTGATCGGGTCTTCCCGGGGAGAAGGAATATCCTTCATTGATCACGAGAGCTTATCATGGGCTAAGTTGGGACACCCCTGCAGGGTATAAACTTTCGAAAGCCGTGCCCGCGGTTATGTGGCAGATGGGAATTTGTTAATATCCGGTTGTAGTAAACTTGAAGCAAACTCTTCTAAAATACACCAACCGTAAAGCGTATCGTGAGTGTCTCTTTTCGGGTTGATCGAGAGGAGAACACGGTTTCGGGTTATGTCGGCGACGAATAGGAGTTCAGGATCACTTCTTGATCATTACTAGTTGACGACCGTTCCTTTGTTTCTCTTCTCGCTCTCATTTGCGTATGTTAGCCACCATATCATGCTTCGTCGCTGCTGCAACCTCACCACTTTACCCCATCCTTTCCCTTTAAGCTTTGCTAGTCTTGATACCCATGGTAATGGGATTGCTGAGTCCTCGTGGCTCACAGATTACTACACCACCATTGCAGTGTACAGGTTATGCGATGCTCACGACGCGAGAGCGATGTTTGCTTGTATTGGAGTTCTTCTTCGCTTCTTCTTCGATCGGGGATAGGTTCGTGTCGGCAGCCCGGGCTAGCAGGTGGATGTCGTTTGAGCTTCATTTATGTTTCATCCGAGTCGGATGTTGATCTTGTATATGATATTGATGTATTCTTGTGGCATTTGTGCCTTATGTATGTATCCCCATCTATTATGTAATGTTGATGTAATGATATCCACCTTGCAAAAGCGTTTCAATATGCGGGTCTATCCTTGGTGGGACCTTCGAGTTCCTTTTGGATAGGGTCGCATATTGGGCGTGACAAGTTGGTATCAGAGCCTCGACCGACCTTAGGAGCCCCCTTGATTGATCATGTAGTTTGGCCGTTGTTGAGTCTAGAATAAAATTGTTTTCGGAGTCTAGTTATTTCGGAGAGTAGGAATTCTTTTTACTCCTCTGCCCCTTCGTCGCTCTGGTTAGGAATCTTGACGTAGGTGTTTTGAATTACTCCTCTTCCCGTTCAAATTTTTCTTTAGGATCACGTGGTTAGTGTCGTGAGTTGTCCATCCTCTTTTGTCTGGTGCATTTCTCGTCAAATCGACTCAACCATCTTCATCTTTGCCAAGTTCAATCCTCAGTTCTTCCTCCGACGTTGTTGTTTTTCCTTGTCCGAAGTTGTCCTTGTTTTCCCACCCGCCCTCCCTTCTTCCTCTCGGAACCGGAGTCCGTAATTGAGTATCGATCCTACTCGTGGAAGTCTTTGCTTTCTTTCCTCAATGATTTCAACCGGTGTTTCCTCTTGAACTCATTCGTCAGTTTCCCCTTCCGAGTTGCCTTTGTTTTCCGCCCACCCACCCTCTTATTCCCGGAGACTGAGTCTTTTTCGACCATCAATTCCATTCGTGTGGATCCTCTTCTGTCTTCCCTCACTTATTTTAACCGGTGAATTCTCGTCTCGTTCGTCATTCTTCATCCCTTTCTTTTTTCGGTGCACTCAATTCAAGTTTTTCGGTGTTGATCGTATTCTTTTCCTCGGATCAAGTGTTTTCCCCTTGCTCGTTCCTCCTCTCGCCATTCTTTTATCCCGGAGTGTTGAAGACATCTCAGAAGATTCATGTTCACATTCTATTATTTCGAGGTTGTCACCTCATTCTTATATTTCAATTGTTCCGGTGCATCATCTATCTGTTCAACATCCCTTTTCAACGGTGTTTTTCTCTTTAGTGGGCCCTAACCCACAGGTCTTTTCCCAGGATCTTACCTGACTCTTCTAATTTCCCCGGAGTTATTCTCAAGTCTTTTCGGAGTTTGACGTAAGAATGAATTTCATCAGTCAGATGCCTTTCCAAGATCGATTTCAAATCATTTCATTGTTGGCTCAACCTCTCTGCTTTTCATTCTACCGGAGTATCTCAACAATTTTGGTGGTGTTTCTCGTCGTCATTTGAAGACCGAAGAAGAGTTTTTCCTCTAAATCTTTTCCGTTCTCCCGGAGATTCGCGGTGCTAGCTCGATGTTATCCTCTCAAATTGTTTTCAATCGTGCAAATTCTTTTCATCCATCCGGAGTATTTCAGGTGTTGTTTTCCCTCTCAATCATCCGGAGGTCATCTTTTCGAAATATTGCTTCGTTCCAAGATTTCAAATTCGTTCTCAAATTATTCTATATCCGTGCCCCTTCGTTCGTCTCAATATTCTTCCGGTGCTTCGTTCAAGTGTTCTGTAATCAGCTCATGATCTCTTTATTCTTTTGCATCTAAATCCCCTCTAGCATATTTGTTCTTCTAATTCTTCCCGGTGATACATTCTTTTTCATCAGTCATTTCGAATTCTTACGGTGGTTTGTTCAAGATTCTTTTTCCTTGATTATCACTTTAATCCATTCGTTCTTTTCAACCTACCGGTGGTTCATGAAGACCTTCTCAAGTTTGCGATATGTCACTCCTCAATCCTTTTCATCAAGAATAAGTAGTATGCAAATCCATCGCTTCTCATCAATTTAATTGGTGGAGGATAAGCATAACATAATTCTTATTCTCATTTCATCGTGGTCAAGTTGATTAATTCTTTCTTTGGAGATTGTTCGTGATGAGTGATTTTCTCGGATCTAAGTCGTTCGTCTTTTCTTTTCCGGAGTTCAAATTTACTCGACCATCTCGTCGGAACCTCCATCTAAATCATCGCAAGGCTCATCTTATTCTTTCTTCCTTCATTCTATCTCATCATTCTTTTGTAACCGGAGTCTTCATGGTGGTTCTTCATGATTTAATTCATTCTTCAAGAGCTCATCAACATTTTGTTGGCGGAGTTCAAATATCTTTTCTTCTCGCGTCTCGGAGTGCAATTAATTCTCCGTATTCTTTTGAAGTGGAGTTCTGCATTTCTTCGTTCTTCTCAGCTATCCAATCATTTCTGTTTGTGGCCGGTTATCACCTTATGATCGTGAGATGTTACCTATAAGTCCACAACAAGCTTATTCTTTTGTTGTTGAATTTCCAACAACTCCGTTCAATCCTTTCTTGTAAGATGTTTTCTATGTCATTCGTGGCACTAGTTGTCATTTTCTTCTCCGTTCTTTTAATTCAACTCTTTTAATTCTTTCCGGAGGTTTTGTGTCATGTCTTCATCAAGTATCATTCCATCCTCTTAAGCTCGTGTTCTATTCCTCCATGTTTTAACCGGTGTGCTGCCTAAATCCTTTCAGTCTTATTCGTTTCTTTTCTCATTCTAACCACTCCGGTTAGAACGAGTGGTTTCATAGTCTATCTGATTCAGTGAGCTTTTGATTCTCGTCGTTCCTCTCTTCTTCTCGTGTGCTCTCGATTCTTTGCTTCTTCTCTTGATTTCTTGTTCACCTCATCCCTTTTTCCCTTCCGTCTCGGTCCTAAGATCTCGGGACGAGATCTCTTGTTAGTGGAGGAGTGTTGTAACGCCCCGGATTCGTTGCGCCAGGTGTCCGCCAGTTATTCGCCGTCTTTGCCATGTCATTTGCTTGCGTGTTGCACTTTGCCATGTCATCATCTGCATTTCATATCATGTCATCATGTGCATTTCATTTCGCATACATGTTCGTCTCATGCATCCGAGCATTTTCCCCGCTGTTCGTTTTGCAATCCGGCACTCCTATGTTCCCCGGCGCCCCCTTTTACCTCTTTTCGTGTGTGGGTATTAAACGTTCTCGGAATGGACCGAGGTTTGCCAAGCGGCCTTGATATAGCACCGGTAGACCGCCTGTCAGGTTTCCTGCCATTTGGAGGTCGTTTGGTACTCCAAGGGTTAACCGGGTAACCGTTAAGCCTCTTTTGTGTTGCAGCCCAACACCCCCTCCAAACTGGCCCAAAACCCATCTAACTCCCCTCCATGCTCTCGGTCGTTCGATCACGACCGCGTGGCCGAAAACCGCACCTCATTTGGACTCTCCTAGCTCCCTCTATCTATAAATATGTGCTCCCCTCCCAAAAATCGCAGTCCAAACCCTAGCCTAGCCTCTCCCACGCCGGGACGCGTCGTCACGACGGTCGGACATGTCCGCCGCCCGCAGCCACGTCGCCCGACCAATGGGGCGTGCCACGTCAGCGCCGCCGCCTCTTTCCTCCACTCCGCGACTGCCACGCCATCCGCCTGCTCCTCCCAACGCGCCACCCACCACGCCGCGCCGGGCCGGGCAAGCCCGCCCGAGCCCATCGGGCCGTCCCCCGCTCGTTCGCCACCATCCGCCCGCTCGCGCCCGCCGCCGCCCTGCGCCCGCCGAGCCCGCCCGCCACCGGCGCCCGTCCGCCAGCCGCCTCCTCGCCTCGTCGGCCTCGCCATCCGCGCCGCCGCCGCCTCCGTCCCGCCGCCGAGCAGAGCGCCGCCGCCTCCCGCGCTCGGTCGCCAGACCACCGCCGCCTCCGCCCCGACCAAGCCGCCCGGCCGGTTCCGCCCAGCCCGCCGCGCGCCTCGCCAGCGCCGCCCGGCCTCGCCTTGGCCGGCCGGGCCACTGCCGACCACAGCGCCGCCGTCGCCGCCTCCCCTCGCCGGAGCTCGTCGCCGGATCCGGTGGATCGGGATGAGATCCACCGGGATCCGAGCCAAACGCGTCGCCCACGCGCCCGGTTCCCTCTGTCCCGCTCCGTCTCGTCCCGGGTTGACTTTTTCGGAGGGTATTAATCTGCTAAGTCCCCAGATCTGCATATTTTCATGCCATATTCATCATGCCATAACTCTCTGCATATTGCTCCGGTTCGTGCGTGTAATATGTCAAATTGTTCGTCTCAACGAGTACATCATTTCGTTCCATTGCATCATTTTAATTTGAGCTCATCTTGATGCCCGAAATGCTGTTACAAGAGGGCTATGTGATGTTAGTTTCAGATTCTTATCAGAACATGCACTTTTGTCATTTTTGCCATGATTGATGTGTGCACCCTATGAACTTGAGTCCTACATGTGTTTTGTACTATGCCATGCCATCTTTACAGGGTGTATGCCATGTATTTTTGTGATCTCTGTGGTGACTAGCACAAGCATGCAAACTAGGCTTCATGATGTTGCTGATTTCAGCCCTGATTACACTGATATTTTTATGCCATGTAAACTTGATTCTACCGAGAGATCCATGCGTATTTTGAGATACTTCAGTAAGGATGTTTTGAACATATGGTTATTCTCTATCCATCCATGCCCTTGTTTGCAATTATGGAGTGCCATAGCTTGAGTCAATCGAGCTCTACTTTTGCTACAAAATGTTTCCTGGCAGATTGTTTACATGTTATTCAATTTTGCCAAGGTTGTTGTAGTTGATCCGTGTATGCTATGATGTTGTTCTTGCCATGTATAGCCTCTATGCCATGTCTTCTTACTGTGAGTTGCCTTTCCATGCCATGTATTGCTCTGTGGTGAGTGGTTCAAGCTCACCAACATGCCTACTTATTGTTGTTCCTGCCATGTATGAATCTGTAATATAACTTGCCATCTTTACATGGGTGCCATCTTATTTTCTGATCCTTTTTGGCTCATGGTCAGTAAGGGACTTTTGTTCTATGCATTTATTAGTATCATGCCATGCCTTTGTTTGCCATGATAAGTTCCTGTAGCATGTTGTTTGATAGCTGTAAACATTGCAACCTGATGTTATTTCTCGCAAAGTCTAAATCTGTTATTATTTGCAATCTTGCCATGTCATTTTGAGCATGTTCTAGTGATTTCTGGAGATAGCTCAGTGTTCATGTTTTGTAATGCTTTACCTGTAAATCATGCCCATGCCTTTTGTTATTACGTTGAGATGCTGTAGCATAGTGTTTTGATGCTTGCAATATGCCTAGTTGCTGTTTTGGACAGATTGTTGTCATATCTTGTATAGTGTGTATGTGTTGAACCGTTGCTCCGTTTTGAGTGTGCTCTATATGAAACTTGCTTGATTTTGCATGTAGTTTCATATTGTAATGTTGCATCCTTGTTTTGAGGTGTTTGTTTGATGTTTGGATGCATTTTGCATCAATGCCATGTTTAACTTGTTCTGCTCATATCTTCTAGGCCGTAGCTCCGAATCTAATGAACTTTATATGTAACTTGACTAGAATCTCGTGTAGATCATCGTGGTGCATCTTAACTTTTTGTTTAACAACTTGAACATAAGGTTTATTCAGATCTGGACCAATTTCGAAATTTGCATATGAGGACTTACCGGAATTGTTATATGTTGTTTCCGGCCTCATTTAAACTTGCTTTGATGTGTTGCTCTTGTTTGCATCATCTCTTGCCATGAGTAGCTTCATGTAGTCTTGTCATGCATCATGCTTGTTGTGCATCATGTCTTGTTCATGTGTGGTGTGTTTACTATGTTGTGTGCTTCTTCTCGATAGTTCTGTTGCGCTATGATCGTGAGGATTCGCTTCGTCACGCTTGGTTCAGCTTCATCCGCTCGTCTTCTTCATGGACTCGTTCTTCTTCTTAGCGGGATTTCAGGCAAGATGACCGCTACCCTGGATCTCACTACTATCATTGCTATGCTAGTTGTTTCGTTCTATCGCTATGATGCGCTACCTATCACTTGTTCCTCAAGCCTCCCAAATTGCCATGTCAGCCTCTAACCTTTTGCGCCCTTCCTAGCAAACCGTTGTTTGGATATGTTACCGCTTTGCTCAGCCCCTCTTATAGCGTTGTTAGTTGCAGGTGAAGATGAAGTTTGTTCCTTGTTGGAACATGGAGATGTTGTTCCTTGTTGGAACATGTTTACTTGTTGGGATATCACAATATATCTTATTTAATTAATGCATATATATACTTGGTAAAGGGTGGAAGGCTCGGCCTTATGCCCGGTGTTTTGTTCCACTCTTGCCGCCTCTAGTTTACGCTATATCGGTATTATGTTCCCGGATTTTGCGTCCCTAACGCGGTCGGGTGATTTATGGGACCCCTTGACAGTTCGCTTTGAATAAGACTTTTCCAAAGAAGGCCCAACATTGGTTTTACCATTTGCCTGACCTATTACCTTTTTTTCCCTTGGGAGTCGCGCTCTCAAGGGTCATCTTCATTTTAGCCCCCCCGGGCCAATGCTTGTCTAAGTGTTGGTCCAAACTAGAGCCACTTGCGGTGCCGCCCCTAGGCAACTTGGGGTATCGTCGGTTGCCGTCGTCTCGCTCATCCGGTCGTGGCTCGAGACGAGATACGCTGCTACTATCGGGATGTCGGCACGCCGGGAGGTCTTGCTGGTCTTGTTTTATTGTTTGTCGAAATGTCTTGTAGCCGGATTCCGAGACTGATCGGGTCTTCCGGAGAGAAGGAATATCCTTCGTTGATCGCGAGAGCTTATCATGGGCTAAGTTGGGACACCCCGCAAGGTATAAACTTTCGAGAGCCGTGCCCGCGGTTATGTGGCGATGGGAATTTGTTAATATCCGATTGTAGTAAACTTGAAGCAAACTCTTCTAAAATACACCAACCGTAAAGCGTAACCGTGAGTGTCTCTTTTCGGGTTGATCGAGAGGAGAACACGGTTTCGGGTTATGTCGGACGTAAGTAGGAGTTCAGGATCACTTCTTGATCATTACTAGTTGACGACCGTTCCTTTGTTTCTCTTCTCGCTCTCATTTGCATATGTTAGCCACCATATCATGCTTAGTCGCTGCTGCAACCTCACCACTTTACCCCATCCTTTCCCTTTAAGCTTTGCTAGTCTTGATACCCATGGTAATGGGATTGCTGAGTCCTCGTGGCTCATAGATTACTACACCACCAGTTGCAGGTACAGGTTATGCGATGCTCACGACGCGAGAGCGATGTTTGCTTGTATTGGAGTTCTTCTTCTGCTTCTTCTTTGATCAGGGGATAGGTTCCAGGTCGGCAGCCTGGGCTAGCAGGGTGGATGTCGTTTGAGCTTTTGTTTATGTTTCATCCGGAGTCGGATGTTGATCTTGTATATGATATTGATGTATTCTTGTGGCATTTGTGCCTTATGTATGTATCCCCATCTATTATGTAATGTTGATGTAATGATATCCACCTTGCAAAAGCGTTTCAATATGCGGGTCTATCCTTGGTGGGACCTTCGAGTTCCTTTTGGATAGGGTCGCATATTGGGCGTGACATATGCAAAGCATTCATGGGAGCAAAATCATTCATTATGCATGCAAATGTGTTGCGAATATGGTCAATGCAACCACGGTGCAAAATGATGTCATAGTGAGACGGTTTGTCGATAGCATGAATATGACAATGGATGCTCAATATGATTATGTTATCATGCAATTGATGGTAGGCAATATGTTCATGATGTATGAATATGCCATCAAGAAAGATCACAACAAATTTGCTAAGGAAATGCACAAGCTCATATATCATGGATGACATGGAAATAGGTGTAACAAGACAAGCATAATCGGTGTCAATCCATGCATAGGGTGCAAACTTGTGGTGAGTATGATATGTCCATCGAGCATGACATGAGGAAGCACAATCAACAAACAAGTATGTGTTGGTGCAATGTGTCAAAGGAGTGTTGATGTACCAATGCTCGATGCCGTGGCATGAGTGGAGGTTCGAAGGTGCATCCAAGAAGTCTGAGCGCTCCTCAATGTGAAGGTCCATAGAGCCAATCTTCAATGTCGCTCCTCCGTTCGCGAGATCTATCATGTAGGCAACAAGAAGGAAACAACAATGAAAGAGTGACCCATCCAATATGCATAATTGAGGATGGCTCAAAAGGAAGGAATTCACCTTTAGGAGTTTCTCAAGAGTGTTGGAGTTGCACATCGTGTATGCCTTCACATAACCAATATGTCTCATGAAGGTACCGCCTTGTGGATCCTTCAAAATGAAAGAACATGATAACCACCCGGAAAAACAAATGAGGTTAGTGCAAATGCAACACCTATCATTCGTGTGGTAAAATACCCAACAAGTGTATGCATCATGCTCATCATAAGAAAGGCAAGGGAGCATTTCATAGTATGGAGGCATACGATGCAAGAACAACCAAATACAAGAGGCTGAAGTAAACAAGCATGCATCACAAGTAAAGTGTCAAAGTCTCCAAGATCAACAAGCATAGTATGGTTGCACTCAATATAAGTGGATATGAGAGAGGCAACTAATGGACACAAGAGACAATGATCAAGATATATCATGTGAGAGGCATGAACATATATGTCATCAACCCAAGAAAGCGATTAATAGTGGAACATGTGTGATGCAACATAGCAAGCAATCATAGCGATCAAGTCAAGCAAGCTAGTAGTGCGAATATGCAACATACTAGAGGGAATCATGGCAATCATGTCATGTGTGCAAATAGTGGGCATGAGTAATTCACATGACATAGCACAAACATGAAAGCAAGATATGAGGACAATAGCATGAATGTATTGGTGAGAAGACATATGTAGGTAGCAACGGGGCATCATGACTCTCCCAACACAACAAGCATCAATAGCATGGGGCACAAAGAAATCATGGAAATAGCTACTAGTATCTCCACCAAGCATGCAAATACACATAGAATTATCATAATGGTGAATCATGGGTAGATGCAAGCAAGGGTCACAATTGCATGGCAAAGGCATAGGAGTAAAAATAACATGCAAAATGAACACAGGAAAATGAGCATAAGGTGACAAGTGGTAGATAGCCCATAGCCGTGTGAGAGCCAAGTAAAAGAGATGTGCGGAGTCCTTGCGCGAAGGGAACAGTGGTAAGGATAGTCCATGGGATCCCAAGTCATCGTTGCTCTCAAGACCTTGTTTCGTCAACTCTTGGGATTGAGAGGTTGACGACTATACGTGAGTACCTACACAAAACAAAGACAAAGGAAAAATTGTGTGTGTGTGGTATATGTACACATCATCCATCATGATGTGCACGTGCTTGTGTTGGTTAGCACTAAATAGCCAATGCTCAAATAAATGAGATGCGTGATATAGAAACATGTCATCCATCATGAGAGGTTTGTTATTATGTATGACATAATGGAGACTCAAAGGTTGTAATGCATCATGAGAAATATCTAGAGAATTGTTATTCATGGAATGCATATGGTGCACGCAATTATGGGAATCATGCAAAGTATGAGACGCATCAAAATCTCCTAATATGTTTGAGGAAACTATGGGGTTCTCCTCATGAGCATTAGTGGAAACATCACATGGAGAATATTGACAACATCCAAAACAATGCATATTTGGAACAATGTGATCATGGCATGGAATAGTAAATGAATTGCGCAAATCATGTAAAGGAAGCATGGCAATATCATCACAAGAGAAGCAAAAGCCAATGACCATCATCTCATCATCTATGCCATAAGTGAAAATGGGATTGATTTTAATGGGGCATGCATAGTTACTATGTTGATATTGAAATGATGCAATATGGGAGATCTCGCTCATAGCATATGACAAGTTCAATGGATTGTCGAACATGATGTGACCAATAGAATTTTCACATGATATCCTATGGAGCATAGCATCACAACTAGGCAATTCAACATGCTCATCATCATATTCATCATAAATAGGTAAGTCATGACATGAAGAAGTCGCACTAGCATGAAGCATGGGAATAGGTGGATCAACATCATGCAAGCAATCATTGGTAAGATAGTCCACTAGTGGGACAAGAGAGGCACCATCACCTATGTTACCTTTGGAGCATCGCTCATGTGTTGTAGGTGAGGTGTTGAAGATCCGATCATTGTCATCTTCATCTTGATGGAACCATGTAGGGGGTGCATCATCGTCCACCATGGCCAGCGGTGTCTCCATTGGAGGTATGGACTCATCGAGGGTAGGCATGTCATCATGTAGGAGACCTAGCACCAAAGAAGAAAACACACTAGGAGTAGAGGTTAAGTCGTTAGAAATCATAGTGGCCTCACATGCCATCTCAACTACCTCACTCACTACATGTTGTGGCTCACTCACTCCCTCAAGAATGCACTCAAACATATGGTTGGTGGAGGCACTCAAATGGCGCTCAACCTCACATAGGATGTGTGGCATGCTCTCATGTGTGGGGCTAGTGGTGGTCACACTCATCCTCTCATAGGAAATGCTCTTAGTGTCACGTATGGTGGAGTCACTCATGTCACTCATGTGGTAGTGGCTCTCCTCACATGGCACTTGGGTCATCTCATGATATGTGGGTGTCGGAGAGATGTTGGTGCAAATGTCTCCATGCTCAACTCCTATCGCCGCCTTGGTTGAAGGGATAGTCCCATGATCAACCTTCTTGTCGCCGTCTTGTATGAGGCCCATATGATGTGGCACCTTGTAGCTCGTCTCCATGACCGAAGGGAATTTCCCATGCTCGGCCATCTTCCTTGAGGGGCTTCCGAAGATGGAAGTGTCGCCCTCGCTCGTAGGTGGTCGCCTTGGACTTGATGAAGTCAATGTAGGCGTACACGTGGGAAGTAGGCGCAGATGCCGTACATCCAAAGGCGAAGATGCCTTGATAGCACTTGGCGAAGATGCCGAAGTGGTTGTTGTAGCCGTAGCATCGTCTTGGTTGTGGTCATCTTGCGGTCTTCTCTTTTGCTCATGAAGCTTGGACTTGGCGTGAAGTAGGGCTTGTTGGGACTTTTGCATTTGCGCTTGTGGAGCATCTTCATGATGATGATGTCGTTGTCGTGCTTGAGCTCGTAGTAGATGTTGTTCGTCGTCGTCGTGCACATGATTCTTGGAGGTGACTTTCCCTTCATGACGATGTGGATCACGAACGTGATGGTGGTCGCTGAGGGAGTCCTGGACTAGGGGGTGTCCGGATAGCCGAACTATCATCTTTGGCCGGACTCCTAGACTATGAAGATACAAGATTGAAGACTTCGTCCCTTGTCCGGATAGGACTTTCCTTGGCGTGGAAGGCAAGCTTGGCGGTACGGATATGTAGATTTCCTACCATTGTAACCGACTACTGTAACCCTAACCCTATTCGGTGTCTATATAAACCGAAGGGTTTTAGTCCGTGGGGACTAACAACAATCATACCATAGGCTAGCTTCTAGGGTTTAGCCTCTCGATCTCGTGGTAGATCTACTCTTGTACTACCCATATCATCAATATTAATCAAGCAGGGTAGGGTATTACCTCCATCGAGAGGGCCCAACACAGGTAAAAACATCGTGTCCCTTGTCTCTTGTTACCATCCGCCTAGACGCATAGTTCGGGACTCCCTACCCGAGATCCGCCGGTTTTGACACCGACATTGGTGCTTTCATTGAGAGTTCCTATGTGTCGTCACCTATAGGCCCGATGGCTCCTTCAATCATCAGCAACGACGCAGTCCAGGGTGAGACTTTTCTCCCCGGACAGATCTTCGTATTCGTCGGCTTTGCACTGCGGGCCAATTCGCTAGGCCATCTGGAGCAGATCGAAAGCTACGCCCCTGGCCATCAGGTCAGATTTGGAAGCTTGAACTATACGGCCGATGTCCGCGGAGACTTGATCTTCGACGGATTCGAGCCACAGCCGAGCGTGCCACACTGTCTCGATGGGTACGATCTAGCTCTGCCGCCGAACAGTGCCCTGGAGGCCGCACCAGTGCCTGCTCCAACCCTTAATCCGGAGCTGGTTCCGCCGATCGAGGACGGTTGGTTGGACACCGCCTCGGGGGCTGAAATCTCTATGGCGATTGAGCCGACCACCATCCTGTCCTTTGCAAAGCTCGTGGATCGCCAGTGCGGACTCCTTTCCGGACTCAACCTCCAGCGCCCCGCCAATGAATCCGACTGGCGCCGGTTATGGAGTTCACCGCCGGACATCTTTCAAAGACTCGCCTTTGGCAATATCCTGAACTCATTAAAGTCTCTCTCTTTGTCAGGGGAGCCCTGGCCGAACTACGGTCAGGAAGGTTGGGATTCGGACGACGAAGAAATTCAACGCCCACCCACCACCCACTTTGTAGCCACTGTCGATGACTTCACAGACATGCTTGACTTTGACTCCGAGGACATCGACGATATGGACGACGATGCCGGAGACGACCAAGAACCAGCGCCCACAGGGCACTGGATGGCCACCTCAACTTACGATATATATATGGTGGACACACCTAAGGGAAGCGATAACAAGGAGCGACGAGACGCTGTGAAAGAAAATTCCCTCAGGAAGCAGTCAAAGCGGCGGCGTAAGCGCCGCTCAAAACCCCACCTCGACAAAGATAGCACCCACACAGACCCAGCCATAGAGCAGGGTGAGCCGGCCGACGATGAACATGCCATTGAGCAACCATCCGAACAGGCCAACTTGGACAAACAACCCGTCCCCGGCAAGGACAACAGTCCGGACGATCTCACGCCGGACACGTCATTGGATCAGAAGAACCTCCACAAAGAGCTCCTCGCTCTGCGCATAGCTTGAAAAAGCGAAACAGAGGCTCGTAACATGGAAGACGACTCAATGAGATGGAGTAAATTACTCAACACTGCAGACAAATATGGCGACAGCCGCCAAGCAAAGACTACCCAAAGCGCAAACTACTGCCCGAATTCGATGAGGAGGCCGAGAGCCCCACGATCAAAAAACAAAGAGGCCGCCGGTCGGATAGACGACCACATGTCAAACATAGAGCGGCAAGCGGCGCCAAGACACAAGCCGCACGCGATCCGCATAAGGATTCGCACTAAAAGGATGGCCCGCTTAGATCTATCTACGGGCCAAGGAAACAAGTTCGGCGAGCAATACAACACGCCAAATATCCGAACATCATGGCACACCCAAATACAGGCGCCAAGCACCTCTATGTTTCACCGATGAGGTGCCGGATCATGAATTTCAGCGGGATTCAAGCCCGTAAACATAGAGGCATACGACGGAACGATGCACTCGAGTCTGGATTGAGGATTATATCCTCCACATACACATGGCCAGAGGAGATGATCTCCACGCCATAAAATACCTACCCCTCAAGCTCAAAGGGCCAGCCCGGCATTGGCTTAAAAGCCTCCCCGAAAACACCATTGGTAGTTGGGAAGAGCTTGAGGATGCTTTTCGGGCCAATTTCCAGGGAACTTATGTCCGACCTCCGGACGCAGACGATCTAAGTCACATAACCCAATAGCCCGGAGAGTCAGCTCGAAAATTCTGGAACAGGTTCCTCACCAAAAAGAACCAAATAGTCGACTGTCCGGACGCCGAAGCCTTAGCAGCTTTTAAACACAACGTCCGAGACGAATGGCTCGCCAGACACCTTGGCCAGGAAAAGCCAAGAACAATGGCCGCACTAACAAGCCTCATGACCCGCTTTTGCGCGGGAGAGGATAGCTGGCTAGCAAGATGCAGTACCAGCGACCCAAGTACATCCGAAGTCAGGGATGGAAATGGGAAACCACGACGCAGCAAGGACCAGCGCCGGATTAAGGGGAACGGTCCAAAGAGCGCGGCAGTCAACGCCGGATTCAAAAGCTCATGGCAGAACAATAAAAAACTGCCCCTTAAGGACAATACCGATGAGCTCTCCAACTTAAACAAAATCTTGGACAAGATATGCCAAATCCACAGTACTCCTGGGAAGCCTGCAAACCATACCCACAGAGATTGTTGGGTCTTCAAGCAGTCCGGCAGACTCAACACCGAACACAAGGGACTCGACACACCAAGTGAGGATGATGACGAGCACCACAAGCAGAGCCCCGGAAAACAAAAGAATTTCACACAAGAGGTCAAAACAGTAAACTTACTTCAAGTAACAAAGGGGAAAACAGAGCGGCACCCATTGAATTACGCTACCGCACAATCTACCCCAAATGAGTCCCAACACCGGTTGTCAAAACCAATTACCTTCGACCATCGGACTACTCCGAAAGTATCCGAACGCAGGATGGACTGCCTTGATACTAGAACCTATAATCGACGGTCTTCAATTTACGCAAGTCCTAATGGACAGCGGCAGTGATTTAAACCTGCTATGTCAGGACACAATCCGCAACATGGGGATAAACCCAAACAGGATTAGCCATAGCAACACTTCCTTCCAAGGAATAATGTCAGGCATGTATGCCCATTGTACGGGCTCCCTACTATTGGAAGTTATGTTCGGCTCATCCGACAACTTCCGTCGGGAAAAGTTGGTCTTCCACATCGCCCCATTTAAAAGTAGCCATCAAGCACTCTTCGACGCTAAGCTTTCGCTTTTAATGCAATACCGCATTATGCATCTCTTAAACTTAAAATGCCCGGTCCACGAGGCATCATTTCATTAAAGGGGAGCTACGCGTGTCCCTCAAGGAAAGAATGTGAGATTGCCTTAACAGCCTCACACTAATACGGCCTTGCTGGCCAAAAGCGTCTAAAGCAGGTCGTTCAGACCCCAGACACGGTAAGGCGAGTCCGGCATAAATAAACATGATGCTTACTAGCCGCGTACCCCCCTTACAAGGGGCTCCATGCATGTACAACAAGAGACAATAAAGCTCAATTTTACTCATTTTTGAATCATACTCTATTTTATTTCCAATTACATTTTAGCGCGATCTTTTTCAAACTAAGTTCCCCTCTTTTACAGATGAACGCCGTGCTATACCCGTCCAGGATACGGCACAACGAAGACACAGGCGCAGACGTGCAGCAGGGACCCGTTGCAAGGATTCTTTTCAGATTAAGACCCTGCGTAAACCTTTTTCACTGTCTCTTGTTGTTACTCATCCCCCGGTCTCTTATTATAACCGAGGAGGAGGCTGGCGTTTTGGCATCGGTCGCGTCAGAAGTTTGCACGTACCTGGACACCAGGGGCTTGTTACCAAGGGCATTGTTCGGCCCGCTTTATAAAAGACCGTATACCTTAGGGAGTGTTTGGCGTCTCGAGTTAGGCCTTATATGCATGGCGTCTCGAGTTAGGCCTTATACGCATCAGCTCCGAATCATGTCTTTGGTCAAATGTTGGGTTTGCCCGGCTCCTGTGTTTTGCTACCTTACGCCCCGTTCTATCGGCTAACGCTGCACCGGAGAACTATCGCGATTGTGCCCGGTTCGCCGGGCGAGCACCTCAATAGAGAAAGCCAAAACTGATCATGATATAGCGAGAGACTGGTCAACCACTCGATGACTCACCGAATGTTTAGAATTCTCCGCATTAACGAAGGACCGTTTTCGGTCAGCACATACGCACTTCGAATTAGGGAGAGTGCGGTGCCCCGAGGGCTATATAGTAGCCCCACCATCGAACTCCTATGGCTAAGTGAAAGTGATAAAGCATTATAGTCCGGTTGCCTAGTTTGCTACGCTACCACCTCCTTTATAGGACCAAGACGTTGGATTAAGTGTGAAAGCGCCAATTTTTGCAAACACCCCGCACTATGTGCGTGGGGGCTGAAGTCAAGACTGCCATCTTTCAAAGTTATATACATATATACATCAACGGCCGCACAGGAGGTAGTTTGCTACTTGAAGGCACAAGTATAAAAAGCTCTTACATTAAATTGAAACGTCGTTCCATAAAATTATACATGTCATTCAAACACAACATCCTTCGAGCACTGCGTCTCTATTAAACGAGCGCCCGGAAGAACTTCCTCAAAATAGCGCTCGACTGGTACTCGGCTGCCGTCCGAATCTGGGGACGCAATATCGGTGGCCTTCATCTCAGCCCAGTATGCCTTGACACGGGCAAGAGCCATCCACGCCACCTCAATACACGCCGATAGCTTCATTGCGTCTATACGCGGTACCGCACCAAGGAACTGCTGCACTAAGCCAAAATAACTCTTCGGCTGGGGTCCGCCTGGCCACAAATGAGTCATGACATGCTTCATGGCAAGTCCGGATAATCGATTCAGCTCGGCCCATTCGGCCAACCGATCGCTCAACGGAAGAGGACGCTCCGGACTATGGAATTGCGACCAAAATAGCTCTTCCCTTATGTGCCCCTTCTGGCCTCGGAAGTGCTCAATCGCGTCCACAGCGCTCGCCGCTAAGTCCAGATAAGCATCCTCCGAACTCCACAGCTTGTCCAACTGAGCATACTTCGGATCCGTATATTTCCTCCGCAGCAGAAACGGTTTTCCAGCCGCAATATCCCCGGCCTGACTCAGCTCCTCCTTGGCAGCTCTCATAGCGGAACGGGCATCCTTGGAATCGGCGGTGGCCTTTTTCAGGTCCTCTTGTTCCGCCTGACGTTCTTTTTCAAGAACCTCGCAGCGGTCGGTAGTATTCTTCAGTTTTAGGGCCAAATCGGCCATTTCCTCTTTGCTTGGCAAGGAGCAGCCTGTTCGCTTTCAGCTCTTGGCCGCCTTTAAAGCGCCAGATCACTCTTTCGGCTTGCTTTTAGCTCGTGCAAGTTCCGCCAAGCCTCTCCACAAAGCAGCGGCACCATCTGCATCAAAGCATACAAGTAGTAAGGCATGGGCGTCAAGCTCCCTTACCGGTGTCCGCGAGAAGTCGCATACCTTGTGACTCGTCAAACCGCTTATTGACCAGCGCGATGTCCGTGATCCGCCTCGTCAAGTTGCCGCTTTAGTTCGGCAAATTCATCAGTCCGCTAGCCATCAACGCCCGCCACCTACATAGGAACGGCGACATGTTAGTATCGAGATTATGATCCTCGGCACGCTGTCGGTTGACAGCATACCGAGTCTCGTGGGCTACTATCTATACAGGCGCATTCTATATGCATAACTGCGAAGGTACATCATTTTTTTCAGACTCAAACCCGTCGAGAAACTTACGGCGGTTCATGCAATCTGCTCTCGGCAGATGCAATTCTTTCAATTACCGTAGCCATTAGCGCAAGGTGATCTTCCGAGATATACGCTTCGCCCGAGCAGGTCCTTCACTCCTCCGACCGCACGCCCGGTTGGCGCGGACTGTCCGCCCCGCGGACTGGGAAACCTCCGTGACGACACTTCAGGTCGCCTTCCTTGCACGAAGGCGCGATAGGTGGAGGCGTTTAGCTCTCTATTATATCCGGACGAAGATCCCCAAGACGAGCTCACGAGAAGGGCTGAGATCCGAACTACAAGGTACAATTTCGTTATCTTCGAAATAAATACAGGATGTTCTTTATTCACAGGACCCCTTCTTTTTACTTACATATCATTGAGGGCTGATCCCTTGGGGAAATAGTGCAGCTGGGGTACTTCCGGCGCGGACTTTCTCGACGAAGACTTCTTTCCCGCTTTGAGGCCTTGGCTTCCTGATCTTGAAGCGGTCCTCTTCTCCCTTGGAGGAGGATCCTGATCCCTCTTCCTTGAAAACCTCCTTCATGGAGGCGCTTGCTTCCCTGCTCCCCCTTCGCCTTCTTTAAAAGGCGCGCCTTCAACATCTTGGTCAGCATGGGATCCGGCGTGGTCTCCGGAGGGAGCCGACACCTTATCAACTTTGCCTTGGATATCCACTCATGTTCAAGAAACGGCTCCTTTAAAGAGCATATATATGATAAATGAATGAACAGCCTGTCCGATTCTGAGGTTACTTACTTGAGTATCTGGGTGATTGCAGCTTAGACCTGGGTCCTCGGTCAAGTCCGGACACTTCTTTTGTGATCTGAAGAACAGTTTGTACATCTCCTTGGGCGTCGCGCCCATAAAATGTTGGAGAGCTCGTGGTCCCTCCAGATTAAACTCACACAGACGGAGGGGGCGATGTTTGCAGGGCAGAAGGCGCCGAATCAGCATAACCTGCGCCGCCACGACCAAAATGATCTCTCTTTCTTGGAGGTCTCGAATGCGGCCCTGCAACAGAGGAACGTCCTTGGACGGCCCCTAGTCGAGCCCCCGGTTGACACATGATGCCAACCGCTGTGGTGGACCTGAGCGGAAGGCGGGTGGCGCCACCCATTTGGTGCCCCTGGGAGCGGTGATATAAAACCACTCCCGTTGCCACAAACCAATCTCCTCTTGAAAAGAGCCGTCGGGCCACGGAGCATCAGCACACTTGCTTATGACCGCCCCTCCGCTTTCTGCTTGTTGCCCTCGATCATCTTCGCTCCACCTTGAAGGTCTTGAGCCACAATCCAAAGTGAGGGGTAATATGGAGGAAGGCTTCACATACGACAATGAATGACGAGATATGGAGGATGGACTCCGGATTCAAGTCATGGAAATCCTGCCCATAATAAAACATGAACCCCCGCACAAAGGGATCCGTCGGGAAGCCTAAACCCCGAAGGAAGTGAGACACGAACACCACGCTCTCGCCGGGCTCGGGAGTGGGAATGACCTGCCCTGGAGCAGGCAGCCTATGAGAAATCTCGCTGGTTAGATACCTGGCGTCTCGCAGCTTTAGCACATTTTCTTCTGTGACGGAAGAAGACATCCATTGGTCGAGCTGGTCGGAGCCGGACATCGTCGAAGGTCCGAAGAGCCTAAATCTGAAGCTTTGGGTGTAAGAACTCGAAGCGCGAGGCGAATTCGATGGAGGGTGGAAAAAAGAAGAGGGCCTTGGTCTCATTATAAAGAGGTTGAATACCAAGAGCGCTCCCCGTGGTCGATTGGGACTCGCCTTCGATAGAGGAGGCGTGCCAACGGGCACGGTTGGGTTACCCACGTCTGTATTGATGAGAATCCCGGAATAAGGGGGCATGATCTACGCTTTGGTAAGACGTGCCAAGGAAACCGCCTGGCTAAACGCGCTGAGGTGGGCCAGTAAAAAAATGATTCGAATAAAGGCTTGGCCGTGGTGTGATGTCACGCCGAATACGCCGGCAGATCTGTGCAAAATTATTCTCTCTACGGTGGTATGTGGAACTTGTTTTGCGAGCCGACACTATCCTTGTGTTCAAAACCTTCTAAGTATTCGAGGAGCAACCCGCCTTGCAATGCGAAGACAATATGCGTGCTGCACTGTCGTCATTGAAGCCTGGTTCAGGGGCTACCGAGGAGTCTGGACTAGGGGTGTCCGGATAGCGAACTATCATCTTTGGCCGGACTCCTAGACTATGAAGATACAAGATTGAAGAATTTGTCCCTTGTCCGATAGGACTTTCCTTGGCGTGGAAGGCAAGCTTGGCGATCTGGATATGTAGATTTCCTACCATTGTAACCGACTGTAAACCCTAACCCTATTTGGTGTCTATATAAACCGAAGGGTTTTAGTCCGTGGGGCTAACAACAATCATACCATAGGCTAGCTTCTAGGGTTTAGCCTCTCGATCTCGTGGTAGATCTACTCTTGTACTACCCATATCATCAATATTAATCAAGCAGGGTAGGGTATTACCTCCATCGAGAGGGCCCAACTCAGGTAAAAACATCGTGTCCCTTGTCTCCTGTTACCATCCGCCTAGACGCACAGATTCGGGACCCCCTACCCGAGATTCGCGGTTCGACACCGACACCGCCATGTAGATGTGGACGTGGACGACTTGCGCTTGCATCTTGTTTGCGCTCTGAAGACTTGTGACTTGAACGTCGCCGCCTTGAGGATGATGAAGGGGAAGTAGACTTGATCAAGGCCCGAATCTCCTCCATCCTTGCATCTTGCTCCTCCTTTTGTGCGGAAAGCTTGTTGTCAATGTAGTCTCTTTTCCTTGCTTCGGAGTGATGAACGTCGATGGAGAGGTTCTCGATGCGCTCTCGCAATCTTGATTGTGCGCCTTGCATTTGTCGTTGTAGATCAAAGATGGACGCTTTGGTGATGTAGTTGTTTGCACCGTCGTTGTTGTCGAATACTGGAGATGAAATGCCTTGCCTATCCATCACAAAACTCGAGCAAATATGAGTGGGAGAAAGATAAAAAATTATACCAAATGTACCTTGACCGATGTTGAAAATGGATCAATGATCACTCAATGTGTAACAAGGAAATAGCACAATTGGTACCAATTCTTGTCGGTTTCTCACACCTACACAAATAAGGCTTATGGTGGAGCTCGGTGAGGATAGTGGCACAAAAATTTGATGCAAAATTTTAGCAAGAGTCAATAATGTTGAAAGAGATTCAAAAATTCGCAAGTGAAACAAGTAGACCAATAGAAATATGTGGCACATGGAAACACACACATGGATAGATAAATGGGGTCTTGCAACCAAGGAATGAGCACAAAATGTGGAATCAACGAAAAACGCTCCTGTTGCACAACTCAAGAGAGACGCTAGCACGATTGCTCTATAGGCGGATACGACACTTGTGCACAACCTATAAGATGCAAAATAGATGGACTTTTATCCCAAGTATGCTATGTATGTATGGTTCCCGGTGTTTCTCAAGATGATCCAAGATGATCGGATATGACAATCTTATGTGCAATGTGGTATGGTGCTATGGCACTTGCTTACAAGCTTCTTTGCTCTTTCTCTTTTGCTTAAAAGCTTATTCTTTTTTTTATGTATGGCCACTTTGCGAAATGCACAAACCAAGATAGCAATTGTATATGCGGGAACAAACTTGAGGCACAAGAGATTATATGATACCAATATGATATGGTATGTATGCAATGTAAGGTGTAGACCACTAATGTGCACAAGTAACGTTGCCGGCAATACTCAAATGGCTAGTCTTGATAGGCAAGTAATGCAAAATGGGCTAGGGGTTAACAATGCAATTGCAAGGGGAATATACAATGGTGTCGTCGAGGTTACCGTCCTTTGCGATGATGGGTGGTGGTGTTCTTGATGTATATACCAAGATGATGGAGACTCGTCCCTAAGTAGTCGAAACACCTTAGGAAACGGAAAAACCACAACTCAAAATCTCAAGGACAAAAGTCAAATGGTGGTAGCGGGAATGCGGTGGTGGTTGCGGAAGTATTGGTGGAAACCCGGTCAAAATGGGTTAATGTGGAAGTGTATGGTGGGCTATACACGGTGTCAGAGTTGGTAGCACGTCCCTAAGTAGCCGAAACACCTTAGGAGACACAACTCTCAACACAACAAAATTGGGTTAAGTTGGGGTGGTGGAAGTGTATGGTGTGCAAGCCTATGCGGAAGTTATGGTGGTGGTTGATGAGGAAGCAACCATCCCTAAGTATCCTAAACACCTTAGGAGACTCAAGTCACTACTCAAACAACCTCAAATGCTATGGGGAACAAAATGGGTTATGTTGCGGAAGTCAGTGGTGGCAATGCGAATGTTATGGTGGAAGGCCTAGGCAAAGATGCCAAAGTTTCAAAAATTTGATGGATTCAAATGGTGGTAAAACCAACTTGAGGACCTCGGGCACGTCTATAGCTACAAAACGAGCCAAAGAACACCCAAATCGGAGTTCAGAGTGAAAAGTTATGATGGAAACGGTGAAAGAGGTTGATGCTGAAATTTCGGGGAAAGTTTCTGTTTAGGCCGGAAGTTCCGGGCCTGGGGCCAGAAGTTCCGGGCTCCGGAAGTTCCGGGGGGTGGCCAGAAGTTCCGGGGGTCGCAGAAAAAGTGCGGGGAGTCTGGGGATTTTTGGGGTAAACTTTCTGCTTAGCCCGGAAGTTCCGGGGGTAGGACGGAAGTTCCGGGGGTCGTGGAATTTCGTCAGGGACGAACCCTAAATTCCAGATCTGAGAACGGGGCGGAAAAACTCGATTTCCAAGGTCAAAATTGGGGAGATTTTGTGGATAGAAAGTGGGGAAACTTGGGGGAAAGGTATATCCACTTGAAACCCAACGAATCCATGGATCAAAATCAACAAAACATCATCCAAACCAACAAATCACAAAAAAATTTGGGGGCTATTTTTGGTGGGGATTTTCGGATTTAGGTCAAAATCAACAAAATGAAGCTAGAAAGCAAAGGGTTGGGGCTCCAAAAACGTGATCAACGTGGCTCATGATACCAAAATGATGTGGAGTGGAACTCCGTACGGCCGATCTTTCACGTTTGGAGAGGATCCCTACTACGAACACGAAGAACAAGCAGAAGAACACGAGGGAGATCACGGGGGAAAACAAGAAGAACACTCAGCCAACAAGAATAGATCACACATGCGCTAGATCGATGAACACAAAGAGAGATACAAGATCCAAAGTCAACAAAGGACGATACAAGAGGTAACTGATTCTTCTCCGAGAGGAGGTCTTGATGGGGGTCTTCTTCGTAAAGGAGGTCTTGAATCCAAGGGGATCGTCTCCGTAGAGGGGCCGCGGTCTCTCTCGTGGAGTAGATTCGATATGGATGAGCAAAGCTCTATCTCTAATGAGCTACTACTTTGCTAACCCTAACTAGGAGGATGTGGGGGAGTATATATAGTGCTAGCCCACGAAGGGGTAAGTGACGGCGAAGGGGTACATGGGCTCGGCCCAATACACTGTGCGCACACACGTCGGAAATTCCGGGCAGGGCCGGAAGTTCCGGGCTTCGGAAGTTCCGGGTAGGTTCCGGCCGGGTTCCGGGCTATCCAGAGAGTTGGCACGCTCGGGGCTGGTCTGGACTCAGTGGGCCGGAGGTTCCAGGAAGGCCGGAAGGTTCGGGCTTTCCAGAAGCTTGTCCCTGCTTCTTCTTCCTTCTCCTCTTCCATGCTTGGCCTTGGTCCTTGGATCCTCCATGGTTGTCTCGGTTGTACCTGAGTATATGCAAGGTCCATGCATGAGGTAGTAGCCATGTCTCACATGTGGAAAGTGACGGTTCGAAGAGGAGTGAGTTCACCTTGTGTCCAATGGCGTATGGTTGAGGTCTCGTCATATGTCCTCTTGGGGCTTGGAGAGTAGTCGGAGTGTACATGGAGATGAACGTGGGATGCTCCGCATCATAAAGGCTGAAAGAAAGCGTGCAGCAGCCCTTGAAAATGTAGCTGAGTTCCTGAAGACGCGAAAAGAGCAATCAGATGCTCTCTTCACCTAAGCCAAAGAAGAGATGGAAGAAGCCAGAAATAAGCTAGCAGAGGCAGAGCAGGCTAGGCGTCTCCTGCTATCTAAAACTGCTGTCAATACAAAATTTCCTTCATAATAGCTAGGTTCAAATGTTTATCCAACAAGCATGCTTGTGATGTCCGTGCATCTACCGATGTGGCACAAAATGTTTTTTTCGAGTCATGTAATAACAGCAATTACTTTCCAAACAATAATGATTTAAGCATTGGACATGGTATAGTTCACGTGCAAGCCCGACATTCCAAGTTCAACTTCCACATCAAACTCATGTTCATAGATATCTGCACATTTCATACATAATGCCCACAACCATGATTCATTTCAAAGCCAAAAATGTGAGGAGAGTTATAAATAAAGAAAACCTCTACTAGTTCCTCGCTACCAAGTCAGAGCACAACAAGTCAAGATCATGCGTAAATTAATTATATTTTAGTCATTTTTTGTGTTCTAAAATGCATGCCGGCTCGCGGAAGGACGTGTTGCCGGCACACGCGCGGATTCAATGAAGGCAGGCGGGGCAGTCTTAAGCTGGTTGCTCGCGGCAAGGAGGCATGCTCAGCCGGGCCTGCAGCGAGTGCGGCCCTCTTGGCCGGCGTGCCGGTTCAATGCCTGCTCTATGAGAGGTCGCGTCCGTGTCAGAGCAATCACTCCCTCCAGTCCTTTTTTGTTTGGGTATAACAAAATCGCGTTTTCCATTCACATTTTACAAGTACAATTCATGGACAAACTTTGAGCCAAAGTACGATGGGGACTAGTAAACCAAAATGGAGGTGGTAGTTTTTTTAATCAAAGAAGGGTTTCCCCTTCCGATTTTCATTACTGAAAACCAGCATCTAAATCTAAACCATAGTATTTGCCCTAGAACTACCAGGTTCAACATCTCGCAACATAAACCCATACAACCTCCATCGCAAAAAAAACCCATACAACCATATGCCAAGGAGGTACGTAGTACTATGAATTCCATTTTCGATCTATACCAATCATTCTGAAAACTACTTACTACTTATAATGCGCCATTGAAAATCGGAACTCTTAACCCCGCTAGAAAAATGATATTTTAAACGTGGCTACTCGATCTGTGGCAACTGGCGAGCCACCGCGCTCCAAGTCGTTCACCTGTGGTCCCGACCATCAACTCCTACGGTTCAAATTATCACGCAAGCTGACTATTCCTACAAAGGTGGTCCACCACGTACCCGGTACCCGCGAATGCAGCAATCGTGCACCGAGGGTTTTAGGGTTTTTTTGTTAACGTTGCCATTACCTAACACTCATGTGTGCGAGACAGCGAGAGGCCGACTGCGTGCGTGCGCCTCTTCTCTTCGTATATGTACTCCACCGTCTGTCTGGTGTCCAAAAAATTATAATAACTACTAGCAATGTGCCAATGCGTTGCCACACGATCAAAGTAGATTATTACATATTCACCGATTTGATAGGAAAAAAAGTCTAGTTTTGAAATACGTATGTCACTAAAAATATGTTATGTTTCACTCAAAATATATTCCTTTGGTGTTTTTTATGAGATAAGGGAGGAATGTTGTTGGTTTCAAGATTCGAGAAGTGGTATATGTCTAATTTCTACTCTTACTAGCAAGATGCATGTGCATTGCACGGAACATCAAGATCTTGTGGGAGAAAAGGATGAACGAGGGAAGGCCTTATCTACCAATGTGGTGAAGAGTGCGGGTAAATTGCCATATTTTCCTTCCTATCCGTCAAATATAAATCGGACGACCTACATTGCAGGATGGCAGGCCCACCATCATCACCAACTCTATTTTTTATCCCTACTCTTATAAAAATCATTGTCGGTGATGATCGTGTGCCTGCCATCCTGCAATATAGGCCGTCCGATCTAAATCTGACGGATAGGAAGGAAACAATGGCAATTTTGCAAAAAGATACCCACACCCCTCTCCACATTTGCAAATAAGGCCTTCCCTCATTCATCATTTTCCCCCCACAGGATAAACTACTCATACAAATGCATCTTGATGTTCCGTACAACGCATGGGCATCTTGCTAGTTGTTGCAAAAAGCCCATGTGTGTGTGAGAGAGAGAGGGAGAGTGGAGGAGGACGGAGTGCTTGTGTGACAAAGACATAAGGAGTGTGTGTGCGATAGGTATTAGCCTAAAATGAGGCGATAGTGCGTGTGTGCACGATCGAGAGGGTGTGTCTCGAGAAGGGAAGGAAAATCTACATAGATACAAGGAGCAGGAGAGAGACATGTATGCGATGGTGGAAGCACGAGTGTGCGGGTGTATAAACTTATCTAGAGGCTAGCTAGTCGATAAATGTTTGTGAGAGAAGTACGAGTCGGGGTGCGAAAGCGAGAGTTTTGTGTGAGAGAGAGAGAGACGGTAGTCGGGAAGGGGAGTGGAAGCAGGAGTTGTGTGTGTGTGTCTGTGTGAGAGAGAGAGTGGAGACGGTAGTCGGGGTTGTCTGATCGGTAAACAAATGAATAATGTCATGCAGGATGGAGATTTAAAAGGAGACCGCAACAAATGTTGTGTCTACAGAGAGAGAGAGAGAGAGAGAGAGAGAGAGAGAGAGAGAGAGAGAGAGTAATTTTAGTGGTATGAGTCATATGTAGAGACATATAGGGTGTGTGAGAGAATCCCATAGAGAGAAAGACAAAGTGAAAGACGAGTGGAGACTGTGTGTGTGGCGGTGAAAAGAAAGCTTAGGTACCGAGTACCAGAGAACAGTAGAGACGTGAGAGATAATGAAAACCGTGTAATGTATAATGATAGGGAGAGTGTGACACTTCTCGTGGGAGACATCGAGAGACCATGTTTGCGAGGATAGGAGAAACATGAAGTGAGTGTCTTGGTGAGCTGGAGAAAAGAGAGGATAGCTACCAAGGAGCGTGCATGCGAGAGAGATGGGCGTGAAAGGAGGAACAAAAAGGATTCAAATATTTGAATTCAAGATGATGATACATGTAATCCATACTCGAACCAAAATTGATCTATCAAACATGCATACTCATATGAATCCACGCACATCTATGTTATTTAATATGTAGGTATTACTGATCCATACATTTTAGTAGAACATAATTTGGTTAAATTTTTTCGAATTCAACCTTAAGATTTCGAGATCGTTGTATTTGTAAATCATATTATACATATAAAGGAGCAGAATTCTTTGTTGTGCTTTTGAAAGTATATATATATAAATGATATATATAGAATGTAATTCCAATTGAAAATGGATCCCGCCCGAAAAAATAGAATACAAACGGGATTCGAATTGAGTTGGCACGGTAAATGTGCACTCTGCAAAATTTGAACGAAGCGAGGAAAGTCGCAGTAACGGCCTGAAACCAAAATCTGCGAGATGGAAATCACTACGCCTATCCTCGCCACGCAAAGCCTATCTGCTGGATTTCTATAGGTTTCGATAGGGTAGGTTTGTAATTTCACCCAAACGTGACGTAACCGCCTCTCCCGGATTCATACACGGTGGGCGCCAAAACATAGTGTGTCCTCGGCGAAATCGACTCCTCCCGATTCATATTCATACACGATGGGCGCCAAAACAAACTCTCGTCGGCAAATATTCGTGTATGCGAGATTACCGTCCTATCCCCAACCGACTAATGTTGTTGTGATGTAGTAGAAATTTGAAACGGGGCTAAGTTTGTAAATTTCTCGCATTTGAGACAAGCGCCCCTGAATACATGGTTCCCCTTCCTCTCTACCTCCCTTTTCCCCATTCAGACTCCGTGGTCGCCAAAACACCTCTCCACCACACCTCCTCCGTCCGCCGCCGTCCGCCACCCCATCCACCGCCGTCCTCCTCCACCATGCCGGAGCTGATACCCCGACGCCGCCGTCCATTACAAGAGATCGAGCTCTCTCATCCACGCCTTGGACCGGATCCTTGCATCCCGCCCTCTCGCTTCATCCCCGCTGCCGTCCACCTTGCCGGCGCCGCTCCTCTGACCGTCTCGCCCATCGCGCCCGCCGCCACCGCCTACCCTCCAAGATCTGCTTCCACGCCGCCGACAGCCATCGCTACCGCAGCACCATCAAATTCTCAGCAGATCGTGACATCGGCGCCGCACTGTAGGCGGTACTCTTTCAGATTCGCTCAACTTATTCATCGCATCTAGAAAATAGATCGCCACCGCTTTACTCTGATTTCTTGTCTTGGTTGCGGTTGCCTTTGTCCGGTTTGCACCTTCAGATCCGCCATGGCACGCCAACACTATACTCCCAACGCTTATGGTTTTCCCTTTATATTCCACACTAGTTAAATCACAGAGACTAAATTTCAAAATTGGGTCATCGATTTTTGAGAGTCTTGAAGTTCGCGGTGCGATCGAAGGGGCTCGGGTGGTTGTGGGCCTCGCCGAATGAAGAAAACTCGACGCGGGTGGGGTTGGGGCGTGGGTGGGGGTGGGGTGGCGGAGGAACACAGCGATGGTGGCCGTGGTCCGCCGGCGTCCCGTCTTGTGTTCTCATGGGAAGAATCGAGACGAGGAAGAAGAAGGGTTAGGAGACGAGGATCTTCATCCAACCGCCTGAAATGGTCGAGAGACAGCTGGGAGTTGCATTCTTAATGCACTCTGTTCATCATGTGGGCACTTTTGCGCAACCAACATTTTATTATCCAAAATCTGCTTGCTCTTCTTTACCATGTTCCTCTTCCGTTCTTCTTTAATATATACTCTCTCCGTTTTAAATACAAGTCTTTGTATAGATTCCACCATGGACTACATATGGAGCAAAATGAGTGAATCTACACTCTAAAATGTATCTGGATACATCGTATGTGATCCATAGTGGAAATCTCTACCAAGACTTATATTTTGGAACGGAGGGAGTATGCTAGTAGTATAGTATGTTCCTTGTACTAAAGATGAGCAGGGACATTTGCAATGTAGAGGTCGATACGGTCGGTTGTGATGGACACTTTGAGCCTCTTTGATTCAGAGGATCTTGTAAACATAGGAATAGGATTTGTAGTGGCCTGCCCACTTGAATCCTATAAGAATAGCAAGGAAATGCGGGGAGCTGTGTCGCCTTTGAGAGTTACACTGATATTAACAGTACCGCACCTTCACTTGAAGAGAGCTGGTATCCGAAGCCTTTCTAGCCGCACCGACAATACTAGCACATATATTCCAGCAAGTTCCACTTTTCTGATTTTACTCTGATGCTTAAGGTTTTCCCGTTATATCTACACTATGATCTATGTAGCTGCTTTGTGTCGCACTAGCAGCAGTCCACTCTTGAAGCTAAACACTGCAATGACTTACAAAATTGGCACCAAGGCATTGAGTGCCATTCTGGATGCAATGAAACTCATACGCTCCCCACATGTTGATTCTTGTCCAGAATATGATCCTAATGACTATTCTAACCTCGAGGAGTCAAAGGTAGATGGCCTGTCCTTTTCACCCATCAAGGTGCCTGTTCTAATTTGGCAATGTTTTATTGATTGCGGGTATCTTGCATATGTTGTCTTGCATTTCTTCTACTTTGTTGCACCGCCATCTGCTTACTTTACTCATCATATATGTTGAGATGCCATGCCCATCCATTATCAATACATATTCCATCTGTCATCATACCATGTTTTTTCACTCAAATGTTGTTCTTGTGCATCAGACATCAAAAAGGAAGAGGGTGATTGCCGAACCTGAAGGAGCACCAGCAAAGTCCTTGAAAACGTGGTGGTGCCGAGAAATCGACAAAGACCCCACTTATATTGGCTGTACAACCAGTGACACAAAATGTAGGACCGACTCCAGCAGACTGTACCCATACTTCATTGGCCACACCACTAGCCCCACCACACATGACCTGCACTCCAGCAAAAGGTATACCGATTTCATTTGCCATAGCACCAGCTGTACCACGTAAAATCCCACTCCGAAGAAAAAAGTACAGCAAGTCCACCGTCAAGACCTATCCCAACTGCAGAGACGACCAATTCCTATACATTGGAACCCCATTCCATTTATTCCCAGTTTAAAAGACAATGCTTTCAATGTTGTTAGGGACTACGTACATATATTCCCATCATGGGAAGATTATAGTGAAAACAAACACCATTTTCACATCTTCCTGTCCAACTTACGTGTAACTGCTATTATTCATGGTTATTATTTTCCTGTTTTCTGCTGATTGAACACATCAATTATTTACATTACATTGTTGTAACTAGGCGAGGGTCAATCTGGATAGTCATGACAAGCAAAGCTTGCTTGTGCTTTTCAAGGAAGCATTGCAACAGTATCGGTGTTACCTGAGGAAATCACACTTTGATGGCAAGTCTATAAACGAATTTCCGGTGAAGTCTCATGTGCTAAATTTAGAAGACATTGAATGGAAAAACCTTGTTATGCAATCGGTCTTGTTCCTGTGATGAGGTATCGCCTATGAAATCACATGACAATTTGAACTTCTACTTTTCCACATGTGCCTTACGGATCTTTTTTGCAGGAAATCTGCTCGAAGAAGAATTCCGGTTTGAAAAGAACAATAGGAAATCGCTAATATGCTGCCCGCTGCTTTGCTCTTGTTAGTACCTGTTGTGCTGTATCACTGTACTTGCATACATACCCGGTTCATTATGTGACAGAAGTATGCATGATAGCTTGCTTATCAATTGTTCGCTCCAAATTATCTGATCTGTATGAATGGTTACATTAGTGTAGAATATATCCAATGCCAATGTTTTTTTAGCTCTGCATTGTTCTTGTAAGTACATGTTGTCCTTTATCAGTGTACTTATAATGACAGGTAGTTGTTGATGTACCATCAATCTGCAGCTTATTTTCCTTTGCCCTCCATTTTCTACACATCAAATCTATATTTACTCTTACCATAAGGTTAGTACTGAAGAAGTTTAGCTATGCATTGCTCTTGGCTGTACCTTTTGCCTGTATCGCTGCACTTACATTTATAGCTACTTGGTTATGTAGCATCACTCTTCATCTTATCTTAAATATTCTCCATTTTTTTGTATATTATCACATCTATATTTACTCTTAACAAAATGTAGAATAAAGGCAATTCTTTTGAAGAAGATTCTGTGGTGAACTTCTTGAATTGCCCCCCCATCCGTCACAAGCATGGACAAGGCCTTTATAGAGCCTGTCTTCACCAATAATGTAAGTTTGTCCATCTCAAGCCTTCAAACTTTGTTGTATATATTTGGTTAGGCATGACTGGGACAGCTGTTTATTTTTGGTGTTTGCATCAAATTGCTTATTTAAAGTTTATTATGTAGTTCATAAACAAAAGTTTGTCCTTTCTCAATTTAAGTTTTCAGTTGTACAACCAAGTTCCTTCTTCATACCATGTAAATTAAACTATACTGAGCAAGTGATCTTCTTTTGCACCGCATGTATGCTTCATTCTTCATCCGTAATCCAAAGGTGTGGTGAACCTACCCACTACAAAGACAATGTCATATTCTGCAATGTCTTAACTATGACAATGTCATATCATTCTACTATTATTTAAACCGTCTCTTTATTTGCCAATCTGAAATGGTATAAATTGACAACACACTAACCATTGATACTTATGAGTTCTTGATTTGTAATCCAGTGTTGTCGTGAAGCTGCCAACTCCTTCACAATGTCATTTCCTGCCATGTCTTGACCTGAACAATACCATGTTGTGTTAATGCAATTTTAAACGGTGTCACTTTATTCGTCAAGAAGAAATGTGATGAATTGTCAAGACCGATACTTTTACGCAAAAAACCGTCATCCGTCTTCGCTTGTTTATCTTTCAGAGTGAGGAAGATATAAGTGTTGAACAAGCGCAGCCTCATCATCTTGCTCACATTGCTTGCGCTGCAGCTCCCGATGAGGGCTAACCTTTCTTGAACTCTATTGAAGTGTCACGGTTTTGTATATTATTTTGTCGGCGTGTTTATTTGCAATCGTGGCGATCTTTGATGCCCAAAGTATGTAATATGATGTCCGCTTGTGCTTTATTATCATAGTGGCGAACTTTGATGCCCAATGGATGTAATATGCCGTAATTTCTTTATTGTATAGTCTAGGTTTTTCTTATTCACGATGCTGCAGTTATTTTATCAGTATATATATCCTGTCTTCGCAATAAACCGCCAAACCGTAAAACTACGGTACATAATCGGGCCATCATGCAATCACGATGTAGGTTGGGCCCAAAGCGTGTCGAACAGCTCACGGCGGCAGCAGCCGAATGAACCCGACCCATGATTGTGCGAATCAAATCACGGGCTTTAACAGGCCAAAATTGTCTCGGTCCTTGTTTGGCCCAATCGATATCGGTGCGAAAGGGCGGATGCAATCGGGCCGTAGATAGGCCCAACTATATGACGGGCTTTTAACAGGCCGAAATTAATATAGGGCCAAAATGTTAAACAGGCCCTTAACAGGCCAAAACTAATATCAGGCTGAATTACTAAGTTGGCCTTTAGCAAGTGGGCCCAAAAGCATAGTGTCCAGTTGACGGGCCGAATTCGATATGGGCCATAGTTGAGCCCAAAGCCTCTTAAAGGGCCGGACTTGATCTGGGCCGTAATTTGGCCCGGAACGTGGTAGGCTTATAACGGGCCGGATCTCATATGGGCCACTTTTAGGCCCGGAACGTGGCAGGCCATTAATGGACCGGATCAAATATGGGCGGCATTTGGCCCAAAACATGGCAGCCGGTTAATGGGCCGCCTACTAGGGTCCTCAAAATCTTGTGGGCCTCACAATGGGCCGCCCATTAATGTCGGCGAAATCTGTGGGCCTTTAGTCGGGATGGCCCATTATGATCCGCAAGAATCTTGTGGGCCTTTACCTGGGCCGACCCATTATGGCACACAAAATTCTTGTGGGCCTTTAGTGGGCCGGCCCATTATGGCCCACAAAATCTTGTGGGTTTTACCGGCCGCCCATTATGGCCCGCAAAATCTCGTGGGCCTTTAGTCGGGCCGCCCATTATGGTCCGCAAAATCTTGTGGGCCTTTAGTCGGGCCGCCCATTATGGTCCGCAAAACTTGTGGGCCTTTAATTGGGCCGCCCAATTAAGCTTGATGGGCGGTCCACGTGTCAACATATCATAGGCGCGTCTCGCCCATTGGATGAGTGACACCGTGCCAACGCGACGACACGTGTCTCCTCCAGCCAATGATGATTTTACACGGAAAATCCCCATTGGTCGGGTTGTTAACGGGTTATCGATCCAAAACCCGACCCGATAGCTTAACGGTGTTCCGTTACGGTGGATGCCACGTGTCGGTCACCCTTGACGAAAGTACTTCGTGACGCGATTTATCATCATGGAAGTGGACACTTCGCGATGATAATTTTGTTAATGTCATGGAACACTTCTACGACAACAGACAGTATGACTATCTTGATTCTCATATAATTTGTCATGGATGTACATGCATGACAAAAAACGGGACCTACTTTGACAAACACGTATCATCACGGAAGTGTATTTTTTTCTAGTGAACCCTCTATTAGTATGACTAGTGGCCCCCACCTGTTAATTTAACCTTTTAAATTAAGTTAGTATACTAACAGTCAATGATAGCTGGGCCCTACTATCCCTGTTGATAAGTCAATGTTGACCAGTCAACTCCTGCTGGGCAATTGACTGGACCCACTGGTCACTGTCGGTGTCAAAACCGGCGGATCTCGGGTAGGGGGTCCCGAACTGTGCGTCTAAGGCGGATGGTAACAGGAGGCGAGGGACACGATGTTTACCCAGGTTCGGGCCCCCTCGATGGAGGTAATACCCTACTTCCTGCTTGATTGATCTTGATGATATGAGTATTACAAGAGTTGATCTACCACGAGATCGTAGAGGCTAAACCCTAGAAGCTAGCCTATGGTATGATAGTTGTTGTCCTACGGACTAAACCCCCCGGTTTATATTGACACCGGAGGGGCTAGGGTTACATAGAGTCGGTTACAAGGGATGGAGATCTACATATCCGTATTGCCAAGCTTGCCTTCCATGCCAAGGAGAGTCCCATCCGGACACGGGACGAAGTCTTCGATCTTGCATCTTCATAGTCCAACAGTACGGCTAAAGTATATAGTCCGGCCATCCGAGGACCCCCTAATCCAGGACTCCCTCAGTAGCCCCTGAACTAGGCTTCCATGACGATGAGTCTGGCACGCAGATTGTCTTCGGCATTGCAAGGCGGGTTCCTCCTCCGAATACTCCATAGAAGATTTTGAACACAAGGATAGTGTCCGGCTCTGCAAAACAAATTCCACATACCACCGTAGAGAGAGAATAATATTTCCACAAATTTAATCTGCTGACGCATTTTGCAGCATGACATCACAACACGGCCCGGTTGTTTATTCGAACCGCTTTTCACAACCAGCCACTACACATATTGCAAGGCGGTTTCCTTGGCACGTCTTGTCGAAGCAGAGATCGTGTCCCCTTATCACGGGATTCTCATCAATACGGGTGTGGGTAACCCAATCGCGCCATCAATTACGGCGCCTGGGGAATAAGAGGTTTTAGCAGGCAAGTGGGGAGGCGCAGAATCCCTGCTGCCTTTATAAGGGGATAAGGACTCCCTTTCGCACCCACACTTTCTACTTCCTGATTCATTCCCTTCTGCTCAAGCTCCAGCGCCCAAGCGTTCGTCTTCTCTGCCCACAAAAGGTCTTCCGAAGATGTCCGGATCCGGAGCAGGAGGCAAATGGATGGCCTCTACCGTCCGAGAGAAGGATATCAAAAAGCTTCAGGAGGCCGGGTACCTAGCCAAGAAAATCAGCCACTGTCTCCCGACGGCGGGACAGATTGTCCCAACTCCGGAACCCCACGAGAGGGTTGTATTACTCCCTCACTTTGTCCACGGGCTAGGGTTTCCTCCACCCGCTCGCTTCATGCATCATGTATTATTATGGGATCGATCTTCACGATCTGTCCCTAATTCCTTTCTCAACATCTCGACATTCAATTATCGTGTGAGGCTTTTCTCCATATTTCGCCGACTTCGTTTATGGCTGAAGATTTTAATGTGAAGCCCAAGGTGGTGGGCGGCGAGCACGCCGAGTGCAGGGGCGCCATGGTGAGAAAGATGCCCAACGTCATATGGCCAACGGGAACCTTTAATGATTCTGTCAAGGAGTGGTGACAGCAGTAGTTTTATATCACTGAGCCGCGCGGCACGGAATGGGCCGCTTCTCCCGAGTTCTGATCCGGCTCCCCCCTGCGGCTTACATCCTGGGTCAAGAAAGGCCTGGACTGGTCCTCGTCCGATGAATTGTCGGTGCTCCAAACGCGCGTTGAGGATATGGGAGACAAGAACATTGAACTTGGCAATGTGGTCCAGGTGATGTTAGTTCACCGGATCTTGCCTTGTCAGCACCAGACTTGCAATTTATGGGAATTTGATCCGGCTAGGCACCAAACCTTGCGAGAGCTTTTCTGCTCCTCGCACAAGGACATTTTGAAAGCACAAGTGCTCCCTAGGTGGTTTTGGTAATTAATGACAACATATCTCTTGTTGGACTAACACTTTTATCTAGTATGTTTCAGATAAGTTCAACAATGGAGTGGCATGGACTAAAGGATGTGGGAACTCCTTCAAGATGCTAAGGACAAAGGATTGGCTCAAGCTTCAAGCTCAAGACTCTTCATTTTACATTTTAGTGATCCAAGATCACATTGAGTCTATAGGAAAAGCCAATACTATCAAGGAGGAATGAGGTGTTGCTTAATGAGCCTCTTGCTTCAAAGTGCTTAGTGATATGCTCCAAATACCCTCAACTACTTTCCTACTTCCACACATTTGTCCTAAACCTAAAGTCGAACATTGCCCCACCGATTCTTTCTATCCGCGCCACCGAGTTTGAATGTCTTAGCCACTGCCACAAACCCTAGGCAAATCGGTCTCACCGATAGGGATCTCGGTCTCACCGAGATGGGATTGTAATCTCTCCGTATGTCCATTATCAAAATCGGTCTCACCGAAGTTTGAGCAATCGGTACTACCGAGATTACAATGCAAACTCTCTGTTAACTTATTATCAAAATCGGTCCCACCGAAGTTTGATAATCGGTCAAACCGAAGTTTGCTCGACCAACTCTCTGAAAGCTTATTACCAAAATCGGCCTCGCCGAGTTTGTGTAATCCGTCTTACCGAGATTACGTTATGCCCTAACCCTAACCGAATCGGTCCCACCGAAGTTGCATTCGGTCCCACGAAAACCCTAACGGTCACATTATTTGCTAAATCGGTCCGATCGAGTTTAACGATTTGGTCCCACCGAGTTTGGTAGATTGTGTGTAACGGTTAGATTTTGTGTGGAGGCTATATATACCCCTCCACCTCCTCTTCATTCGTGGAGAGAGCCATCAGACTGAACCTACACTTAGCATCCTATTTCTGAGAAAGAACTACCTACTCATGTGTTGAGGCCAAGATATTCCATTCCTACCATATGAATGTTGATCTCTAGCCTTCCCCAAGTTGCTTTCCACTCAAATCTTCTTTCCACCAGATCCAAAACCTATGAGAGAGAGTTGAGTGTTGGGGAGCCTATCATTTGAAGCACAAGAGCAAGGAGTTCATCACCAACGCACCATTTGTTACTTCTTGGAGAGTGGTGTCTCCTAGATTGGCTAGGTGTCACTTGGGAGCCTCCGACAAGATTGTGGAGTTGAACCAAGGAGTTTGTAAGGGCAAGGAGATCGCCTACTTCGTGAAGATCTACCGCTAGTGAGGCAAGTCCTTCGTGGGCGACGGCCATGGTGGGATAGACAAGGTTGCTTCTTCGTGGACCCTTCGTGGGTGGAGCCTCCATGGACTCACAAGCCGTTACCCTTCGTGGGTTGAAGTCTCCATCAACGTGGATGTACGATAGCACCACCTATCGGAACCACGCCAAAAACATCCGTGTCTCCAAATTGCGTTTGAATCCTCCAATCCCTTCCCTTTACATTCTTGCAAGTTGCATGCTTTATTTTCCGCTGCTCATATACTCTTTGCATGCTTGCTTGCTATATGTTGTGAATGTTAAACTTGTGCCTAATCTCCACTCAAACTTCAAAGAAACTTAAAAACTGCAACTTTGGTACTTAGTGTCTAATCACCCCCCCCCTCTAGACACCTCTTCTCAAGGTCCTAAGTGGTATCAGAGCATTGGTCTCCATTGCCTTGGTTTAATCACCATTGGAGGAAGATGGATGAGTCTACTTTGGGGAGTCTTAGACATAGAGTGCCTATTCTTGATGGAGAGTATTTTCGTGAGTGGAAAAATGAGATGCTTGTTATTTTCAATCAATATCATTTTAACAAGTACATTGCTAGCCCTTGTGCACCTTATGTTGATCCTATGCATCCAACCCATGATGAGTCAGTTGACATGGTTAGGAATCTTAGAACTGCCGAACTTATCATTAGAGGATTGCCTAGAAACTTGATTAGAATCCTGCCTACTTTTGAGTGTGCCTACACTATATGGAAATTTCTTGAGGAACACTTTCCAAATTATTCCTTGAAAAATCTAGATGAAATTCTCTATAAGTCTATTGCTTTGAGTAAAATGAATACTAGTGATCCTATGTTTGGTGATCGTCTATTTGAGCTTACAAACCTTATGCGTGCCAAAGGAAATGTTGGTATTATTAGTGACATTATTTCCGAAGCTATAAGAATTCATAGACAAGATTATTGTCAAACTCATTCTAATGAATCACCCTCTCTAGGATTTGATCCACCACATGACGATGTTGAACATGGATACTATTATGAGGATGATGATAGTGACTTCGATCTTGATGATGCAATGAGACATTTTGGTCTTATGGCAAATCTTCGGGGATATATGTCAGGAGGAAAGGAATGGGTTCTTGATAGTGGATGTACCGATCACATGACCGGAGATAAAGACATGTTTTGTGAGCTTGCTAATAATGATAGTCCTCGAAAGTATGTCACTTTCGGTGACAACTCAAAGGGTAAGGTGGTTGGCCTCGGTAAGGTGGCCATATCACATGATAGCTCCATACAAAATGTTATGCTCGTTGAATCTCTTGGTTACAACTTACTTTCAATATCTAGACTTGTTGATTTCGGTTTCAATGTTCTATTTACTGAAGTAGATTGCCAAGTGTTTCGTCGAGATAATCATAAATGGTCTTTACTGGTGTGCGTAGAGGTGATCTATACATTGTTGATTTCACTAAAAAGGCTCAACCTAAAACTTGCTTCATTGCTAAATCCTCAAAAGGCTGGTTATGGCATAGACGATTAGGTCATGTTGGTATGCGAAACCTTGACAAGCTTATTAAGGGGAATCATATCCTTGGAGTTAATGATGTAATATTTGCTAAGGATAGACTTTGCAGTGCTTGTCAAGCAGGTACACAGGTTGGAGGAAGGCATCCGTGAAGAACATCATGACCACGAAGAGGCCACTCGAGCTACTTCACATGGATCTCTTTGGTCCCAACTCTTACAAGAGTCTCGTGGAAATTCTTTTGGTCTAGTTATAGTTGATGATTTTTCATATTTAAGTGGGTGTTCTTTCTCGATGATAAATCGCAGGTCCAAAAGATCTTCAAAACTTCGCTAGGAAGGCCCAAAACCAATTTGAAGTGAAGATCAAGAAGGTTCGCGGCGACAACGGAACGGAGTTCAAGAACGCAAATGTGGACACCTTTCTTGACGAAGAAGGATTTCACACGAGTTCTCGACTCGTACACACCTCAACAAAATGGAGTTGTTGAGAGGAAGAACCGGACGCTCATCGAAATGGCGAGAACGATGCTTGATGAGTACAAGACGAAGCACTTTTGGGCGAAGCGGTTGAGACAGCTTGTCATGCAACAAATCGCTTGTATCTTCACAAGCTACTCGGCAAGACGGCATACGAGCTACTCACCGTAACAAACCCCAAGTTGGATACTTTCGAGTATTCGCCCAAAGTGCTACATTCTTGATAAGCATCGTCGTTTCTAAATTTGCTCCTAAGTCGCATGAAGGTTTCCTACTAGGTTATGGCTCAAACTCTCACACTTACCGTGTTCACAACAATTTCACCCAAAGGTTGAAGAGACGGTAGATGTGAAGTTTGATGAATCTAACAGCTCGCAAGTAGAGCAATTGCCAATTGATGTAGGAGACAAAGATCCTTCGGAAGCAACCCAAGACTTGTCTATTGGCAAGGTCCGTCCAACGGAGGTGAAGGAGAGTACCTCGTCCGTCCAAGTGGAAGCTTCTACTTCACGACAAGGTGAACCAAGAGTTGATACGGAAGCATCCACAAGTGGAACACACGAAGATGAAGAAAACGAGGAAGTGCATCATCACGAACGTCAACAACCTCCTTCTCCACCACGATGAGAGAACGACAACGCCAACAATGAATAAGGCCAAGAAAAAGAACAAGATGAAGAAGATGTTCAACGAAGACCCAAGCAAAAGCTTTCACGAGTTCGAGCAAGAATTGCTAAAGACCATCCCATCGAGATGATATTCAAACCGGGAGAATCACTCGCTCTAAAACTCGTTTAGCTAACTTTTTTGAAAACTATTCTTTCATCTCTAGCATTCAACCTATGAAGGTCGAAGAAGCATTGGAAGATCCGGATTGGATAAATGCTATGCATGAAGAGCTACAGAACTTTGAGAGGAACCAAGTTTGGACATTGGTTGAGAAGCCCGACAACAACCACAACATCATCGGTACCAAATGGGTGTTTCGCAACAAGCAAGATGAAGATGGACAAGTAGTTCGCAACAAAGCACGTCTCGTCGCCCAAGGCTACACACAAGTCGAAGGTATGGACTATGGTGAGACTTACGCCTGTTGCTAGACTTGAGTCCATTCAAGATCTTACTTGCCTATGCTAATCACCATGATATCACCTTGTACCAAATGGACATTAAAAGTGCTTTTCTAAATGGTGAAATAGAGGAGGAAGTTTATGTTAAACAACCTCCGGCTTTGTTAATCCTAAGAAACCCAATCATGTTTACAAACTTCACAAAGCTCTTTATGGACTTAAACAAGCTCCTAGAGCATGGTGTAAATGTTTGACCAAGTTCCTTATTGAAAAGGCTTTGAAATTGGGAAAATTGATTCTACTCTTTTTACTAAAAGGGTTAATGGTGAACTCTTTGTGTGCCAAATTTATGTTGATGATATTATATTTGGTTCAACTAACCCTCATTTTAGTGAAAAGTTTTGGAAGCTAATGTCGGAGAAGTTTGAGATGTCTATGATGAGTGAACTCAAATTCTTTCTTGGTTTGCAAATTAAGCAAACTAAGGAAGGTACTTTTGTCTCGCAAACAAAGTACACCAAGGACTTATTCAAGAAGTTCAATATGCAAGAATGCAAAGGTATGACTACACCCATGCCTATAGTGGACATCTTTACTTAACCAAAGATGGTGAACCGGTTGATCAAAAGGTTTATCGCTCTATGATTGGTTCATTGTTATATCTATGTGCTTCACGTCCCGATATTATGCTAAGTGTGTGCATGTGTGCACGATATCAAGCTGCCCCTAAAGAATGTCATCTTAAGGCCGTGAAAAGGATAGTGAGATACTTAATCCATACACCAAATTTTGGCATTTGGTATCCTAAGAGGGCCTCTTTCGATCTTGTTGGCTATTCCGACTCGGACTATGCCGGAGACAAGGTTGATAGAAAGTCCACTTCGGGTACTTGTCAATTTCTTGGTAGATATCTTTTGTCTTGGTCCTCCAAGAAACAAAACTCGGTATCCTTATCCACCGCCGAAGCTGAATATATTGCCGCTGGTTCATGTCGTGCTCAATTACTTTGGATGACCCAAACTCTTAAAGATTATGGGATATATGTGAGACATGTTCCATTGCTTTGTGATAATGAAAGTGCTATCAAAATTGTTCATAATCCTGTGCAACATTCTCAAACTAAGCATATTGAAGTTCGTCATCATTTCATTCGAGATCATGTTGCTAAGGGTGACATTGATCTTAAGCATGTTCGCACCAAAAAGCAATTAGCGGATATATTCACTAAACCTCTTGATGAGAAAGTGTTTTGCAGGTTAAGAGGAGAATTGAACATCATTGATGCTTCAAACTTGGAGTAGAAACTCCATTGGATACATGCAAGACATGAGCTTATGACTAATCCTTGATATTTCTCTTATGATGAAAACTTATGTCTTCGATATATTTGTATATTGCATGTTATCTAACCCATGTAGGTAGATGGACTCAAATTCCAAGTGGTGCTCCAAATTCTTGATGAGCTACATCAACCTTGTAACATCCCAAATTTTCAATTTGGAATGTTATACATTAGATCATCATGCATATCATATTTTCTTGCATTTTGTTGATGCCAGAAATTTCACGCAACTCAAGGACCCTCGGAGAGAGTTGGAGATTTCGAAATTTTCGTATTTGAGTTCTCTCAAAACTATGAAAAAGAGGATCATGGGATTTATTTATTTTATCTTCAAATATTTTCCAATATCAAAATAAGAGAGGGAATAATATGACTTTCCCAAAATTTAGGAAAAATGAAGATTTAATAAATAAATCAAATTTTGGATTTTCACGGAGTTTATTTGCCTTAGGAAAAATCGTGTTTTCAAAAATTGCATTTTGGCCCGTGTAAAGTTCATTTTGTTCGACTCATTTTTAGGAGTCGGGGAAAGTTTACTTTATTAATTTTGGAGTTCGTTTAGATTTTTTTTTTGTATTTTTCTGCGCGTGAAACCGATTTAAAAAAAAATCCCGCAGCGCCTTGGGCCAAAGGCCCAAGCCGCCTAGCCGCCGGCCGGCCAAGGCCAGGAGGCCATCCATCCATCGCGCGCACCTGGGAAGCCAGGGCGCCGCCGCTCCTTTTCCAATCCTAGTAGGACTCTTGTCCTATTTCCGTTTTATTCCGTATCTGTTTCTAGATCTTTTCCCTTTTGTTTCCTAATCCTAGTCTATTTCTTGTCCCCTACCCCAAGCAAAAACCCTCCCCTCCCCAATATAAATACCCAAGCACCCCCCTCTAACACATCAAACCAACACCTCTCCTCTCCTCTCCTCACCCCGCCGCCGCCCTACACCGCCGCCCCTCACCAGCCGCCGCCCTCACCGCCCGCCGCCCTCGCCGCCGCCGCCACCACCCAACGCCGCCGCCATGAGCCCTCGACTCTTCGAGGTACTAGCCCCACGCCGCGTCACCTTTTCGATTTTCATTCCGATTTCCGTTCCGGTTTTCTAGATCGGTTTTTCGTTTCGGTTTTCTTTCCGAAACCCTAGATCGGTTTTTCTCGCCGGTTTTTCTTTCCGGTTTTGTTTAGCGAGCGTTCGCCGGACCGTTCGTCCTAACGAACGTGATCACCGGTTTGCTTCGGTTAATGAACGTCCGTTCATTCAACCGTTCGTCATTTTCTTTCTCATCGGATTTATTCTGCTATTTTTCTGATAACGCTTTCAGATCCGATTTTCTTTCTAGTCTATCTTCTCGCTCGTTTATATAAATTAGGTGATTCAAGCGCCTGGAGTTTCGTTTCGAAACCGCCGTTCCGAATAATCAACTTAAACAAAGTTTTGCTACTGTAAAATTTGACTTAGTTTCAACTTGCTAGAACCGAGTTGTTTTCTTTCGTCGTTTGACTTTTGTTATTTTATTTGATTCGATTATTTTTGCAACCAGGGTTCTTAAGTTGAACTTTCTGGTTAGATCTTTTATTCGAGATTTACCTGTGCATTAGATGAGTACTCATTGTATGCTTGTTGTTTGTCTGTGATAGATCACCCGGAGTGCGCCGCTTGTTACTTCGAGTCTCTAGGTTTCACGGATCCTCGGCAAGGCAAGTAACACTTTGATCATACTTTCTCATACCCGGTTTTTATGCATTAGATCAATCCTCAAACATTGCATGATTAGGATATAATTAAATTGTTGGATGGGAAGTAGATTGAGGTAGTACCTATTACCTGTTTTACTTATGAAACCTTTGGGAGTTACTTCTACGTTTGCTTATTATGCCATGCTATGCTAGTAGACGTGGATTGGGTGAGTGTATTCCATGACAGATGTGAGATTGTTAAATTAATGGTTTATCTAAGGTGGCCACTTAAACACACATCTGGGTGGATTGAGGCACCTGGTTTCTATCAGACTTGCCTGTTTTTCTTGGACCGCCACCCAGTGCTCAAAGGGATCATAAGATCATTCATGCTAGTAACTTCCGTGTGCAGCCACAAGCCATTATGGGCTCGCATAGTTGATTAAGTCGTGTGAACTCTTACGGTGGTAGACTAGCTGATGTAGGGGTTGTAGGTGGTACGGTCTACCCATCGTAAGGTGCAAACGCTCCGAAAGACTATGTCTCGGTCATCCGTCTCTCAAACACCATGTAGTGCGAGAAACCAAACGGAGGCGATCGAGTCTTGTGGGGAAAAGTCATAAACCTCTGCAGAGTGTACAAACTAATCATGATTAGCCGTGTCCCGGTTATGGACATCTTGAGTATCTAGTACTTGAATATCATGTGAATCTCAACATGTTACTTCTAATTAATATTGTTGGGTTTTTAATGAGTACCTTTAATTGGGATTGAGGATGCTGTCAACCATTCTCAATGTTTAACAACCACCATGATAGTTAAAAAAACTGGCTTTATGCAAAACTGTAACCGTAGAGCTTTACCACAGCCACATATGCATGTAGTACAGGTTTATCACGCATTATTCTCTATGTGTTACATTGCCAGCATATTCCATGTGCTGACCCGTTTTCGGGCTGCAACTTTTCATGTTGCGACTTTTAGATTTACAGTAAGGTGCTTTTAGGTCGTGGTTCTATACTCGGTGATGCCACTTTGGAGTTGATGGACTCACTTATCTTCCAAGTCTTCCGCTGTTATCGTTATTAGATGGCCTTAAGCCATATTTATTGTAATAAGTCCTCTTCGGACAAACGATGTAATAAGTGTGTGATTGCTACTCTGTTATAAATCCTTGAAGCACTGTGTGGTGTCGATTCTCGATCCAGGGATGACACCGAGCACGAGACTTGATCCATTCGGTCGGGTCGCCACAGAGATGGTATCGAGCACGGTCGATCAGAGGACACGACCACTAAGTTAAAGCCATAGATCACTACTCTCTTCTCATTTTCTAACTCCTCATCTTTTCTACTCTTTAGGATGACGGACGCCAAGATCAAGTCGCCCAACCGATGAAGGCACACCTTTTGGATTTCACTTGAAGGAAGTCACCAAGTACCGAACATTGGACTACCAAGTTTCACCGGGACTTTCAACGCCACTCTGCTCAAGAGGAGCTACTGGAAGATTCAAGCTCACGTTAAGGAAGGACATTCGCCCCAATCACCAAGCCTATAGATAGTGTTTTCAGCACCAACCTCGAGTCCAGGAAAGAGCATGGCAGCTCATATCACCATGGGACGATTGGAGATGTTTATCAAGAAGACCTCAAGGACACTATCTACCAGATTTATGGACGCGGAATGAACAATGGGAGATAGTCAAGCACCAAGAAGGATAGATCCATTGCAGCTTTCATCCAGAGTTAAACCAGCACATTCGGCCAGAGAACCGGATGTGCAATGATATGATAGAGTTGAAGAATGCAAAGGAAGGATCATCGAACTTGAAGGAGAACTAAAGTCTACACGTAAGGACTACATGGACGAGATCGTGGCGGTAGCAAGACACAATAACGATCTTAAGTGTGAGATTGAAGAACTCAAGAAGAAATTGGCGCCAAGAATGAAGACAAGTACGCCGGCTGTCCGAGCAACTACATCATCATCGACGACACCGATTCGGATCCAAGTGAACCCGACTTTGAAGACGGTCGAGCGGACATCATGGAGTCTTCCACCGGTTCAAATTAGTAGATGACCCCACATATTAGTAGTATTACCTCCATGTAAACATTATAGTACACGCACTTTTGCGATAGTTAGACCGTTGTAAGCCCTTTGTTTGAAGTGAATGAAGTGATTTTGTGTGCATTTGCTCATGAGCATTTGGGTAGTGTTTTCTCCTTAGACCTCACTCTGTTCTTAATTTCTCATATTTTCTAAACCCATCAGATGCCTCCGAGACGCGACCCCGGGTTTGTTTTCCCGCCAGAGATCACCCAGTTGATTCAGCAGCAGAATACTTTGATCCAGACATTGGTACAGAACCAAGGCAACAACAACAACAACCCACCACCACCACCACCTGCGGATCACTTGACTCGTTTCTTAAGGCTGAACACGCCGGTGTTTTCCAGTAGCACCGAGCCGATTGTAGCAGATGATTGGCTCCGTAAGATAGGGAGGCATGTGTTCCCGACGGATTTGATCATTTTGGAATCCCAAGGATTTGATGTGATTCTAGGTATGGATTGGCTGTCGATGTATGGAGGAAACATCGATTGCGCAAGTAAGACGATTTTGCTCACAACGCCAGAAGGAAGAAGGATTAAGTATGTATCACGGCATGAGCCGAGGAGAGCACGAGTAAATTCCTATCAGGAGTTGTGCAAGAAGAGGTGCCCGTAGTGAAGGACTATCCTGATGTATTTCCTGAGGAATTGCCAGGAATGCCACCAGATAGAGACATTGAGTTTTTGATTGAGCTGTTGCGGTGAACCGCCCGATATCGGCGACCATACGGGATGCCCGCATGTGATTTGGCGGAAATCAAGAAGCAGATTAAGGAGCTATTGGATAAAGGTTATATACGCCCAAGTTCTTCGCCTTGGGGATCACCCATACTGTTAGTGGAGAAGAAGGATGGATCGTTAAGGATGGTTGTTGATTATCGTGGATTGAATGAAGTAACAATCAAGAACAAGTACCCACTACCTATGATAAATGATCTGTTTGATCGTTTGCAAGGAGCTAAAGTGTTTTCCAAGATCGATTTGCGATCAGGGTACCATCAGCTGAAGATTCGAGAGCAGGACATACCTAAGACAGCATTTACCACAAGATATGGACTGTATGAGTATACCGTTATGTCATTTGGACTGACTAACGCACCGGCCTATTTCATGAACCTGATGAACAAAGTGTTTCTGGAGTTTTTGGATAAGTTCGTCGTAGATGATATTTTGGTTTTCTCAAAGAATGAAGAGGAACATAAGGAACATTTGCGATTGGTTTTGGAGAAACTGAGGGAACATCAGTTATATGCCAAGTTCAGCAAATGTGAGTTTTGGCTAAAGGAAGTTGGATTTCTTGGACATATTATATCCGGAGAAGGGATAGCAGTTGACCCCACAAAAGTTGAGACCGTAACCAAATGGGAAGAACCAACGACAGTTGGAGAGATCCGGAGTTTCCTTGGACTCGAAGGATACTACCGAAGATTCATTGAGAATTTCTCAAGGATTGCAAAGCCTATGACGGAATTATTGAAAAAGGATACCAGGTTCATATGGACTGAGGACTGTGAGGCAAGTTTTCAGGAGTTGAAGAAAAGATTGGTTACCTCACCAAGCTAATTTTGCGGATCGGACCAAGGATTATGAGGTGTATTACGGCGCTTCACGCCGAGGACTTGGAGCAGTGCTTATGCAGGAAGGAAGAGTTGTTTCAGATGCTTCACGACAAGCTGAAGCCTCATGAATTGAATTATGCCACACATGATTTGGAGTTAGCAGTCGTAGTGCATGCATTGAAGACATGGAGACATTTCCTCATTGGAAATCATTGTGAGGTGTACACCGATCACAAGAGTTTGAAGTACATCTTCACGCAGAAGGAGTTAAACCTTAGACAAAGGAGATGGTTGGAACTCATCAAGGATTATGATATGAGTTTGCATTATCATCCCGAAAGGCTAATGTAGTAGCCGACGATTGAGTCAAGAAGAGCCATGTCAATACGCTATTGACGGGAGAAATACCAAAGGAGCTAGCAGAAGATCTTCGTAAGCTATGTTTGGAAATAGTTCCGAGAGGCTACGTAGCAGCATTGGAGATTCAGTCTACCTTGATGGATAAAATCAGGGAAGCTCAGAAAAAGGACAAAGAGATTGCGGATATAAAGAAGAAGATGAGCGAAGGAAAAGCAAAGGGATTTCGTGAGGATGAGCATGATACCCTATGGTTTGAGGACCGTGTTTACGTGCCAAATGACCCGGAGATCAGGAAGTTGATTCTGCAAGAGGCACATGATTCACCCTATTCGATTCACCCAGGAAATACCAAGATGTATTTGGATTTGAGGGAAACGTTCTGGTGGACCGGAATGAAGAAGGATATTGCAGAGTATGTAGCCGTTTGTGATGTATGTCAAAGGGTGAAGGCAGAACATCAGAAGCCAGCAGGATTGTTGCAACCATTGCCGATACCCGAATGGAAGTGGGATAAACTAGGCATGGATTTCATCACAGGTTTGCCAAAGACTCGTTCAGGCTATGATTCGATTTGGGTTATAGTCGACCGCTTGACGAAGGTAGCTCATTTTATTCCAGTCAAGACTACCTATAGCAGTGCTAAGTTGGCAAAGATATACATGACCAGAATTGTGTGTTTGCACGGAGTTCCGAGGAGTATCGTGACGATAGAGGAACCCAATTTACCTCAAAGTTTTGGAATCAGCTTGCATGAAACGTTAGGAACCAGGCTGGAATTCAAGACAACTTTCCACCCACGCATGTATGGACGGACCGAGAGAGTCAATCAGATTTTGGAGGATATGCTGAGAGCTTGTGCACTAGATTATGGATCTAGTTGGGACGATAACTTGCCGTATGCAGAGTTTTCTTATAACAACAGTTACCAAACCAGATTGAAGATGGCACCTTTCGAGGCTTTGTACGGAAGGAGGTGCAGGACATCGTTATCATGGGACGAAGTTGGAGACCGTCAGTTGTTTGGACCGGATTTGATTAAGGAGTCTGAACAGAAAGTTAAGTTGATTCGCGATAGGCTCAAAGTAGCCCAGTCCAGACAGAAAAGCTATGCGGATTCAAAACGCAAGGCGATAGAATATGAAGTTGGAGACAGAGTTTATCTTAGAGTATCCCCACTTCGAGGAGTTAAGCGATTTGGAGTTAAAGGAAAGTTAGCACCACGTTTCGTTGGACCATATAGGATCTTGCAACGCATGGGAGAAGTTGCTTATAAACTGGAATTGCGGAGGGACTGTCAGAGTTCATGATGTATTCCATGTTTCTCGGTGAAGAAATGTCACGCCGAGATGGCGGAAGTACCGCTAAGGGATACAGTGCCACTTGAAGCAATTCAGTTGAAGGATGATTTAACATATTGTGACGCCCGGGTAATTAAGCTACAGTAACCCGCACTAATGATGCCACGTCACCTCGGCTACTGTTGACAAATCTCGCGTTAGTTCGAATCCGATTCAAATTTTCAAATTACAATTAGCAATAAAAGTTTTCAAAATTTTAAAACAAAATTGTTCGGTGGTTGCTAAATATTACAAAGGTAATTGTGGTGAAGTAACCACATTTTTAGAAAATGCCTAAGCAATTTTAAAAATGATTTAAAAAAAATTGCTAAGAAAAGAAAAGGCCCCCCCCCCACTGGGCCACCCGGCCCAGCCGGCGGCCTACCAGGCCGGCCCACCGGCCCAGCCGACCGCCCCCCCGGCCTATAGGCCACTCCCCCCCCGACCGCTAACCCTAACCCCCCTCACACCACTCGCTCGCCCCCCTCCCCACTCCCCCGATCCAGATCGGATCGGCGACCACCACCGCCTCCCCCACCGAGCCGGGCGCCCGTCGCTGTCGCCCGTGCCAGCGTCGCTCTGTGCCGCCTCGCAGCCCGCCCTCGACCTCGCGCCCCGCCCCCCTCTCCCTCGACGACTACGCCTCGACAGCACGGATCACGCCACCGAGCCCGCCGCCTTCCCAGCGCCGCCTGCCTGCCTCGCGGGCCTTCCTCCTCGCCCGGCCCGTCATCCCCGACGTCCTCCTCACCCCCCCCCCTTGATAGACCCTACCTCCCCGTGGCGCCTCCCCATCTCTCTCTCTCTCGACCACAGCGGAGTCGGCCTCGGCGGGACGACCGCCAGCCAACCTCGCCGTCCCTTCGCCCGTGTCGTTGCCCGCCTCGCCGGGCCTTCTGGCTACTTAGTCGCCCCGGCCTCCCACCTCCGCCCCGAACGCACCCGCCTCTCCCCCTGTGTCCCGGCGCCGCCGCTCGGTGGCCTCGCCAGTGTCACCTCCGGCGGCCAGCCTGGCCCTGGCCATAGCCGGCGCCCCCTCCCGTCCGAATCAGGCGTGTGGCGCAGGGTGCCAGCGCCAGATAACCCTTGGGCTCATACTGCTCAGCGCCCGAACACGCCCGTTTGCCAGGGCCACCGACATGGCCTCGAAACGTTTTTTTTAAAGGGATTAAAAAAAATAGATAATTAAAATAATTAAAATAATAATTAAAATATTAATTAATTAATTAATTAATTAGAGAATTAATTAACTTAATTAAACCTGATTAGTTAAACCTAATCATTAGCTAATTAATTGGGTAATTAATTAAACTAATTAATCCTGGACTAATTAATACTAATCATTAGTTAACTTAATTAACTAATATTAATTAATCTGATTAGGTTAATCAGCTTAGTGAATGACATGTGGGACCCACTGGCAGGTTGACTTAGTCAACCTGTTGGTGATGACGTCGGCATGACCTCATGCTGATGTCATAAATGCTTTTCGAAATTAATTATTTAATTAATTAAAATTCCAGAAATTAATAAAACCTTTTATAAATCATATCTTTTAATCCGTAGCCCGGATTAAAATATTTTCAACATAAAAGTTGCTCAGAACGACGAGACGATTCCGGATACGCAGTCCGTTCGTCCACCGCACGTCTCTAACCTATCGAACCTGCAAACTTTCTCCTCCAGTTCATCTGTCTGACAGACGTCCGGAACCGGGATAACTTCCCGGATGCCTTCCCCCCTAAACCAGTACCCCTCTTACCACGTTAGGGCACGCCTAGCTTCGCTTCTTGGCATGTCATGCATCGTTTTGCATCTGTTATCGTGTATTCATTGTTTCTTCCCCCTCTTCTCTTGGTGAACTACGAGGCCGACGCCGCGGTGGCGGTTCGACTCTGATCTTGACGATCCTCTCTCTTGCCGAGCAACCAGCAAGCCCCTTTTGATCATCCCGATATCGCCCATTCCATTCTCTTATTGCTTGCACTAGATTTTGCTATTTATTATTGTTGCTCCTATTACATTGCATAGCCTTGCTTATTGTAACCTGCTATTGTTACCTACCGCTTATCCTAAACTGCTTAGTATAGGTTGGTTAGAGACCCATCGGTGACCCCCACCTTGTCCTTGTTGCCCTGCTTCATCATTGAAGACCGATCAGCGGGATCGAAGACCAGGCCCCACACCGCACATCACTTCCCTTAGTTGCTCGACACTACTAGGTTACTATCGAGTACCGAGGGTGAAACCTCTGCAGACTTCCGATATTACCTCAGTAGTATAGTTATCCGGTTGTGGTCATCGAGGGTGATTTCCTCTTTAACCACTTCCGATCTGACTGTCGTGCAACCCCTCAAGTGTGGACCTCGAGGGTGGATCCTCTTATGTTCACCTTGACGACTACATTGAGTGGAATACACCGGGGTGATTCCTCGTGTTTTCCCTTGATGTTTGGACTCACGCTACTTGGACTGTTACTGTTACTTGGAAAGACGGGTCGACCACGAGGGTACCAGCGTGCTTAATGCGAGTGATGTGGAGACGGGTTGACTGGATGGTGCCCGCGAGATACTTACGGCGTGGCGGGCATTCCTAGCCCTTGCCACAAGTCCTCGAGACGGGCAACGGGTCACATCTTCGTGAGTTCTGCTTGTTACCGCGCCTAATCCACTACGATTTGGATATTTGATCCAAGGGCCTCGGCCCGATAGCGCTAACCATCACGTGGGCTAAGTATGGGCGTTCTGCGTCGTATACATCACCGAAGCTTATTAGACGTCGGTCCGGAGCGGCGCTACCGGATTGGGCTGGAACGCTGTTAGGCTAGGTCTGCTTCCGGCCGCCCGCAAGCGTCTTGAGGAGTTCGGGGAGATGGCCCATGACCCACGGGCATAGGTTTAGTCCGCGTCTGGCCTCTCTATTAAGCCTAGGTCGGGTTGCGGCGTATTGTTTGACCGAGGCCGGCATGACCTGAAAAGTGTGTCCGGCGGAGTTAAGCGGCGTGGTGGGTAAGTTGGTGCACCCCTGCAGGGAAGAAAACATCTATCGATAGCCTGTCCTACGGTAACGGACACTTGGAGTTGTATCCCGATCGATACAACTAGAACTGGTTACTTGAGATGAGACATGGATATGAGCAATGGTTTGCGATGAGAATTGGATTGTGATGATAACTGGATAGTATGGCTCTGGGATTTCTTTCTCGCAGGGAGTCGAGGAAGGATCTCTGGCCGAGGTTGATAACACTACTGCTACCTTAAGTTTTGTTACTCTACTCCCTCTTGTTTGCTGCAAGATGGTGGTTTCCGGAAGATGCTAGTCTTCGATAGGACTAGGCCTTCTCTCTATTCTGGCATTCTGCAGTTCAGTCCACTGATATGGCCTTTACACATATATCCTTGCATATGTAGTGTAGCTCCTTGCTTGCGAGTACTTTGGATGAGTACTCACGGTTGCCTTGTTCCCCTTTTTCCCCTATCTCTATTCGATTGCTGCAATCAGACGATGGAGACCAGGATCCAGACGCCACCGCCTACGACGACTACTACTCTGGAGGCGCCTACTACTACGCAGCAGCCACGCGGCGACGACCAGAGTGACCTAGGAGGATCCCGGCAGGAGGCCTGTCCTCTTCGATCTGTATCCCAGTTTGTGCTAGCCATCTTATGGCACCTTGTTTAATTTATATGTCCACTCAGATATTGTTGCTTCCACTGACTCGTCTATGATCGAGCACTTGTATTCGAGCCCTCGAGGCCCCTGGCTTGTATTATGATGCTTGTATGACTTATTTTATTTGTAGAGTTGTGTTGTGATATCTTCCCGTGAGTCCTTGATCTTGATCGTACACATTTGCGTGCATGATTAGTGTACGATTGAATCGAGGGCGCCACAAGTTGGTATCAGAGCCGACTGCCTGTAGGAATCCCCTTTCCAACTCCTTGGCCGAAGTCGAGTCTAGACATTGCAAAACTTTTACTAACATGGCTGTGTGTCTTATGGGCACACGTCGCCATTGGGTGGTATTAGGATCTTTTACTCCTCGATCTTTACTCTGGGGTTCTGAACTCTCTTCTATTCGGGTTAAATGAAATTCTAAAAACAAAACTAACTTTAGGTTCTCGCAAGTACCTTCTCCCGGAGAGCCTTTCACTTCAGATGATCGTCTGCTAATCAGAAGATTCCGGAGATACTCTCTGATGATCTCTCGAGACCTTGTGCCCATCACTTTTGCTATTCCTGGCCACCGATAAATCCGTATGGATAACTACTTACACTTGCCATTCATACGATCTTCCCCCATTGATCTTGTTATTACAAGATACCCCGAAGTTTTCTCTATTGTTCCGAGAATACTTCGTGCCTCTTTATAAGCAGTTCTTTGCCACATGAATACCCCCTTCAAACGAATCCTCGCACTCGTCGAGTATCCGCTCAACCCCCAGTTGTTCATGTGTTTCGCAAAAGTCTTCAAATTACTATTCGATCACCCGAAAATCCTCTGGAGCCTTTGGCTCTTGAAACCCTTGCTTGCTTGCATTACGGTTAATCCCATAAGTCTCGTAGTCATATTGACTTTCCTTGTCATTATCATTTTGGGTCTGTTGACTCAATATGTTTGCGAATAACCGCAATCATCATTGATCCTTATAAATTACCTTTCTGGCTGAGCTGCCATTCTTTTAACTAGAATTGGTTCTCGACCAATCCAATTGTCGTTGATTGTACCCTAAGGCTGTTCAACTTATCCATCCCTAATCAGAGCATTGCTTCTGATTCCTTGATTTGGGGATCGTAATTCATTTGCATTTGACAATTGAGTTAGTCATTTGTTCCTATAATTTGATCTCCTTGCATTCTTCTTCCTCTAGTTGAGTACTGACGCTCACGTCAGATCCCTTGTGGACCACCAGATCCTTTGTTGGATTTTATCTGACAACGCCCTTCATATTCAATAACCTTGTGAGCCTTTCCTCTGATACATAATGCCTTTGGTAAATTGTAACCTCTGTTTTCTCAACCATGCTCTGCCATCGAGCTTGAGTTAATTATTACTAAAGATTCTGGTATATGATTCCAAGAAGCCCCTATGGGTAGGACATATGCCTTCACTAAACCGTGTGAACCCGAAAGTTTTCATGAATCATACTCTTCTGGTGCTTCGCCAGATAAAATTTTCAACACTGCAACTTCATCGAACGTGAGAAGTGAATGAAGGGTTATGCATTGGAGAAGTGGGAGTCGACCTTGAACTTGTGTTCATGCCCATGGACACGATGTAGATCTTATCATTAAAGCTTCTCTTAAATTAATTATTCCTTTGGTATAAGTTCATCTTATATCAGGGATCTGGCCTTTTGCAATCGTGGTTCCAACCATGTTCTCTTTTAAATACCATTTCTCGTGCAAGTTTTAGCACTTGTCTTCTGTAGAGCAATAACCCCCGTCCAACCTCTACTTTGATATGTCATCGAGTATTACCCCTGGTATCTCGAGATTATCATGGAACTGCGTAACCTCTTATGAGTTCTTCATCAAGTGCTACCTTCCCACTGTTTCCAATTTTTCACGGGCTCTGAGTTATTTAAACACTCAAAGACACCGGTAACTGAACCGAGTCCGCACTACGGTTCAACAACTCTTCAATAGCTTCTATAAGTACGAGTTTGAATCCGATCCGCCATTCCTAGCCTGTTTGGCTATATTGATGTCGTGATGATTTTATCGGTACTACCGTTCCTTCTTCACGGAGCACAAATTTCGACGAGGAACTGACCTTCGTCGATCCTCATCGACATATCATTTCGCCTTGAACATCAAGCTTGGTTTCGAGTTTGTGTCGCACCTTGGTTCTAATAACCTTTCACTTCATCATTACTTTGGCTTGATGTCATCGTCGATCGATTCATCTTCATGAACTCTCGCGACAAAGGTGCCGTGTTCACAACATTCGAGCTCATCCAGGATATAAATGGAATTCTTGATGAGAAATACCATCCTTGCCCTCGATGATTTGTACTATCATCGATCCCGTTATTGCCTTCCCACCAACACAAGCTTGTTCAAGTTTGGTATTATGCCTTGAGTTCCTTGCTACCCAGCAATCGTTCATCTCTACCTTGGAGTAATACCATCTGTTAATATCGAGGATGTTGTGAGGACTGCTCCACCTCTTAAGAAATTCTTGGTATTGAGATGCTTCTCACCATCACCATTCTTTCTTGGTCCCCGTGTTACTTCCAACCGGTGTACCAACAAGTGGACGGTGCTGTTGGATTCTGCCCTTCTAGCAAGCCTCTTGCTTTGAAGTGAAATTCTTAGCCTATCGATTATTGTGCCACCATTCTGACATTGGTCGTGCAACCCAACCCATCGGGCGCACCTTTCAACCAATGTTTACTTGAGTATGTTTTCCTCGAGCATATTTCCTAGTATCATTTGTTCCGACAAATGTTATCTCCTTGTTCACTTTAATGTGGGAGTCTATCTTTTGGGAATCTCGGTGAATTGCCGTTGAGATCACCAGACACCTCCTTGACCTCTCCTTGGGCTAATGATGGACTCTTGTTAACGGGAATAACTTCATAGTTCATTTCCCCGAGAATCTTACAATGTCATCTCGTCAATTTGCGTTGCACCTTTTCTTCTCAGGTATCCTAAGTCTGAGGTATCCTGACACCAATCGGATCTGCATCTCGGTCCGATATGATGGTTGGGACAACTTTCCAAGAGTTATGTTATTGGTCCTTTGATGAACCGGTAGCATGATGTCATGCCTAGCACACCCTCCCCGACTGGAGGACCTATCATTATAGTTTCCTTTTCAGCATGGTTACCCGTTCATCCATGAGGAAATTGTAAGACTTATTCTACCAGTTATTCCTGATGAATCCTTCGTGATTCCAAGTCTGATCTTCACCTGAAGACCATGTCAATGCCATCTCGAAGCATGTCTGTGATACTCTGATTTTTCAACAAGAACATTCTAAGCCCAATGCTAAATGTTTCTTGCTCAATTATCCGAACACCGTTGTTGGGTATTGTCATGAAATTTCTCTCCCCTTACCTAAAGGGTTTTCTACTTTACCTCCTATCGTGGATATCTTGCTCTGCTTATCCTTGGGAAGGATATACCCCTGAAATATGTGCTTAAACACATTTTTCCTTTCCATTGTTCGGTTTAACCTAATGTTCACATTTTCCTTCCCATGGGTCTGTTTGACCCTTCTGGTGACCTATATAATCTAAGCAGTGATAATCCTCTGCTTAGTTAAGCACCTCGTTGTACCACTCTCTAAGTAAGACCCTATTACTATTGTTGATGACATTCCGGTAACCACCGATGGACGAGAACCTTGCCTATTGGTCCGCCTCGTTCAACGAAAGCAGAAAATGGTTCTCTTCGCTCTCGCCCTTGGTACCTATGTTGTTGCCGACATGACCCCTCAGAGTCTCCTCTGACATGCCTTGCTTACATGATCGTGCAAGATGTCACCACCCTCCCTACCTTCAACCCACATGGTGGGCCCATAACCCACAGGTCCACTGGATTGAAACCTGACCGTCCAAAGACACCCCGATTCCAAAGTTATTCTCGCACGTGGGCCTCGTATGTAATTCACGGGCCACCGCCATAGTGATCTATTCTCGTATCGACGCGATACTTACTCTCGCTACTCTGAACCCCTTCTCACTCTGTTCAAAGCTTGAGCAACTACCTACCCGCTTGGGGCCTATTATGGTACCTTCGTACCTTACTCTCGAGGTATTTCATAAGTTCAACTCGAGAGTTAATCTTATACTAATTCATGGGTTACCCCGGTTTGTTTCCCTTAGAAGCATTGTGTCAAGTGGCGGCCCTTTTCTTTCGTAAATACGATGGAGTTCCCAAGAAATGATGACCAGTTTATCATGATGCATCGGAATAAAGAATTGAAGACGTCGTGAAGGGATTAACTTCTTCGAGAAGATCCCTTAGATTATCGTAACAGACCTTTCCCCTTGCTCCCTCTTAAATCTCGGGGCGAGATTTCTTGTAATGGAGGAGAATTGTGGCCTTGGGTAATTAAGCTACAAGAACCGCACTAATGATGCCACGTCACCTCGCTCTTTGTTGACAAATCTCGCGTTAGTTGAATCCGATTCAAATTTTCAAATTACAATTAGCAATAAAAGTTTTCAAAATTTTAAAACAAAATTGTTCGGTGGTTGCTAAATATTACAAAGGTAATTGTGGTGAAGTAACCACATTTTTAGAAAATGCCTAAGCAATTTTAAAAATGATTTAAAAAAATTGCTAAGAAAAGAAAAGGCCCCTGATTGGGCCACCCGCCCAGCCAAGGGCCTACCAGCCGCCCACTGCCCAAATGACCACCCCCGGCCTATAGGCCACTCCCCCGACCGCTAACCCTAACCCCCTCACACCACTCGCTCGCCCCCTCCCACTCCCCGATCCAGATCGGATCAGGCGACCACCGCCCCCCCCCCGGGCAGGCGCCCCGTCGCTCGTCGCCCGTAGCAGCGTCGCTCAGTGCCGCCTCGCGAGCCCGCCCTCGACCTCGCGCCCCCCCCCCTCTCCCTCGGCGACCCGCCTCGGCCCAGCCGGACGCGCCACGGAGCCCGCCCGCCTTCCCAGCGCCGCCGGCTGCCTCGCCGGCCTTCCTCCTCGCCAAGCCCGTCATCCCCGACGTCCTCCTCACCCCCCCCCAGATAGACCCTACCTCCCCCCCCGTGGCGCCTCCCCATCTCTCTCTCTCTCGACCCCAGCGGGAGTCGGCCTCAGCGGGACTCCGACCAGCCCAAACCTCGCCGTCCCTTCGCCCGTGTCGTTGCCCGCCTCGCCGGCGCTACGGCTACTTAGTCGCCCCGGCCTCCCACCTCCGCCCCGAACGCTCCCGCCTCTCCCCCTGTGTCCCGGCGCCGCCGCTCGGTGGCCTCGCCAGTGTCACCTCCGGCGGCCAGCCTGGCCCTGGCCATAGCCGGCGCCCCCTCCCGTCGAACTGGGCGTGTGGCCGCAGGGTGCCCGCGCCCGTTAACCCTTGGGCTCGCGCCCGTTCAGGCGCCCGAACCGCCCCGTTTGGCCCTGGGGCCACTGACAGTGGCCCCCGAAACGTTTTTTTTTAAGGGATTAAAAAATAGATAATTAAAATAATTAAAATAATAATTAAAATATTAATTAATTAATTAATTAATTAGAGAATTAATTAACTTAATTAAACCTGATTAGTTAAACCTAATCATTAGCTAATTAATTGGGTAATTAATTAAACTAATTAATCCTGGACTAATTAATACTAATCATTAGTTAACTTAATTAACTAATATTAATTAATCCTGATTAGGTTAATCAGGCTTAGTGAATGACATGTGGGACCCACCTGGCAGGGTTGACTTAGTCAACCCTGTTGGCTGATGACGTCAGCATGACCTCATGCTGATGTCATAAATGCTTTTCGAAATTAATTATTTAATTAATTAAAATTCCAGAAATTAATAAAACCTTTTATAAATCATATCTTTTAATCAGAGCTTGATTAAAATATTTTCAACATGAAAGTTGCTCGAACGAGCGAGGCGATTCCGGATCGCAATCCGTTCGTCCACCGCACGTCTCTAACCTATCGAACCTGCAAACTTTCTCCTCCGGTTCATCTCGTTCGACAGACGTCCGGACCGGATAACTTCCGGATGCCTTCCCCTAAACCAAGACCCTCTTACCACGTTAGGGCACGCCTAGCTTCGCTTCTTGGCATGTCATGCATCGTTTTGCATCTGTTATCGTGTATTCATTGTTTCTTCCCCTCTTCTCTTGATGAGACTACGAGGCCGACGCCGCGGTGGCCGTTCGACTCAAGGTTGACGATCCTCTCTCTTGCCGAGCAACCAGCAAGCCCCCTTTGATCATCCCGATATCGCCCATTCCATTCTCTTATTGCTTGCACTAGATTTTGCTCTCTTGTTATTGTTGCTCCTATTACATTGCATAGCCTTTGCTTATTGTAACCTCGCTATTGTTACCTACCGCTTATCCTAAACTGCTTAGTATAGGTTGGTTAGAGACCCATCGGTGACCCCCACCTTGTCCTTGTTGCCCTGCTTCATCATTGAAGACCCGATCAGCGGATCGAAGACCAGGCCCCGACACCGCACATCACTTCCCTTAGTTGCTCGACACTACTAGGTTACTATCGAGTACCGAGGGTGAAACCTCTGCAAACTTCGATATTACCTCGTAGTATAGTTATCCGGTTGTGGTCATCGAGGGTGATTTCCTCTTTAACCACTTCCGACGACTCTGTCGTGCAACCCCTCAAGTGTGGACCTCGGGGTGGATCCTCTTATGTTCACCTTGACGACTACATTGAGTGGAATACACCGGGGTGATTCCTCGTGTTTTCCCTTGATGTTTGGACTCACGCCACTTGGACTGTTACTCGTTACTTGGAAAGGCGGGTCGACCACGAGGGTACCAGCGTGTAATTGCAGTGATGTGGAGCGGGTTGACTGGATGGTGCCCGCGAGATACTTACGAGGCGTGGCGGGCATTCCTAGCCCTTGCCACAAGTCCTCGAGGCGGGCAACGGGTCACATCTTCGTGAGTTACGCTTGTTACCGCTGCCCTAATCCACTACGATTTGGATATTTGATCCAAGGGCCTCCGGCCGATAGCGCTAACCATCACGTGGGCTAAGTATGGGCGTTCTGCGTCGTATACATCAGCGAAGCTTATTAGGCGTCGGCGTCGAGCGGCGCCCGGATTGGGCTGGAGCGCTGTTAGGCTAGGTCTGCTTTCCGGCCGCCCTCGCAGCGTCGCGGGAGTTCCCGGGAGATGGCCCATGACCCTGGGGCATAGGTTTAGTCCGGCGTGCTGGCCTCTCTATTAAGCCTAGGTCGGGTTGCGGCGTATTGTTTGACCGAGGCCGGCATGACCACGGAAAGTGTGTCCGCGGAGTTAAGCGGCGTGGTGGGTAAGTTGGTGCACCCTGCGGGGAAGAAAACATCTATCGATAGCCTGTCCTCTGATAGCGGACACTTGGAGTTGTATCCCGATCGATACAACTAGAACTGGTTACTTGAGATGAGACATGGATATGAGCAATGGTTTGCGATGAGAATTGGATTGTGATGATAAGCTGGATAGTATGGCTCAGGATTTCTTTCTCGCAGGAGTCGAGGAAGGATCTCGGCGAGGTTGATAACACTATGCTACCTTAAGTTTTGTTACTCTACTCCTCTTGTTTGCTGCAAGATGGTGGTTTCGGAAGATGCTAGTCTTCGATAGGACTAGGCCTTCTCTCTATTCGGCATTCTGCAGCTCAGTCCACCGATATGGCCTTTACACATATATCCTTGCATATGTAGTGTAGCTCCTTGCTTGCAGTACTTTGGATGAGTACTCACGGTTGCCTTGTTCCCCTTTTTCCCCTATCTCTATTCGATTGCTGCAATCAGACGATGGAGACCAGGATCGAGCGCCACCGCCTCGGCGACTACTACTCGGGGCGCCTACTACTACGTGCAGCCCACCGGCGACCACTGGAGTGACCTAGGAGGATCCTGGCAGAGGCCTGTCCTCTTCGATCTGTATCCCAGTTTGTGCTAGCCATCTTATGGCACCTTGTTTAATTTATGTCTCGTACTCGGATATTGTTGCTTCCGCTGACTTCGTCTATGATCGAGCACTTGTATTCGAGCCCTCGAGGCCCTGGCTTGTATTATGATGCTTGTATGACTTATTTTATTTGTAGAGTTGTGTTGTGATATCTTCCCGTGAGTCCTTGATCTTGATCGTACACATTTGCGTGCATGATTAGTGTACGATTGAATCGAGGGCGTCACACATATGAGGAGAAACCAGTCAGGATTCTCGAATATGCCAGCAGAGTTACTCGCAACAAGGTTATCAAGTTTTGCAAGGTTCAGTGGAGCCACCACACTAAGGATGAAGCCACCTGGGAAAGAGAAGAAGGTTTGCTCAAAGACCACCCTCACCTATTTTCTAGCCAACCCGAATCTCGAGGGCGAGATTCATCTTAAGGGGGGGTAGGTTTGTAACATCCCAAATTTTCAATTTGGAATGTTATACATTAGATCATCATGCATATCATATTTTCTTGCATTTTGTTGATCCCAGAAATTTCACGCAACTCAAGGACCCTTGGAGAGAATTGGAGATTTCAAAATTTTCGTATTTGAGTTCTCTCAAAACTATGAAAAAGAGGATCATGGGATTTATTTATTTTATCTTCAAATATTTTTCCAATATCAAAAATAAGAGAGGGAATAATATGACTTTCCCAAAATTTAGGAAAAATGAAGATTTAATAAATAAATCAAATTTTGGATTTTCACGGAGTTTATTTGCCTTAGGGAAAAATGCGTGTTTTCAAAAATTGCATTTTGGCCCGTGTAAAGTTCATTTTGTTCACTCATTTTTAGGAGTCGGGAAAGTTTACTTTATTAATTTTGGAGTTCGTTTAGATTTTTTTTCTGTATTTTTCTCGTGCGAAACCGATTTAAAAAAATCATGGCATATGGGCCAAAGGCCCAAGCCGCCTAGCCGCCGGCCGGCCAAGGCCAGGAGGCCATCCATCCATCAGCACAACACTGGAAGCCGAGGAGCCGCCGCTCCTTTCCAATCCTAGTAGGACTCTTGTCCTATTTCCGTTTTATTCAGATTCTGCTTTCTAGATCTTTTCCCTTTGTTTCCTAATCCTAGTCTATTTCTTGTCCCTACCCCAAGCAAAACCCTCCCTCCCCAATATAAATACCCAAGCACCCCCCCTCTAACACATCAAACCAACACCTCTCCTCTCCTCTCCTCACCCCGCCGCGCCCTACACCGCCGCCGCCCCTCACCAGCGTCGCCGCCCCTCCTCGCCGCCGCCCGCCCTCGCCGCCCGGCACCGCCGCCCGCCATGCCGAGCCCCTCGCCTCTTGAGGTACTAGCCCAGCACGCGTCACCTTTCGATTTCCGTTCGATTTCCGTTCCGGTTTCTAGATCGGTTTTTCGTTTGATTTTCTTTCCAAACCCTAGATCAGATTTTCTCGCGGTTTTTCTTTCCGGTTTTGTTTAGCGGCGTTAGCGGACCGTTCGTCCTAACGAACGTGATCACCGGTTTGCTTCGGTTAATGAACGTCCGTTCGTTCAACCGTTCGTCATTTTCTTTCTCATCGGATTTATTCTGCTATTTTTCTGATAACGCTTTCAGATCCGATTTTCTTTCTAGTCTATCTTCTCGCTCGTTTATCAGAATCAGGTGATTCAAGCGCCTGGAGTTTCGTTTCGAAACCGCCGTTCCGACTAATCAACTTAAACAAAGTTTTGCTACTGTAAAATTTGACTTAGTTTCAACTTGCTAGAACCGAGTTGTTTTCTTTCGTCGTTTGACTTTTGTTATTTTATTTGATTCGATTATTTTTGCAACCAGGGTTCTTAAGTTGAACTTTCTGGTTAGATCTTTTATTCGAGATTTACCTGTGCATTAGATGAGTACTCATTGTATGCTTGTTGTTTGTCTGTGATAGATCACCCGGAGTGCGCCGCTTGTTACTTCGAGTCTCTAGGTTTCACGGATCCTCGGCAAGGCAAGTAACACTTTGATCATACTTTCTCATACCGGTTTTTATGCATTAGATCAATCCTCAAACATTGCATGATTAGGATATAATTAAATTGTTGGATGGGAAGTAGATTGAGGTAGTACCTATTACTGTTTTACTTATGAAACCTTTGGGAGTTACTTCTCGTTTGCTTATTATGCCATGCTATGCTAGTAGGCGTGGATTGGGTGAGTGTATTCCATGACAGATGTGAGATTGTTAAATTAATGGTTTATCTAAGGTGGCCACTTAAACACACATCTGGGTGGATTGAGGCACCTGGTTTCTATCAGACTTGCTGTTTTTCTTGGACCGCCACCCAGGTGCTCAAAGGGATCATAAGATCATTCATGCTAGTAACTTCCGTGTGCAGCCACAAGCCATTATGGGCTCTGGCATAGTTGATTAAGTCGTGTGAACTCTTACAGTGGTAGACTAGCTGATGTAGGGGTTGTAGGTGGTACGGTCTACCCATCGTAAGGTGCAAACGCTTCGAAAGACTATGTCTCGGTCATCCGTCTCTCAAACACCATGTAGTGCGAGAAACCAAGCGGAGGCGATCGAGTCTTGTGGGGAAAAGTGCGTGAACCTCTGCAGAGTGTACAAACTAATCATGATTAGCCGTGTCCCGGTTATGGACATCTTGAGTATCTAGTACTTGAATATCATGTGAATCTCAACATGTTACTTCTAATTAATATTGTTGGGTTTTAATGAGTACCTTTAATTGGGATTGAGGATGCTGTCAACCATTCTCAATGTTTAACAACCACCATGATAGTTAAACAAATTTATTCCTTTGCAGAGGGAAAAACTGGCTTTATGCAAAACTGTAACAGTAGAGCTTTACCACCAGCCACATATGCATGTAGTACAGGCTTATCACCCATTATTCTCTATGTGTTACATTGCCAAAGATATTCCATGTCTGACCCGTTTTGGGCTGCAACTTTTCATGTTGCGAGACTTTTCGACGACAGTAAGGTGCTTTTAGGTCGTGGTTCTATACTCGATGATGTCATTTGGAGTTGATGGACTCACTTATCTTCCAAGTCTTCCGCTGTTATCGTTATTAGATGGCCTTAAGCCATATTTATTGTAATAAGTCCTCTTACGGACAAGCGATGTAATAAGTGTGTGATTGCTACTTTGTTATAAATCCTTGAAGTCTTGTGTGGTGTCGATTCTTGATCCGAGGATGACACCGGAGCACAGAGACTTGATCCATTCGGGTCGGGTCGCGACAAACCTTGAGCAACCCACGCAAGTTCAACTACATGGACAACACCACCAACCAAGGTATGTTATTCCATCTTAGAAGCTTTACTCCGAGTCATGAGTTAAAGCAACTCGACATGATGTGAATACATCAAGATGCTTAAGCGAAAATGGCAACCCCATTTTGAGCTTAAGCGATGAGTATGGCCTATGATCAAGTGATCTCACTTGACTCCTAAGTCAATATACTCTAACATAGGTGACTTTGTCGCCGACCATCTCTAGATGAAGTTCTCCTGTGTTCTTTTCTGAGTTTTTGCATTTGTCTCATGCATTTGTGTTTCCCCTTTCAAAAAACTTCATCTAGATTTCTTTCTGCTTTTCGCATTTTCTGCATCTAATTCCTTGCATATATTTCAGTTAATTCCTTGAAAATCTTTGTGAGATCTTACTAGTCTAGTGAGCTGAGGTGACAAGTGTTCTCTCTGCGATGAACTTCGGTTACACCAATTTGTTATTTTCGGTCCAACGAATCTTTTGATCGACCGAGCATACCACTCGGTGCCACCGATTTCATAACAGGAAAAACTCTTTGCCACATATTCTGTGTTTCTTGATCCAGCTCCACTCAATGAATCTTGTCCTCTACAAGCATCACATTTTCATCATTGCTTTGTTCTGTGTCTCAAGGACCAAACCCATTCGACAGACTCCAGAAGACACTTCTTGGAAATTGATGTCAAAGGGGGAGAGAGAGAACATCAAAGCTTATCATTTGGAGATAGAGAGAGACCTTCTAGGGGAGAGACCCTCAAAAGATTTAGAGAGATCTCCGGGGGAGAGGATACTTAAGTAGAAAGTATTTCTCAAGGATCCCAGATGCTTGGTGTTCAAGAGGAGAGATGTCCACATGTCTTCTTGAGGGGAGAGACATGTTCATATGATCTGTTGTGCTCAATTTTGCATTAGCATACTTTAGCTCTGAACTTTAGCTCGATCATCATTCATATCTTTCCGCTCTGCTTTCCTTGACTCTGATTTTCATTCCCTATCTTCTCCCAAAGATCCATGTTAGATTCAGGGGAGCAAGACATCTAAGGAAAGAGATCATTTAAATTCATTGCATATCTTTACTCTTGGGGACATGTCTAATCCAATGTGGTACTCAAGATTACTCTCTACATGTCATCCAGTCTTGGTATTCTTGTGGTTTCTTCCGTTTGCTCTGGCTAGTAGATGCATCTGTGTTATCTAACCTTGTTTACGCAGTTCATTCCATCCTAAGCCAACTCAAGACCACAAGGTAAGTATATGCATCACAATCATGTGTATGAGGAATTCTTGCTGATGTACATACTGTTTGCAAGAAGGACTCACGGGCATGAAGGTATTCTCTTTAATACTTTTTGCTCTGATGCATATAGCCAAGATACATGTAACACATTGCCTGCTCTATCATGGTTATGCTATCACATGCTTCTATATTTCATATTCACATGATTGCATACATGTAGGGGGAGCCTATGCTTGTTACATGTATTTCCAAAGCTTTACTTTCTATTCTTTATATCTTTATCTAAAGCTTTGATGTATGTTGCCATCAATTACCAAAAAGGGGGAGATTGAAAGCACAAGTGCTCCCTAGGTGGTTTTGGTAATTAATGACAACATATCTCTTGTTGGACTAACACTTTTATCTAGTATGTTTCAGATAAGTTCAACAATGGAGTGGCATGGACTAAAGGATGTGGGAACTCCTTCAAGATGCTAAGGACAAAGGATTGGCTCAAGCTTCAAGCTCAAGACTCTTCATTTTACATTTTAGTGATCCAAGATCACATTGAGTCTATAGGAAAAGCCAATACTATCAAGGAGGAATGAGGTGTTGCTTAATGAGCCTCTTGCTTCAAAGTGCTTAGTGATATGCTCCAAATACCCTCAACTACTTTCCTACTTCCACACATTTGTCCTAAACCTAAAGACGAACTCGGCCCCACTGATTCTTTCTATCAGGCGCCACCGAGTTTGAATGTCTTAGCCACTGCCACAAACCCTAGGCAAATCGGTCTCACCGATAGGGATCTCGGTCTCACCGAGATGGGATTGTAATCTCTCTATGTATGTCCATTATCAAAATTGGTCTCACCGAGTTTGAGCAATCGGAACTACCGAGATTACAATGCAAACTCTCTGGTTAACTTATTATCAAAATCGGTCCCACCGAGTTTGATAATCGGTCAAACCGAGTTTGCCTGACCAACTCTCTGGAAAGCTTATTACCAAAATCGGTCTCACCGAGTTTGTGTAATCGGTCTTACCGAGATTACGTTATGCCCTAACCCTGACCGAATCGGTCCTACCGAGTTGCATTCCGGTCCCACCGAAAACCCTAACGGTGACATTATTTGCTAAATCGGTCTGACCGAGTTTAACGATTCGGTCCCACCGAGTTTGGTAGATTGTGTGTAACGGTTAGATTTTGTGTGGAGGTTATATATACCTCTCCACATCCTCTTCATTCGTGGAGAGAGCCAACAGACTGAACCTACACTTCCAACATCCTATTTCTGAGAAAGAACTACCTACTCATGTGTTGAGGCCAAGATATTCCATTCCTACCATATGAATCTTGATCTCTAGCCTTCCCCAAGTTGCTTTCCACTCAAATCTTCTTTCCACCAGATCCAAAACCTATGAGAGAGAGTTGAGTGTTGGGGAGCCTATCATTTGAAGCACAAGAGCAAGGAGTTCATCATCAACGCACCATTAGTTACTTCTTGGAGAGTGGTGTCTCCTAGATTGGCTAGGTGTCACTTGGGAGCCTCCGACAAGATTGTGGAGTTGAACCAAGGAGTTTGTAAGGGCAAGGAGATCGCCTACTTCGTGAAGATCTACCGCTAGTGAGGCAAGTCCTTCGTGGGCGACGGCCATGGTGGGATAGACAAGGTTGCTTCTTCGTGGACCCTTCGTGGGTGGAGCCCTCCATGGACTCACATGGCCGTTACCCTTCGTGGGTTGAAGTCTCCATCAACGTGGATGTCGATAGCACCACCTATCGGAACCACGCCAAAAACATCCGTGTCTCCAAATTGCGTTTGAATCCTCCAATCCCTTCCCTTTACATTCTTGCAAGTTGCATGCTTTATTTTCCGCTGCTCATATACTCTTTGCATGCTAGCTTGCTATATGTTGTGAATGTTAAACTTGTGCCTAAACTCCACTCAAACTTTAAAGAAACTTAAAAACTGCAACTTTGGTACTTAGTGTCTAATCACCCCCCCCCCCTCTAGACACCTCTTCTCAAGGTCCTACACATTTGGAAGGTGCTTTTCAAGTCCCGCAAATCGTGGCCGGACTCTGCCGAGGACCGTGGGTACCAACTGTCCCGCCCGGCAAGTTCGTAAGTTATCAAACTTTTCTATCCGCGTAACCCAAAGGAAGCACTTAACATGTTTTATACAACTCTCCCAGGGCTGGACGAAGAATACGGAGCGGATCCATTGTCCGGCCCCACTGCCCGAAGAACCGGCCATCCCACTTCTGACGAAGATGTTTGTCCCGGCACCTTACAAGGAGCCGAAGAAGACGGCCGAGAAGGACGCCAAAAAGACCCGGGCGGCCTTCGTCGCCGCGGCACTTCGGACACAATATCCGAAGGCTCCAATGCGAAGAGGAGGAGGAGGAGGAGGAAGATGAATCCCCTGTGTAAGGGCATATTTATCCCGTAAGTGTTTTGGTGATTGATGACGATACTTCTGCGGACTAATCGTGTGCTTTGAGTTCCTCAGATGGTTCATCTCTAGGCACGTGACAATTCGGTGCCCCTCGGAGACTATTGAAGACGGCGTCGTCCTACGTTTCTTTTTGGTGGATTTGAGTCATAGGAGAGCCGTACTATTAAGAGGGGGCCCGTGTCGGAAAGGTTTGGGTGGAATCAACACGTACACTTGTCCCTCCTTTCCCTGCATTTTGGAGCTTCCCTTCGTTATCTTGGTTGTGCGGAAATCTGGCGACTGCTGCTGTACTTGCGGTAGTACCGCAAGTACACGCGGTAGTACCGCTGGGTGTCACGGTAGTACCGCTCCTCTGGAGCGGTAGTACCGCGGCTCCCAGGCCTAGTGCCGCTCCGGTGCGGTAGTAGGGGCGGATGTAATTTTTTACATCCGCGCCCCCCACGGTAGTACCGCTCGTCCAGCGCGGTAGTACCACGGGGGGAGCAGTACTACCGTGGCCCTCCTACCTAGTACCGTAGTTTCACGGTAGTAGGCGCCCGCAACGGTAGTACCGCTCCTCGGGAGCGATAGTACCGCGTCGGATTTTTGTACCACCACAGTTTCAGTGGAAGTTGGCACGGATGTAACTTATTTCATTCGTGCCCTTCCTAGGCCGTGACTCTCCTGCCTTGCGGTAGTACTGCAAGTGGGAGCGATAGTACCAGCATAGCGGTAGTACAGCATAGCGGTAATACTGCCCTTAGTCGAGCAAGTTCCGGCTGTCTTGCTGCCATGTAGTACCGTGGTCCTCCACGGTAGTACCGTAGCCTCATGGTAGTACCGCGCCCCTGGAGCAGTAGTACCGTGCGTCGCGGGCTGAACATGTGGATAACTGTTGGATTTTTCCCACGACTATATAAGGGGCGTCTTCTACCTCTAGTTGACTACCTCTTCTCTCTCTAAGCTCCATTGTTGCTCCAAGCTCCATTTTGGCCCGATCTCTCTCCCTAGCCAATCAAACTTGTTGATTTGCTCGGGATTGGGTGACAAGGGCCCGATCTACACTTCCACCACAAGATATTTGATTCCCCCCACTTATCCCTTGCGGATCTTGTTACTCTTGGGTGTTTGAGCATCCTAGACGGTTGAGGTCACCGTGGAGCCATATTCCATTGTGGTGAAGCTTCGTGGTGTTGTTGGGAGCCTCCAATTAAGTTGTGGAGATTGCCCCAACCTTGTTTGTAAAGGTTCGGTCGCCGCCTTCAAGGGCACCAATAGTGGAATCACGGCTCTTGCATTGTCTTGGGGCGTGAGGAGATTCTGGTGGCCCTAGTGGCTTCTTGGGGAGCATTGTGCCTCCACACGCTCTATGAGCGTACTTCCCTCAAAGGAAGGGACTTGGTAACACATCCTCGTCTCCACCGGCTCCACTCTTGGTTATCTTATCACTTTACTTGTGCAAGCTTATTTGTGTTCCTATCCTTGCTTGCTCTTGTGCTTGTGTTGTTTGCATCATATAGGTTGTCCACCTAGTTGCACATCTAGACAACCTTTATTATTGCAAAGTTTAAATTAGTAAAGAAAAGCTTAAAATAGTTAGTTGCCTATTCACCCCCCTCTAGTCAACTATATCGATCCTTTCAATTGGTATCGAGCCTCGTCTCTTTTTAAGGACTTTACCGTCCAAAGAGTATGGTTGGCGTCGTAGATGATGTGGGGAGCACTCCGGTGCGAATCCGATATCATCTACGGAGATAAGGTACCTCGATCTCGTGAGGAATTCAATGTGGCATTGGACACATTGAAAAACTCCATGATGACGAGTCAAGGACATGTTTAAGGAATTCCTAGAAGGGCTTAAACTTTCCACCGCACCGTGAAAGTGGGTGATCCCGCCAACACGGGAGCGGATGCTAACTCCGATAAGGGGAAGCTACTAGTGAGAAAGCCCCTCGTCTAGTGGTAAGAATGGCACCGCATCTTTGCCCATGTGCAACCTCCGTTTATGGTGGACCGATTCCTTCCACTCATTTGAATCATGCTGGTCCACCACCTAAGATTGATAAAAAGGAGGATTTTGATTCTTGGGTTTATCGTTTTAAGTGTCATTTAAATCATGTGAACACTAACCTTTGGAGAATCATTGAAGAATGTTTCTATCCGCATGATCCGAGCAACTTTTCTCCAAGAGAGGTCGTGGACCATCAATTCAATGAGAATGCTCTCTTCATCATCCAAGAAGCAATCCTTCCCGAAGACCTCCCTCATCTCCGGCCTTACTCCCGTGCCAAAGATGCTTGGCTCAAGGTGGTTTCCCTTTATCGAGGAAGTGCAAGCATTCAACGTTCCAATTATGAAGTGGTCCAAGATGAAGCCGATGAGTTTGCACTGAAGGAAGAAGAAGAACCTCGTGAGCTCTATTGGAGAGTAACCAAGCTTGATGTCTCCCTCCGGGATCATGGAAGTAAGGACACAGATGACAACTGGATCAAGCGCAAATTCCTCAAGGCAATGATGCCCTACCACAAAGCCATGTCCTCCGTCATCCGTCAACGACCGGACTTCCACACCCTGTCCTCAAGTGATGTGTTGGATGAGTTTGTGGCTATGAGCATATTGGACAAGACCGCCGACAATGCAGTGCTTCGCTCCCAAAGAGCAAAGAAGCCCAACCTCGCGTTGAAGGCCAAGATTTGTGTCGAAGAAGATGGAGAGGAGGAAGAAGAAGAGAGCAACCTCGAAGATACTAAGTATGATTATCATGAACACATGGCCCTTGCTTCAAGACAATTTTGGAGCAAGAAGAACTCAAGGCCCAACTTCAACAAGAGCAACTCAAGTGGCACTAAGGGCAAGCAACGAGTGAGGACTTGTTTCAATTGTGGCAATGTGAGTCACTTTGTTGCGGAGTGTCCATATGAGAAGAGGGAAGACAATGGTGGCAAGCTCATCCGTAAGGACAAGGCCAAGTCTTTCCCCAACAAGAGCAACTTCCCAAAGAAGACTCCTCACAAAGCCTTGGTGGTTCAAGAAGAGTACAATGAGGATGATGATGATGATGAGGATGGTGAATCGGTTGCCATGGCCTCCGTGGCCATTGCAATGACTCCTCGGGTGTCTCTCTTCGGTTCACCCAATGAAAGCATCACCGCCAAGTGCCTCATGGCTAAAGCCACCAACAAGGTAACCCCCAACATCAAAACTACCATCATCAATCATTCTTCTTTGTGGATTGCATTGATGAACATGAGGGACTAATGTGGAGGAAAATGAATTTGAGATCTTTATGAGTAAACTCAAGGGCAAATCCAAGAAGCACCGTTGCTCTCTTGGAACAACTTGGTGAAGCCAATGTCATGATCGAGACTCATGAAGAAACCATCTCTAAGATGGAAGGGCATAGTCGTGACTATGCCGATGAGATTCGGATCTTTCCAATGCTCTTGAGGAAGAGCGTGGTCTTCGTTTGGCTCTTGAGGAGTCATACAGCGATGATCATGCTAAATTAAAGAAAGACCTTGATCATGCTCTTGTTGTGTCTCGTGTGCTTAGCTCCGAGAAGGCAAAGCTTGGAGTTGATCTTGCTAGACTCAACGAGGACTTTGACATTCTCGACAAGGCTCACAAAGTCTTGAAGGGTGCTCATGCTAGTCTCAAAGAGTCTCATGATCAACTCCAAGTGAAGCTAACCAAGGAGAAAGCCACCTTTCCTCATATGATATTGATTGATAATGCAAATGCTACTAACCCTTGTTGTGAGCATGTGCATCTTGTTGAGAGAATGCTGAGTTGAAGGAGCAACTTGAAAAGGGCCTTGTCACATGCATTCAAGGTGAAAAAACCTTAACGACCTTTTGAGTAATCAAAAGGAAGTTGTAACCAAGGAGGGATTGGGTTCACGCCCAAGCCCAAGACAAGAAGAAGAATGACAAGATTAAGCAACCTCCCCTCTCAAGCAAACTTTTGTGAGGGAGGAGAGGGTGCTTCAAGAAGAAGAAGAACCGTGCAAAGGGTGGCAATGCCAAGAAGGACAACGTCATCCCCATGAACATAGCCGCGACTTTAACCCCTCATATGTGTTGTGTCGTGCTAGTGATGGGCATGTTTATGCTAAATTTGTTGGTTCTTCTTATGAGTACATTGAATGGTCTATTTGGGTTCCTAAGACCCTCGTTACTAACATCAAAGGACCCATTACCAAATGGGTACCTAAAACCAAGCATTGATCTCTTGTAGGGTTTTGCTTCGGTGGGGATCATGTTTGCTTGATAGTGGAGCAACAAATCATATGACCGGGAGCAAGGACATGGTGGTGGGCGTGCAAGAGATTCCATCTATGCCCACCAATGTCGAGTGGGGTGATGCATCACATTCTAAGGTATTGGGTCTCGGCAAGGTTGTCATCTCTCATGATCTTCGATCGAGAAAGTCATGCTTGTTGAGTCCCTTGCATACAATTTGCTTTCCGTTCGTCAACTTGCAGTCATGGGTTTTGCTACCTTCTTTGACATTGATACCGTGGCCCTCTTGTGGATCAAGACTCTTAAAGTAGCCTTTGTTGGGCATGTCGAAACGGTCTCTATGTGATTAACTTTTGGAGCGACCCACTAAGACCGCGACATGCCTAATGGCTAAAGTTGGCGTGGGATGGCTTTGGCATCGCCGTTTAGCCCATGTCAATATGAGATCTTTGCAAAGTCTTCTCAAGGGGACCATGTCCGTGGACTAACAAATGTTAGTTTTGCCAAAGACCGTGCTTGCGATTGCTTGTATTGAAGGAAAGCTTCATGAGAAGGCTCACCCTCCCGACCATCATATACTCAAAGAGACCCTTGGAGCTCCTTCACATGGATCTCTTTGGGCCACCATCATTTGATAGTCTTGGAGGTAGAAAGTATTGCTTGGTGATTGTGGATGACTATTCAAGATACACTTGGGTATATTTTTTCAAGAGGAAGAGTGAGACTCAACAAACCGTCATCGACTTTGCAAATGAAGCTCAACGTCAACATAATGCAAAGATCTTGACTATAAGAAGTGACAACGACACCGAGTTCAAGAACTACACCTTGGATGAGTTTCTTAGTGATGAGGAATCAAGCATCAATATTCTGCACCATATACCCCTCAACAAAATGGTGTTGCGGAGAGAAAGAACCGGACGTTGATGGATGCGGCAAGGACCATGATGGCGGAGTTCAAGTCTCCATACAACTTTTGGGCGAAGCCATCAACACCGCATGTCATGCATCCAATCGGCTCTATCTCCATAAAGGCTTGAACAAGACTCCTTATGAGATACTCACCGGCAACAAGCCCAACCTCAAGTACTTCCGGTGTTGGTGTAAGTGTTTCATTCTCAAGAAAGGTGTTCGTTTGTCTAAATTTGAAGCTAGAGCTCATGAGGGCATATTTGTTGGTTATGCTACAAACTCTCATGCTTACCGTGTCCTCAATAAATCCACGGGACTTATTGAGGAGGCGTGTAACGTGGAGTTTGATGAGAATAACGGCTCCCAAGTGGAGCAAAGTGGCACTTGTGATGTAGGTGATGAAATTCCTCCCAAGCCATAAGAAGAATGGGAGTTGGTTTTATCCTACCCATTGAGGAACCCCTTGTGGCGAAGGAGAAGGACAATGCTCCACTCAAGTGGAGCCATCACCAACCCAAGGCCCTGCGCTTAGAAGAACAAAGTGAAGGCCCTCAACCTCATGAACAAGACCAAGGGCAAGATCGTGCTCAAGGCGATGATAACACTTCAAATGATGCCCAAGGTCAAGTTCTCTCCCGAGCATGCTCAAGATGAAGATCATGCTCAAGGCGGCGCTCAAGATGATCAAGTGACCCTCCTCATCTCACCTCCGAGGAGGAATTAGGCGTCGTGCCGCCAAGATTGCTTCAAACTCACTACCAAAGGCCATCTCATGGAGAATGTGGTTGGAAGCCTAAGAAAAGGGTAAGCACTCGTAGACAATTGGCAAACTATTGTGAACATCACGCGTTTGTCTCTTGTGTTGAACCTCAAAAGGTCTATGAGGCGCTCGAAGACTCGGATTGGCTCAATGCCATGCATGAAGAACTCAACAACCGAGTACAACAAGGTGTGGAGATTGGTGCCAAGGCCATCGGAGAACCACAACGTCATTGGAACCAAGTGGATTTTCAAGAACAAGCAAGATGCTCATGGGAACATCATTACGCAACAAGGCAAGATTGGTAGCACAAGGCTACTCCCAAGTCGAGGGTATCGACTACGGTGAAACCTTTGCTCCGTTGCTCGTCTTGAATCCATTCGTTTGTTGATTGCTTATGCTTCCCATCACAACTTTAAGTTGCAACAAATGGATGTGAAAAGTGCTTTTCTTAATGGTCCCATTAATGAGTTGGTCTATGTCAAGCAACCCCCCGGGTTCGAGGACCCCTACTTCCCGGATCATGTGTATCAACTCGATAAGGCACTCTATGGCCTTAAACAAGCCCCACGTGCGTGGTATGACCACCTTACCGAGTTGTTACAAGATCGTGGATTTGAAGTGGGGCAAATCGATCCCACTCTTTTTACTAAGAAGGTCGATGGGGAGTTGTTTGTATGCCAACTATATGTTGATGATATTATCTTTGGTTCTCCTAACAAAGCTTTCAATGAGGAATTTGCCGCTCTCATGACCTCCAAGTTCAAGATGTCTTTGATGGGAGAGTTGAAGTTCTTCCTTGGTTTCGATATCAAACAAAGAAGAGAAGGAACCTTCATCAACCAAGCCAAATACACTCAAGACATGCTCAAAAGATTCAAGCTAAGTGATGTCAAGCGGCTACTACACCAATGCCCACCAAGTGCCAACTTGACATTGATCCCAATGGTAAGCGGTGGATCAAAAGGTATATCGCTCCATGATTGGCTCCTTGCTTTACCTTTGTGCATCTAGACCGGATATCATGTTGAGTGTGGGAATGTGTGCACGGTTTCAAGCCGCACCAAGGAAAGTCACTATGTGGCGGTCAAGCGAATCTTCGATATTTGGCTCATACCCCAAACTTTGGCTTATGGTACCCAAGAGGAGCAAACTTCAAGCTTGAAGGATTTACTGATTCGATTGGGCGGGAGACAAAGTGGATAGGAAGTCCACTTAGGAGGTGCCAATTTCTTGGTTGCTCCTTGGTAAGTTGGTCTTCCAAGAAGCAAAGTTGTGTGTCTCTCTCGTCCACGAAGCGGAATATGTGGCGGCGGTAGTTGTTGTGCTCAACTCCTATGGATGAGGCAAACTTTAAAGAATGCGGTGTCATTTGTGACAAAGTGCCTCTTTGGTGTGATAATGAAAGTGCCATCAAGATTTCTCTCAACCCGTGCAACACTTCAAGGCGAAGCACATCGAGATTCGACATCATTTCATCCGGGATCACATTAGGCGAGGGAGATCGAGCTCAAGTATGTCAACACTCAGGATAACCTTGCGGATATATTCACGAAGCCCTTAGATGAAGCAAGATTTAGCGAGTTAAGGCATGAGCTAAATATCATTGATTTGAGCAATGTGACTTGAGCCGTGCACTCCCACCACACTCAACTTGTTGTCTAGTTTAGGTGTAGGCATGGACATAGGGGAGTGTTGTTCTCTCAATGAACTCTCCCTCCCCATTATGCATAAATCGATCACCTCTTTCACATTAGCCATTTTTATGGTACTTGTGTTCCAAAGACGAGTTTTGGTCATGGGCCCAAGGATAATTCTTCGCGATGCCATACCATCCCACTCAAACATAGGTGGCTTCGGCCACCGCCCTCTCTCCTTGAGAGGCCTTGTCGTTTGGTGGTTTCCTGTTGTCTTTTGCCTCTGGTTTGTGCTAGAGTTTGTGGTTTCTTGTGTGTTAAAAGTTTCCTTGCAAAGGCCCTCTTTTCATTTTTGAAACCTGCGGTGACTTGAGTTCACGGTACTACCGCGGCCAGCTGCGGTACTACCGCAGCCTGCCACGGTACTACCGCTTGCGGGAGCACGGTACTACCGCGGCCTCACGGCAGTAATTTTTTACTGCCGCCCGGTTGAGCGGTACTACCGCCTTGCTGCGGAACATCCGCCCGAGCGGTACTACCGCGACGGTTCGAGGGCGTGGGGATAAGGACGGGCAGGGGGAGTTCTAACTCCCCATACCCATTCTCTGTCTTCTCCCCACGTCGCCTCCTTCTCTCCTTGCTCAAGAAGCGGAACCGGTGTCCTTGGCGGATCTCCTCCACCGGCTGCCCTCCGTGATTCCGATTGGTGGGATCGTTCCCACCACGTGCTCTTGCTATGGACCCAGGTTTTCCCCAACTCCCTCTCCGTGTTGATGGTGTTTGGTGTTTCTAGGTTTTGGGGGAGGCTTGTGTGTTCTTGAGATTGATAGGCTTCATCTCTGCAAGAATAGGATGAAGGAGTGTGGTATTGCATAGGATTTATATGTGTATTGTTGTCATGCGCTAGATCTGATCACTGTAGCACCGCCGTTGTTTCGCGGTTCTTTTCAGATTCAAATTGCTAGTTGGATCTGCTGTGACGCGATACTACCGCCCGTATGGCGTGGTACTACCGCTTGCATGGTACTACCGCCCTTCGGGTGCGGTACTACTGCGCTCTGTGTGGCACTAAAGCTCTACTTCCGCTCCAACCACGGTACTACCGTGACCTCGCACGGTACTACCGCGCTTGGAGCAATACTAATGCTTTAGTGCATGACGGGCAGATCCTACCGTGACTCACACCTATCGCATGCCAACTTTCTCATATGTCTCCTATGTGTTTCTTGTGCTTTATCGTGGCCTTTGCATTGATCTTCTTTGCGTCTTTGGTGCTTTGCGTGTGTGTCTCAGGTGGTGGCTCTCGCCGGTCCAATCCCAGCCGTGACACTGGCTCCAAGCGTCTGCGCAACCCCGGTGAAGCACCAGAGGGCTCCTCCTCTGCCCCCAAGCGCCATGTCAAGACAACTGCCAACAAGTTCAAGGAGCCCGCCAAGGGCATGGATGAGATGCCCCAATCTGACTATGTCCGTCTCAGGCAAATTGACCCGTACGTGACCCCTCGTTCCTCTGTCAGGGGCTGTGAGCTGTTCTGGAACAAGCATCAAACCAACGTCTATCTGGATGTCATCAAGAACAAGCAGAATACCTATGTGGATGTGAAGTGGATTGACATGCATCACTTGAGGAAGGACAAGTTCCGGCCTACTTTGGAGAGGCTCGGACTTGGTGGAGCAATTTGGCATTGAGCATGTGATATCCTTTCACCTTGACTATGATCCACGAGCTCATTGGTCAGTTCTTTGCTTCATTTACTTTCACCCCAATGAGGAGAGGAGGATGACTGGATGACCAATGGCGTAAGCTGATTGCTACACGGAAGGAGTTCATGGATTTGCTCCAAGTTCACGATGGCGGGCTCGACTCTCCGTGGGTGTTAGCCCCATGCCAACTCGACTCGCCAACAAGGACAGGCTTGCACCGTACTATGTTGAGAAGACGCTTCAAGTGGCAAGATAGGGTTGGTGCTCAACTCTTTTCTGGATATCATGTACGCATCTTCCGCAACTCCTTGTTCCCTCGCATTGGTGACAAGGACAAGGTACATGCCTATATGGTGGATATGATGCTCATCTGCGAGGAGGCTCGTTTGTCTCGAGACTCAGCCACTTGATGTCTCACACATCATGTGGTGTGAGCTTCGGTTTGCGGTGTTCAACCGCAAAGTGCCTATCTCACGGCCCTATCTGTTTACTGCTGATCTCGAGGACCGAGAAGATGTTCCCAGTGAGGAGTTCCTTGCCCTCGACTGGATTCGCCATGACCCCATCATGCGTGTCAAACCCAACTGGGCCAACACTACTACTCATGCCGGCGTCTGCTGCTAGGGCTGTTGTTGGAGAGGAGGATCTTTGGCGTCGAGAATGTTCTTGAGGGCCATGCTTCTAGGCCTTCCAGAGCTCATCTATGCCTTCATGGGCCACGGTGAAGGACAAGATGAAGAATCTTTTACGCATGCAAGCCAAGGGGCGTCTGAGGACTCACGTGGCATCCAAGGAGAGTCGTCGCCGGGACAGGAAGATCTTGAAGCTCTATGGTGAGGATGTGTCAGCGGGTGCGAGGAGCACATCACTCCAGAGGCCGAGTGGATGGAGAAGCAAGGCTACAAGTGGACTGATTACGAGGAGGGCGTCGAGAGTCCATCCCTCTTCTTGAGGAGTCGGCGGAGAGGGTTGGGACGAGTTCCCCCTGCTTGAGCCACCGCTTGTGTGTAGGTGTCCTCTCTGCCTTTTGGCGTCTCGATGCCAAAGGGGAGAAGGCGTGAGATTTGCAAGTCTTGTGTCGTGTTCGCGTTTGGTGTGTTTATTGTGTTCTCGGTTGAACCTCGTTTGAACCTCGTTTTAGTTGCTTTTCCTTCATATGGTGTAAGACATATGCACTCTATCTATCTTAGCAAGCTTGTGTTATATTGTGCTATATGTTGCTTAGATGTTATTCTTCGGGCCTTTGTCTCTAAAATATAGGGGAGTGGTGATCCTAGTGCGTGTGCTATGCAGTCCAAAGCATTCATCCAGAGTGCACACGTCTAGAGGGAGCCCGTCTATATTTTGGAGAGGAGGGGTTTGCCCTTGCTCTATATTATTGTATCTTTGTGCAAATCCCGTATTGTCATCAATCCACCAAAAAGGGGGAGATTGTAAGGGCATATTTATCACGTAAGTGTTTTGGTGATTGATGGCGATACTTTTGCGGACTAATCGTGTGCTTTGAGTTCCTCGGATGGTTCATCTCTAGGCGCGTGACGATTCGGTGCCCTCGGAGACTATTGAAGGCGGCGTGCGTCCTCGTTTCTTTTGGTGGATTTGAGTCGTGGGAGAGCCGTACTATTAAGAGGGGTCCGCGTCGAAAAGGTTTGGGTGGAATCAACACGTACACTTGTCCCTCCTTTCCCTGCATTTTGGAGCTTCCCTTCGTTATCTTGGTTGTGCGGAAATCTGGCGACTGCTGCTGTACTTGCGGTAGTACCGCAAGTACACGCGGTACTACCGCTGGGTGTCACGGTAGTACCGCTCCTCTGGAGCGGTAGTACCGCGGCTCCTAGGCCTAGTGCCGCTCGGTGCGGTAGTAAGGCGGATGTAATTTTTACATCCGCGCCCCCACGATAATACCGCTCGTCGGTAGCGGTAGTACCTGGGGGCCACGATAATCTGCTCCCTAGGAGCCGTGGTACCGTGGCCCTCCTACCTAATACCGTAGTTTCACGGTAGTAGGCGCCCTTAGCGGTAGTACCGCTCCTCGGGAGCGGTAGTACCGCGTCGGATTTTGTACCACCGCGGTTTCAGCGGAAGTTGGCGGATGTAATTTATTTCATCGCGCCCTTCGAGTGCGTGACTCTCCTGCCTTGCGGTAGTACCGCAAGTGGGAAGCGATAGTACCGCATAGCGGTAATCTGCCCTTAGTCGAGCAAGTTCCGGCTGTCTGCTGCAGCATGTAATGCCGTGGTCCTCCGCGGTAATCTTCGCGCAACCTCATGATAATACCGCGCCCTGAGCGGTAGTACCGTGCGTCGCGGGCTGAACATGTGGATAACGGTTTGATTTTTCCCACGACTATATAAGGGGCGTCTTCTACCTCTAGTTGACTACCTCTTCTCTCTCTAAGCTCCATTGTTGCTCCAAGCTCCATTTTGGCCCGATCTCTCTTCCTAGCCAATCAAACTTGTTGATTTGCTCGGGATTGGGTGACAAGGGCCCGATCTACACTTCCACCACAAGATATTTGATTCCCCACTTATCCCTTGCGGATCTTGTTACTCTTGGGTGTTTGAGCATCCTAGGCGGTTGAGGTCACCGTGGAGCCATATTCCATTGTGGTGAAGCTTCGTGGTGTTGTTGGGAGCCTCCAATTAAGTTGTGGAGATTGCCCCAACCTTGTTTGTAAAGGTTGATCGCCGCCTTCAAGGGCACCAATAGTGGAATCACGGCTCTTGCATTGTCTTGGCGTGAGGAGATTCTGTGGCCCTAGTGGCTTCTTGGGGAGCATTGTGCCTCCACCCGCTCTAACGGAGGCGTACTTACCCTCAAAAGGAAGGAACTTGGTAACACATCCTCGTCTCCACCGGCTCCACTCTTGGTTATCTTATCCCTTTACTTGTGCAAGCTTATTTGTGTTCCTATCCTTGCTTGCTCTTGTGCTTGTGTTGTTTGCATCATATAGGTTGTCCACCTAGTTGCACATCTAGACAACCTTTATTATTGCAAAGTTTAAATTGGTAAAGAAAAGCTTAAAAATAGTTAGTTGCCTATTCACCCCCCCCCCTAGTCAACTATATCGATCCTCTCACCCTGCGGGGGGAAGAAAGAAGAGGACGGCCTCCGTACACTTGGAGGTCGAGCTGCCCAAAAAGGGGAAACGCTCCTCTTCCGGAGGAGTCCACTGCCGCCGCCGACAGCGGCCCGACATGGGATCCCGGGGCCCAGCCCCTGGTGAACTCGTAAGTATATAAAATCCGAGTATGTTTTAGGCGTCCGGACTCATCATGGCTTAGTATTTTAACCTAAGCCATATTTTTTTAGTCCGGCGAGGTCCCGTACCAGGAAAATCCTCATTAGAGGACTTGCTGAGCTCAGATGCTATGGAGAGCGGGACGCCCCCAAAGGACCCTTCCTCCAAACAGGTGCATAACACCGAGGCTTCGTCCCAGAAGGACCCCGGCCAAGGAGGAAAGGGAAAAACCATCAAGGCGGCGCCTGGAGGTCAAACCTTAGGGGCCGGACACATGGGGGAAAAGATTCCCATGGGAGCCGGCGGCGAGGCGATCTGAGTTCGGCTCCCGGCCGGATCACGCTTCGAGACCTATACGGCTCCAGAATCAAGCAGGCTGCCTCCCTCGGCTGGAGGGGGCGTACCTGTTCCATCGGCGACCTCTGTCCATCCAGAAGTGTCGGATGCTTTGTTGGTGGCGTTGAAAAATGCCTCCATCGTTGATTAACACCGTGCCCTTATGGGTGCGGTGATTGAGAAGGTTCATTCAACTGAGAGTGGACTGAACGAAGCCTATACCAGCCTTATAAGAGGCTTTGAGGTATGTTTTATGAGTTGTCGAAGAGTGTCATAGTATAGATAGTAGCCCCTGATACACTGTTCGGTGAAAGGAAGAACCGGACAGGGGATCGAATTGATGATCGCGGAAGACTCATTGAATGATATTGATTTCTCTTACGTTACAAGCGGCGTCCGTGGCGGCTGCTGCCTCTCATCTTCTTGGAGATCTCCGGACTGAATCAAAATGCAGGCGGGCCATAGAAGAACTTGGCCAATTGAGAATGCAGTTGAGAGATAAACAAGGTATGCACAAGCTTTGCTCGCGTTTATTGCGAATAAATTTTCAGTATGAAATAAGCTGTATAATGTGTGCTAGGGGTTATGACCGAAGTCGAGGCCCTTAAAAAGGCCGTTGCCGAGGCTGAGAAAAAGGCAGCCACAGAGCGGACTCTTCGTGAGAAACACGAGGCTAGGTTATTAAAGCTGAGCAGGAGCTGCAAGAGGTCGTGAAAATCACGAGACCTTGGGCGAGTTTAACAGAGAAAGAATCCGAACTCATCAAGGCACGTCGAGCCACGGCGATGCAGAAACCAGCGCCTGCGAAGATCCAAGAAAGCGAGAAAGATCGCGGCGGGTAAGGCTTTTTCCATGTAAAGCAAGTATTTGAGGGGAAAACTATGTTCCTAATTTTGAATCCGAATTTCTCAGGGGTATTTGCCGAGCTACCTTGTAGCATATCAGATGCCGCCCAATTCTACCGAACCGAAGAAAGGAACACCACATAGAAGCTCTTCTGGTCGCAGTATTTAGCGCCGAATTATCCGGTGCCTTTTGCCGATCAACTGAAATAGCTGATCGAACTGCATAAGGCGGCGGAACTAGCCATGAAAGATCTGGTTATCCGGTTGTGGCCTGCTGAGCCGATTCCAAGCAGCTACTTCAGGTTCGTGAAGCGGCTTGTAAGCGCTTGCGCTCGACTTGACGTCATCAAGCGGTCGGTCTGTATAGAAGGTGCGCGAATGGCCTTCGCCCGTGCAAAGGTGCACTGGGGGAAGATGGATGCTGAAAAGCTGATGGTGAAGGACGCCCGGAGGAAGGAGCACCGCAAGCCTGAATTGTATTATGAGAGTGTCAGAAAGGATCCTACCTTGCGGTAGAGCTATGTACCGAGGACATTATATTCCCATGAATGCCAATCATGTTGTCCTTTGTAATGTTTAAACATGGCCATTTATTTATGCTTTGTTATATAAAGTTTACCCTCTGTGCGGCCGTTTTATATGTTAAACACGAGAGTTGGCGATCGTAAACCCCTTTACGTAAGAAATGCGGGGTTTTGGGATAAACACAGAGCACTCTTTATCCTAGTTTTGGGTCCTTGAAGGAGGTGCTCGGCACAATGAACCGAGCAATCGGACTATATGGCTTTATCACTCTCACTTAGCCATAGGAGCTTTAGTATGGTAGGCGCAGCCCACGGTATTGGAAGACCGTACTAGGGGCTCTATAAGCTTTGATCGGAGAAAAACCGATCCATCATGCGCTGCATTGGTTATGGCATTATGCGGAAAAAAATCATAAAAGATTTTGTGACCTCTCGAACAGTGACCAGCTCTCGCTGTATCATGATGATCAGTTTTCAGCTTTCTCTCTGAGGTGCTCGTCCGGAAGAACCGGACACAATCGCGATAGTTCTCCAGTGCTACCTTAGCTGATATAGCGGGCGTAAGGTACCAAAACATGGGAGCAGGAAAACCCAACTATTGACCCAAGACATGATTCGGAGCTGATGCATATAATGCTATAGATTCGGGGTGCCGAACTTCCATGAAGGTGTTCAGACTTTATTGCCGTGTTATGGGTAAAACGAAGCCCTTGGCATATTTTAAGGCATATCGCTGTGTACGGATGCCACTTGACAAAATAATTTTGATAAGAAATAACAGCAGGTAAACGTCAGATAAATCCATATGTTGTATTTGAATAGTACGTCTATGCGTATGAGTACAAGTAATGTGATAGAAAGGGAATATGATTGCGGAACCTGTTGAGACCAGGGGGGAACAAGCTGAGTGCGGATCCGTGATATAGCCGGATGGTCATTCTAAGGATCCCCTTGCACATTTGAGTTGCCTCCGTATGGCCCGTCCTGGTCGGCGCAAAGGTGAACCTGCGAAGGAAATGTAAGAAACATTTGCGTGCCGGAGAGCGGTTGAGCCGCTGAGCTCGGCCTGTCCTGGCTTCTACCGGAGTGTTTAATTGAGCTATGGACGAGTCGTGCTATCTTTCCGCGGGGCTGTTCGGAGTCCCTTGACGGTGTCTGGAAGCCTGGACGTTGACTCGAGGTTCGGCTGCAAGGTGCTGCTCGTTGTTTCCGCTGCTAAGGCAGTGGTGTATTTGTTGGTGCCGAGGGAAGGTTCGGCCTTGCCATTAACCGTGATGACGCCGTGTGGACCGGGCATCTTGAGCTTGCGATAGGTGTAATGTGGCACCGCGTTGAATCGAGCTAACGCGGTTCATCCGAGCAGTGCTTGATAATCACTGCGGAAAGGGACGATTTCAAAGATTAACTCTTCGATACGGTAATTTTCTGGTGATCCGAAGACTACCTCAAGGGCAATGGAGCCTGTACAGCTGGCTTCCATACCTGGTATAATGCCTCTAAAAGTGGCTTTAGTGGGTTTGATCGCCGAATGATCGATGCCTATCTTGCGCACTGTGTCCTGGTAAAGCAGATTTAGGCTGCTGCCTCCGTCCATAAGGACTCGAGTGAGGTGGAACCCGTCTATTATTGGATCGAGGACTAGTGCGGTTGGATTGCCATGATTGGCGTTAACCGGACGATCCGTGCGGTTGAAGGTGACCGGACCTAGTTTATATTGTGGGACGGCTAGTTCCGTTAAGTCGGCAACCCTGAGGGTGCATATCTGGTCCGAGTTAGTAATTTGGGTGGTATTTACCACATTCACCAATTGAATATGCGGGGGAAACTTCTTTTGCCTTCCTGTGTTCGGTGATCTGGGATCTTCGTCCCTATTGTCGCTTTGAGACCCCCCTTCGTCTTTGGCGCCTGCCCTGCCGGCTTGTTTGAAGACCCAGCATTCTCTGTCGGTATGGGTGGCTGGCGTTTCTGGGGTGCCTTGAATTTGGCATTGGCGATCGAGTATCACGGTCGGTGGATGGACCGGATTTTTATGTTTGGGTGGCCCTTTCCGCTGACGGACTTTGAGCCCTGAACCGGCATTAATCGCCGTATTTTGGTGTTTTCACCATATTTGTGGCGCTTGTGTTTGTTGCGTTGTGGTTTGCCGTTGCTATCCACGGCTTTTGATATGCGGGTTAAGCTTCTTGTATTGGTACTATGAGCCAACCAGCTATCTTCGCCCATAAGCGGATCATGAGTGTCGTGAGGGCTGCCATGGATTTTGGCTTCTCTTGGCGAGGTGCTTGGGCGAGCCATTAAATCACGGATATTATGCTTAAATTCGCTAAAGGCCTCTTGCATCCGGACGATCGACAATTTGGTTCTTCTTGGTTAGGAACGGGTCCAGAATTTCTGGCGATTCCCCAGGCTGCTGAGTTATATGACTTAAATCCTCAGCGTCCGGCGGTCGCACATAAGTGCCCTGGAAATTGTCTAGGAATGCATCTGCCAGGCTCTCCCAACTTCCGATGGAGTTTGCAAGCTATTGAGCCAATGCCGAGCCGGCCCTTTGAGTTTTAGCGGGAGATACTTGATGGCATGTAGGCCATCCCCGCGGGCCATATGAATGTGGAGGAAGTCTTCTATCCATACGACGGGGTCTGTAGTACCATCATATGATTCGATGTTTACGGGTTTAAACCCTTCTGGGAATTCGTGATCCATTACTTCATCAGTGAAGCATAGGGGGTGTGTGGCGCCTCTGTGCTGGACTATATCACGACGCATTTCATACGAGTCTTGTCTGCCGTATTCGGCCCGGCCGGATTTGCTTTTAGTGTATCCGGCGTGACGGTCATCGTCTCGCGTTGGTGCGCGCCCGTGATCCGTGGTCGATCTTGCATGTTTTGCCTTGTTTTCCAATCGTCTCGCGGGTCCAGCGTGTTGCCCGGGCCTTGGTATTTTTGTTTGAGTGGCGGCGGGTGCGGGCTGGACTTGAGCTGAAATGCCTCTGTCTCGACCACGAGGTGGCCGATCAGCCGTATCATCGCTGGTGATGTAGGTTTCAATGCTTCCTCCTCGAGTTGAGGTAGCAACCTGCGTTTTGGATAACTCTTGGTTGGGCGCCCGAGTTCGTATCCCTCGGCTGCCGGACTTGATCCATCTATACGCTAGCAGATCTTGATCCTTCGAAGTTGTTGTTGCTTTTCTTTAGGCTGTTTCTTTGTGGCTATAAGCGGCGCAAGCGCTCACCGCTCGGCAGGATCCTCGAGCACGATAAATTCTTCGTCGCCGAGGCACACCTCGTCTTTGGAGAGAGGCATGTAATTGTCATCCTCCGTTTCTCCGTCTGCTACCTGTTCTGGAGGCCTAGCTTGTTCATCCTCCCGCTCTAAATCTGGCTGGAGGGGATTATCGTCGTCTTCGGCACTATCCGGAGTGTTACTGTTTCTTGTGTCGGTATCACTACTTTTGCTATGGCGAGACTTAGAGCGGCGCCGCTGACGTCGGTGCTTGGGTTGCTTCTTGGAGGGGTCATCCTCCGTTGTCTTATCGCCATCGCCTTCTTTGGGGGTAACCACCATGTATATATCATACGATGAGGTGGCAGTCCAACGCCCTGTGGGCGGTGGTTCTTGTTCGCCTCCTGCATCGTCGTCCATACCGTCAATGTCTTCGGAGAGGAAGTCGAGCATGTTGGTTAAATCATCGACAGTGGCTACTAAGTGGGTGGCGGGTGGGGCGCGAATTTCTTTGTCGTCTGCATCCCATTCTAGCCGGACATAGTTCGGCAAGGGTCTCCAGGGTCTCCCGACAGGGAGAGAGACTTCAGCGAATTTAGTACGTCGCCAAAAGGCGAGTGCTGAAAGATATCCGCGGAGGTAAACTCCATGATCGGTGCCCAATTGGATTTGATGAGCACGACACAAGCGGCTCGGAGTCTGTGGCCGGGGACGAATCCAATGGTTCGGCAACACGGGTCTCGTAGGAGGTGAAGTCGATATTGATGCTATCGCCACGCCGAGTGTCGCGGCCTCTGGTGGGGTCCATCCATCTGTCCACGAGATGGCGCGATTTATTCGGATTGAAGGCGGAGTAATTCTGTGTGGTCTCCCGAACACGGTCCGAGGCGAGCTAAATCATGCTCGTCGTGATCGTGCGGCGCTTTTGGCATGGGTTGAATCCATCGAAGATCAAGTCTCCGCGGATGTCGGCGGTATAGTTCAAGTTTCCAAACCTGACACGATGGCGGGCGTAGCTTCGATCTGCTCTAGATGGCCAGCGAGTTAGCTTTGTAATCTGAAGCCGCCGAATCGAAGATCTGCCGAGGAGGAAAACCTCACCAGGATCGCATCGTTGCCGATGATCGAAGGGGCCATCAAGCCTTATGGTGACGACACGATGGAACTCTCAATGAAAGCACCAATGTCGATGTCAAAACCGGCGGATCTCGGGTAGGGGTCCCGAACTGTGCGTCTAAAGCGGATGGTAACAGGAGGCGGGGACACGATGTTTACCCAGTTCGGGCCCTCTCGATGGAGGTAATACCCTACTTCTGCTTGATTGATCTTGATGATATGAGTATTACAAGAGTTGATCTACCACGAGATCGTAGAGGCTAAACCTAGAAGCTAGCCTATGGTATGATTGTTGTTGTCCTCTGGACTAAACCCCGGTTTATATAGACACCGAGGGGCTAGGGTTACACAGAGTCGGTTACAAGGGAGGAGATCTACATATCCGTATTGCCAAGCTTGCCTTCCACGCCAAGGAGAGTCCCATCCGGACACGGGACGAAGTCTTCAATCTTGCATCTTCATAGTCCAACAGCCCGGCTAAAGTATATAGTCCGGCCGTCCGAGGACCGCCTAATCCAGGACTCCCTCAGTCACCCTCACTGGTACACCTCTGGTGCACTGCACTGGGTGCACCCAGTTTTTAACTACTGATTTTCGGAATTAAAAATAAATAAGAAAATCTAGAAAATCATTTAAAACTTTAGAAAAATTATAGAAAATAAACTGTAGCCCAAATGAAAAAGTTTTCTACATGAAAGTTGATCAAAAAATGAGACGAACCTGAGTACGCTATCCTCATACTTGTCAGATGCGTCCAACACTGCAAACATGGAACCTTCCCCTCTAGTTCATCTATCTGACAGATGTCCGAAACCAGGAAAATGTTCCAGTTAATTTCCCGCTTCATCTGCAACGTGTAGCGCTGCGTTAGGTCACCCCTAGCACCGCGTATTCCATGTTATGCTTTATGATACTTTGATTGCTCTATTATTTATTGTGTTCCCCCTCTGTTACTTCTTTCCGGTAGACCATGAGACCGCTGCCGATACCCCTGTGATCGACTACATCGACAACGATCCTGCCTTCTTGCTAGAGCAACCAGGCAAGCCCCCCCTTGATCACCAGATATTGCCTATTCCTTCTCTCTACTGCTTGCATTAGAGTAGTGTAGCATGTTACTACTTTCGGTTAATCCTATTCTGCTGCATAGCCTGTCATTGTCAGTTGTTACCCTTACCTGCAATCTAAATGCTTAGTATATGATGTTAGTATTCCATCACTGGCCCTACATTCTTGTCCGTCTGCCATGCGATACTACCAGGTGATCACGGGTATATACTTATATACATAATATAAGATACATGTGGTGACTAAAGTCGAGTCGGCTCGTAGAGTACCCGCAAGTGATTCCGATGTGGGGGTGAAAGGACAGGTGGCTCCATCCAGGTAGTGGTGGGCCTGAGTTCCCGACGACCCCCAACTGTTACTTTGTGGCGGAGCGGCAGGGCAGGTTGAGACCACCTAGGAGAGAGCTGGGCCTGGCCCTGGTCAGCGTCCGCGATTACTTAAAAATAACACGTTTAACGAGATATTGGTATTTGATCTGAGTCTGGCCACTGGCCTATACGCACTAACCAACTACACGGGAACAGTTATGGGCACTCGATGTTGTGGTATCAGCCGAAGCCTTCGTGACGTCAGCGACTGAGCGACGCGCACCGGATTGGACCGTAAGCCTGTGCTTGTATTAAGGGGGCTAGGTCTGCTTCCGTTCGAGTACGCAACGTGCAGGTGTGCAATGGGTGATGGGCCCAGACCCCTGCGCGCATAGGATTTAGACCAGCGTGCTGACCTCTCTGTTGTGCCTAGGTGGAGCTGCGACGTGTTGATCTTTCGAGGTCGAGCATGACCCAGAAAAGTGCGTCCGGCCAAAGGGGATCGAGCGTGTTGGGTAATGTGGTGCACCCCTGCAGGGAAGTTTATCTTTTCGAATAGCCGTGATCCTCGGTAACAGAGACGACCCGGAGTTGTACCTTGACCTTATGACAACTAGAACCGGATACTTAATAAAACACATCCTTCCAAGTGCCAGATATAATCCGGTGATCGCTCTCACACAGGGCGACGAGGGGAGGATCGCCAGGTAGGATTATGCTATGCGATGATACTTGGTGAACTTACCATCTACTCTCTTCTACATGCTGCAAGATGGAGGCTGCCAGAAGCGTAGTCTTCGACAGGACTAGCTATCCTCCTCTTATTCTGGCATTCTGCAGTTTAGTCCACTGATATTGCCCCTTTACACTGACACCCATGCATATGTAGTGTAGATCCTTGCTTGTGAGTACTTTGGATGAGTACTCACGGTTGCTTTTCTCCCTCTTTCCCCCTTTCCATTTCTTCCTGGTTGTCGCAACCAGATGCTGGAGCCCAGGAGCCAGACGCCACCGTCGACGGTGACTCCTACTACACTGGAGGTGCCTACTACTACGTGCAGGCCGCCGCCGACGACCAGACGTAGTTTAGGAGGATCACAGGCAGGAGGCCTGCGCCTCTTTCGATCTGTATCCCAGTTTGTGTTGGCCATCTTATGACAACTTGTTTAACTTATGTCTGTACTCAGATATTGTTGCCTCCGCTGACTGGTCTATGATCGAGCACTTGTATTCAAGCCCTCGAGGCCCCTGGCTTGTATTATGATGCTTGTATGACTTATTTTATTTTAGAGTTGAGTTGTGATATCTTCCCGTGAGTCCTTGATCTTGATCGTACACGTTTGCGTGTATGATTAGTGTATGATTAAATCGGGTGCGTCACACCAGATGATCTGAGACGAAGTACGATACGTCGGACGCACCCCAGATGAAAATACTCTCTAGATAGGCGTCCAGGCTGCGCTTTCGGGCTGCTGTTGGATGTCCAGGTTGGACCCCGGATGATCTGGCTCTGACGTTCTTTTTCTGTTAGCTCCTGGTAGCCTAGCCGGACGTCTGGGACGCCATCCAGATGATCCAAGTAGCAACCAGATGATCCGGTTGTGAATGTAAGGTGGCTATTTTGGCTAAATGTTTATGGTGGTTGGTTTTGCCTATGACTTTTTAGGAAGTATATGAGTAGCATCAACGTAGTGAAAATGTTGACTTGGGCAAATATTTCACAATCCCCCTTTGATCTCCTCTTAATAGTGTGGATCCCTATAACTCAAGATTAACCCAAAAAGCTACACTTCTTTTCTAGTTTTCACCATGCTTTTGTTATACCCAATTTTTGGTGGGTCCTATCCATAGAAAGATGCCAAAGGGACAAATAACACATGTATTCACTTAACAAACATAACTATTCCCTTATATGTATATTGTCATTAACATTAAAATATGATTAAGGGCATGATTGCACTTTCAGTGTGGTATCTGTGGTGGTGCGTCAGTCGCTCGGTCTAGGGCCGGTCATTGGCCAGCGGTGTCGTGGGATTGGAGCTCTCTTGATATGGGGCAATGCCAGACAAGTCAGGTTGGTCGTCCTCTCGGAACCAGGGCGAAACATGCCCACTCGTCTATCGGATATGTCTTCTCTCTCCGGTGTCGATAAGGCCGTCAAACATACTTGTGGTGATCATGGCCGAATATTGCTCTTGAGTGAAGTTGTGATGAGGTCGAAGTTGTCGAGCCATGAGAGCGAATGACGATGTACGATCGCGCCGACCTCCTCGATGATGTGCCTTTTCTGTGTTGTGTTTGCTCGGCCTTTTGACGCTTTTGTAGGGCTTGTGGCGGTTTAGATTTGGTTTTGTTAGGTGTGGCGTGCGGTGTGCCTGTCGTACAGGTTTTCGCCCGGTTTCCCCCAAATAAACCGAGCAAGCCATCGCTTCTTCTTCTGCAATGGGGTTTTTAGCAGCTCTTCCGCTAACTTGAAAAAAAAAGGCACTACAATATAACGCGGTACCCTCGCCAAAAAAACAGAACGTGGTACGGGAGGGCATCTCAGCTTTCGCGGCAGTTCTTTCCGTAGAGAAAAGCCGATAAACGAGGGAGGCGCCGGGTCTGGTCAGCTCATGTCGGGCAATGGTGTTGATTCTATGCGTCCATGGTGGGCCGCCACCAAGTACGGATGCACCTCTCACTGCCGGCAGCGCGTGCGCCGTTGTCTCGCCCCGTGGACTAGCCGCCCATACACACGGTACGACCGGTCTTATCCATTCCCATTCCAACTTGTTCCAACTCATCCTTCCTTCCTTTCCCGTTCACCTTTCTGCATGCCCCAGTCCTAGCTCCTAGTATGGTCCTATCCTATCTTCAATCAAAGTCGGACCATGGAGATGAAAATTTTGCACAACGTCTCATTGTGTTCCCAACAATGGGAGACGATGGTCACTCAGAACTGAATGGTTTGATGATCGAATCGATCCAGACTCAGACGCATACGATTAGTGTTAGCTAATCCTTGGTCGGTGGGGCAAATAGAGTAAGAATGATTATTCTTAAACTAAGCTGCACGATGGTACATACAGATGATTGCTTGCTTGCTTGCTTGCTTGCTTGCTTGCTCTCAAAGCGATGATTAGCACGCATCGGCCTTTTCAGTTTGTTTTTTCTCACTTTTGCTGCTTGGTTTTCCTAACAAAAAGAGTGGATTGCTCCGTCAGCACACCACCACATACTACATGCATGCATGTACGCGACGAATCAAGCATGAATGCATGTATATAGCTTTCGTACACCGTGCGTGCGTGTATGTGTCGGTGTCGCCCAATGAGTGTCAATCCGCACGTACAGACCTACTCCTACATACGCACCCCCCACCCCGATGTGTGTGCGCGCGGGCTCCTTTGCTTGTTTTCAGTGATGACAGGTACTTCAAAATGCATGCACTTCTTACACGTATCTGTATTCTGAAGTCTGAACCCTACTTTACCTGTTTCAGTGTATTTCTGTTCAAGTGTGAGTTCATCGGTAGGGGCCACGCAATTATGAAAGCAGCCAAAGCATGCGACCATCTTGGGCAAAATTTCGTGTTTTGACCACTTTTCAAAACTTGACTTTTAAAATTTGACATCGACCATTTTCTTCCGCTTAGGGTCACATGGCGGTAGATAATATATTATTTATTCTTAGAGGTCGCAGCGGTAGGGTTCTTACCCTATCGAAAATTGTTTCTAAGTATGAAACACAGTGTTTGCTCGCACCTATCGTTAGCCACTTTGGCGATAGGGTTGTACAGGCCCCTGGCGTAGCAAAAGGGTTAGATCTTAAAATTTTTATAAATTGGAGTCAGATCTCGACTAACTTTTAGAAAATGGATCAAAACACGAAATTCTGCCACCATTTTGTAACCCATGTCCGCCTTGCCAAGAACGAGAGTACACGTATTTACAACCGCTAGCGTGTCCTGCTAGTTTTAATTGACCAATTTAACACTACTGTCAGTCGCACGCATTGCCCACGCAGAGAAATGCTCAAAAGCCTGTGGACACGGGTTTAAAAGACTAAAACTAGGTAGACTCCTGCCAAAGCTGTCTGCTGCGGGAGGGGCATCTCGTGCAGAGCATGTACCCCCTAAACAGCCCCTATATTTCCCTTTGTTTGGCATGCCATGCCATGCGGAAAGGGCTTGTGGCATCATTGCGGCCAGCGTTTCCATTCCAATCCATGCCGGTGCTTTGCACTCTCTCGTGCCAATGTTTTGTTTATAAATCCCCCCCTACCAAGTTCCTCTAGTGGTGCCTACCGCAAGTCCACAACACACCTTTCCCGTCTCTCCTCTCCTTTCATTTGTCTCATGCAAGCTTATAGTCCCTCGAAGACAAGACGAGAAGAGCAAGAAGAGAAGCAGCATATGACGCAGTTGGAGGAGCTCGTGCAGCAGTGCGACATGGAGGTGATGAAGATGGCCATGCTCAAGCACGAGCAGACCTTCAGGCAGCAGGTAGGCACCTAGCCAGACCATAACATCCATCTTTCAATTGCGTATTCTTGGATTTGTTCGTGAGGTGACAAAATCCTTCATGCTCGATCGACTCGAAAGGTGCATGATCTTCACCGGCTGTACCGAGTCCAGAAGCAGCTCATGGGCGACCAGAGCGGGCGCCCGTCGGTGCCACCCTGCCGTCAGGTGCAGAGGCGCAGGCAGCACCCGGGGCTGAGCCTGCAGCTCCCTGTCGACGACGACGAGTACGAGCACACCGTCGTCAGCGGCGGCACAGGCCGCCTAGCGACGCCGCCGTCCACGGAGAGCGAGGACGAACTAGAGCTGACGCTGGCCGTCGGCGGCGTCCACGGCGGCGGCAGCCGGAGCCAGAGGAGGAGGCGGGAAAGCGCGACGGACTGCTCTGACAGAAGAAGCCCACAGACGCCGTCTTCGTCGACCGACTCAGACGAGGCGCTCCGCTCGGTGCAGCACCACCACCAGAGGGCGGCGGCGTGTGATCTCCGGGGAGGGGTGATGGTGTCGAAGCAGCCGCAATGGCTGGTGCGCTGTCTCAGCCTTCGGATGGCTTGATCGATTTCACGACGGGACCACTCTACTGTAGGCTTTTGCTAAGTTGCTATACTGGTTTCCCCGGGTGGTTGCTGGTAAATTAGATGGACCACAAGTGTTTTTTACTAGCTTGAATCTGAATCTGGCATGCTCATCATTTGTTGCATATGGTATGCGTCAACGGAAAAACGACCATGGATAAGGTGGGTTGGCAGGCCAAAGTGATATGCCATAAATATCTGCCGGCTAGAAGAAATGAACCCCCTCAGGTTCTGGTTCTATTGTCACTCTCCCCTTTTCACACTCATGATTCATCTTTTCACCAAACTTCCAGAGCAGAAATAAAGCAATGCGTGCAAAGTAACTGCCGAAAAAGTAGTGGGAAACAACAGTGTGAAATAACCCGCGGTAGCAGGCGGTGTCATAGGGGCCAGCTCCTCTGCCGGACGTGGTGGTGAAGGCGAGCAAGGGATGGCAGGAGGTGTTGCTCCGGCGTGGTCCGCGTCGCCCGACGTCGCTAGCCCCTGCAATGGCTCCCCGTCCAATCCCTGCTTGACTGCACGGTAGATGTTGCAGATGCTTCGCTCCTGGGCATCGTGCGGCCGACTGCAGAGATCCGCTTCGGTGCTCCCGTTGCTTGGAGAACGGTCACGTGTGCGTGGATGCCGCAATCCTTGGCGTCCTCTAAGTTCTTTGGCATGCCTTGCCATGCCGCCAGTCCTCGGTTCCATGCGCCATCCTGCTCTAGCTTCATGTAAGGGTGCAATGAAATCCGTGCTCCCCTCCAAGGCGCTTCACCATGGGTCTTGGGCGTCTGTCGTCTCTGCTACCGTTGGCTTAGCAACCCCACCCGATATGATGTTGCGGTCCTCTCGGCGATCGAGACAACTTTGTTGCGAGTTGTGCAGCACGGGTTCGAGCTTTCTTGGCGGCGGAGGCTGCTCTTAGCGAGCTCTCCCTTGCACCGCTAGGTCGCAGACCACTCAATGTCATGCCCTACGGCGTGGAAGATGTTCTCTATGGAGGAAGGAGGCAAAATTATATGGATGTTTCTCCCTCGTGTTGAGAACGGTTCATCGTCACTCTCGGGCGAGTCCATTGTCGTGCTTGATGCTCGGTGTTGCGGTCATGCAGAGCTCGAGAGCTATGTCTTAGCCCTGGTTAGCCTCTCTGTAGAGCATTTGGAGGTGGTCTCATCGGCGGCCTCATGTGAGGGCATGTGTTGCCAAAGTCATATGAGCAGCTGGAGGTGCTGAGTCCATTGCATTGGCGGTTCACGTGGTCGATGAGGTTGCGTCGGTGATTCCTTTGGTTGAGGTTGTTGATGCGGTCGGTGTGTTGATGCACCTTTTGGCGGCGTCTTGGTTGATGACAACGAAACTAAGAAATTCAATGAGTTTTATGATTTTCTTGACAAATGGGTGGCTCATCAGCCGGCATCTGGCAAGACAAGTGACCCTACAAAGAAGAAGTCAACTAAGGAGAAACCAAAGAAGAAGAAAAACAAGAAGTGTGGCGCCATCCGAAAGGCGTCTGTGGTTTCATGATGGAGGGTGGTCATTTTTCGTTGGTATGCTCGCTAGGAGTTTCATTATGTTCTACAAGTATTGAGGGTTGCGGTTGTTGCTTGTTTAGAGGGCCGCTTGAGCAGTTTTGGTGTTTCGTACTTTGCGAGTAGTCCGTATTTGAGAGTCTGTATAGGTTTTCGCCCGGTTTTCCGTAAATTAACCGGGCAACTCTCTTCTTCTTAATTAATCGATAAGGCAAATATTTTTGCCTCCGTTTCGAAAAAAAAATAACCCGCGGTTCTAAGCAAATATGCTTCATCAACGAGGGTGAAAATCGTAAGGCAACTAGACACAGCAAAATGGTAAAAGGGCGCACCATGGTAGCGCTGAGATAACACTTCAATAATGTGCTATGCTGGTGAATGGAAGAAATTCAATAGTATGCAGAATCTACTGCCCTCATTTGTTTACAAAAGAATCAACATTCCATCCACATCTACCAGACTTATCACATGTAGCTTTTCCAATTTCCGTAAGACCTCGGCATCTTATCTCCAAGAAAACAGTCAGTTTCAGTTATACTTTTTACCCCTTGGTTTGCATCAATCAAGACAATCAAGAATTAAAATAGCAGCAACCAGCATATATGCCGTGGTACCATCTAACATCTATATTTAACTTGTTGATGAGCTGATGATAAAATTTCCAACTTTGCGGCATTGGGCAGAGTCAAAAGAAGCACTGGGATGTTCTCATCCTCGCATATGCTTCCGAGGATAAGCATGTGAGTTTCGTTCAAGACATACCAAGCTAGCACGCAGCGAGATAAGAAAGAGAGAGAGAAGCTAAGAAGAGCACAGACTTAAAGATAAATTCGAAATTCATTGCCTGGTAGAAAGTTGCACATCTTACTTCACTTTCCTCCGGAATGGAAGTTTCCAATGTTTGGTCTGCCACCACGATATACATACAGGAGGAGAGATTCTGATGACATCCATGTCCTGCAGGGAGTTTCTATATGAAACACAAACAGAACCGGAAGCGAGTAGAATATACTTGCTGTGCCGACCCAGCAAAGTCACAGCTCCGTTGTACCAGCACATATCTGCTTCTGTTCCTCCTCTAGTTTTCTCCATGCAGCCTGACAAGCAGTCCAAGAAGTGTAAGGGTTGATATGCTTTCGTTAATTGGGGGCGGATGATGGATTAGTGTAACAGGACCAGTTACCTTATCTTTCTCGATCTTGGAGAGATGTGGCTTCATCGAGTTGCTGAGCCCCACTCCTCCCCATGCATCCAGAAGCTCCTTCTCCCTCGCTCTTCTGCGCTCCTGCTTCAGTTCTCCCTCTGATTTCCTACACGCAGCCTGGCAAGTAGTCGAAACATTGTAAGTGCTGGTACATTTCATATCTTCAGGTGATAGGTTAGTGTGATAGAACCAATTAATTACCTTGTCACTCTCAATCTTGGACAGATGGGGCTTCACCGAGCTCCCAAGCCCCTCTCCTCCCCATGCATCCAGAAGCTCTTTCTCCCTCGCTCTCCTGCGCTCTTCAGCGGGGTTTAAGACTCTTGTCGAATTTCCTTCAGCAGCAGCAGCAGCCTGCTTGGCTTGCTCAAGCTTCGTTGGACGCTTGACAAAGATGTCAGCGAGGCCTCCGGCCGCTCCATCTGCACACTGTGTATCACTCTTCTTCAGCAATAGTGTGTCACTGTCACCCTTCTTTTCTTGCTCCATCTTCTCCTTTTCAGGCCTGCAGACATGTTTAACCAAGATCTGGTCTAAACTATCAGATGCTTTGTCATCGTTACCAGTCTGCACACCAGTTCTTGCTCCTCCTGATGCATTCCTCTTCTCATATTCCATCTTCTCCCTTTCTAGTCGACTGACACGTTTTACTAGGACTTGATCCAAGCTCTCGGATGCTGTGGCAATGTTGCCATACTTCCGCTGATCACGTGACACAATGGTCTGTCCTTGTCCCGAGGCATTCCTCTTCTCATACTCCATTTTCTCCCTTTCCAGTCTTGATACACGCTTCACTAAAATCTCATCTAAACTCACTGGTGTGTTATCACAACACTTCTGTGGATCTTTCTGCTTCTGCACGTCGGTCTGTCCTTGCTCCAGTGCTTTTCTCTTTTCCATCTCCAGTCTATTGGTTGGCTTAACAAAGACCTTATCGAGGCCAACATCTACTTCACTGCCATCCTTAGTGCAGAAACTTCTAAGTGCTTCAAGCTTTGCAGCTTCAATTCGAGTCAATCTTTTGCCACCATGGTTACCCTTTGCAGCCAAGGGTGGCAGCTTATGTGAACTTAAAATTCTGTTTTCTTTATCTTGTGAAGAATCGGTACAGGCCTGAACGCAATTGCTTTCTTCATCCGATCCCCTGACATCACAATTGCTCTTTACATTGCTGTCACACAAGACTTCTGACTGACCCTTGAGAGATTCAGATTCTTCGGTGCTGCCTTGCACATCGTCCGTGACATCCTTGCAGCTCCCTTCAGAAGAATCGGTGCATTGGTTGCTCTTCTTGGCTTCCAAGATCTCTTTCTCAAGCCTAGACATATTCTTCACAAGAATGCTGCCCAGATCAGAAGCAGATTCTAGTGCCGTTGTGTTGCTCCCTGCAAGTTGGCCCTGGCCATCTTGTGCAACAGGTTTTGCTGAAGTGACTTTTCTGCATGCTTCTTTTGCTTCTTGAACTTCTCTTTCTAGTTTTGAATGATGCTTGACCAAGAACTTGTCCAGACTTGGTAATTCAGACGAGACTTCTTTCTTTGGTCCTTGTATATCAATAAAGCTGTCTGCAGTGGAATATCTTCTTGATTGTGGTCTGTGTGACCCTGCAGTAGTGTAGCTCACAGGCTTCGTTTCATGATATTTTCCCTTATCCCTTTGAAGTGCTGCATTCAGACCAGATGTGGCAACAATGACCGCCAAAGAGGCAAGGTCATCTTCATGAAGAGCTTTTATCCTTTCAAGCATAATGTTTACGAGATCAGTGGATTGCTCTAGATCAGCAGTGTTGAAATCAGATGGGAAGATGCTTCTTCTGGAGGCATTGTTAGTGGATTTGAAATTGTTTGTTTCTTCATTGTTACAGTCACCAAGCTGCTGCTCAGCTTCAGAATTCACATCACTATCAGTCGCATCTGGATTTTGGCTAATTTTCCGCAATAACTCCTTAAACTCTTCTTGGTTTGACAAATCAGGAGAGTTTGCAAGTTTAACAAATGCCTTCTTCACTGCAGCAGCAACCTCCATATCAACCTCAAAAGCAGTCTGAAAGGAAGCTGTAACCTTGTGAGTTGGTCTTCCTCCAGTTTTTGCCGAGGATTCCACCTCATACTGCTGACTGGGACAGTCAGGCTTGTCATACATCATGATACCTATTACTCTAGCGTATTCAAATGCTTCAGTCGCATGCAACTTGGCCTTTTCCATAAGTTCTTCAGCTTCTTTGTTTTGGATCCTATTAAAAAAATAAAATAAAATACATATCAAGGACAGTCAGAATATCAGAGGAATGAATCAAGTGTAGTCAGCATAACAGCAGGCATGATAGAATAAGAACAACATAATCTCACCTGGCTGTTTGAAGAATTCTACACCACGAAGCTTCAACCATAGCAGTCTTGCGAGCTTCCATCGCCTTTCTGGCCGCTTCACTGGCTGCAATTTTCTCCCTTGCCATCCTAGTATAATGAAGATTAGAATTTTCCAGAGTATCATGAAGGGATGCGGTCATACCATCAGTCTCCTGCAGAAGACAAAAGGCAATTCACATCATAAAAAATATTCTTTAATCCAATTTCCATCTTTGCTTATCTCGGGCAGAGAAGAGAGAACTGAGACAGCAATAACCTCAAATTTTGAGTTTCTCGTCATGAAATGCATTTAAGTGCACAATCAAGATCTTAAAAGTCCATGAAGGAGAATAAAAATGTAAACTGCACTTTGACTGGCAGGTGGGAATCTGGAGTATACTGAACAGTGTAAATGAACCTGGTCTAATGTGCAATATTATCCTGGATCCACTCGTGCTATGGTTTTAAATACAATTTACTCTAGAACGAAGAGTCGCTAAACATTTTGCACTATCCAGCAAGTACCTGAAGACGCTTGATCTTTCTTTTCAAGTATGATTCAGTTTTTTTCCTAGGGAACCAATCAATCGAAGGACCACTTCTGCGAATCACAGATTTCTTGAACTGGGATGTCGACTTATTCACAGATTTCAGTACTGAGTTTCCAAATTCTCTTGAACCTGGACTCTGCAGAAAACAAATGCAGAAAGTGCTGTTAGCTAAATTCTTCATAGAAGTAGATCTTGCAAGTAGGAAATTAAACAAGAAGCGAAGCTTGCAAATGCCTAATTGGGTTTTGTTCAAGCTGAGCAAATTTAACGTGCAAGCTATCTGAAAATACATAATAGAGACAGACTTCTTCATTTTACTGAACTAAACCTCAGACTCATAACAGTCACTTGTGCAGAACACATGTAATGTTGGTTGCCTGTAAAGTTGACCTATGAGAATAGTAATGACTATCAATATTAAAAACTTAATCATCTTTACGACTGCTCTTAAAGTTCTACGTAGGTAAGCCCAGGTCAGCTTTGTCTCGTATGAAGATTTTCCTTAATTAAAGTAATGAGTAGCAAGCATTCTTGAGTGGTCAGGACCAAAGTAGTATGAGAATATTGTTCAGTTGACTACAAGCCTAATTGGGCTTTGTTCAAGCTAAGCAAATTGAACCTGCAAGCTATCTGAAAATACATAATAGAGACAGACTTCTTCATTTTACTGGACTAAACCTAGTACTCTTAACAGTCACAAGTGGAGAACACATCAACGTTGGTTGCCTGTAAAGTTGTCCTATGAGAATACTAATGACAATCGATATTAAGAACTTAATAATCCTCACGGTTCCCTTAAAGTTCTACTCAGCTAAGCCCAGGTCAGCTTTGTCTCGCATGAAGATTTTCCTTAATTAAAGTAATGACTACAAGCATTCTTGAGTGGTCAGGACCAAAGCAGTATACGAGACGCATGTTTTTAACTTGCCTATCCACACCTTCTGTTTCCTTCTTTTAATCACAAGTCTATGATGATGGTTAAATCAGCTCCAAAGAATATTTTTTATTTTACAAACTTCTTAGTTATGATAGCCTAGAAATGAATAGAAATGTTCACAAAGTTGTCTACATTCATTTAAAGTTGAACTATAAGTTAGAATATTAGGTCAGTAACAGTAATGAAACACATGGTGCCTTATTACTAATAACAAAACAACAGGAAATATACTTACACCTTTCAAGCTGCTAGCATTAATAAATCTTGGTGGCACCTTTCGTCATTTGATGGGATCTATCCTACTGGTTTACCCTAGCAATGAACAAAACTTAAAAGAGTACCAACTCTACCATTTCAAATGTCAACTCAATGCAACCCCGACACGGGTCTTCATATCCAAACTAGCTAATCACTTCGGAACTTAGGAAATGGAAGGTGACCAGGTAACTACATTATTTGCGAGGAATAACCAACAGAGCACATACCGGCATATGTTTGGCATAAACTTGAACTGAAATTAACAAAGAGTCATGCGCAATGCATTCGCTCTCTAACCCCATACCTGGAACCAACCATAAATTACTGTCTCCAAGAACTACCTTATGAAATATCACATACTACAAGCAATTACTCAAATATACCAACTCACATTCGCAGGATATCTCTAAGTAAACATAATGCAGACGTTTGTACTCTACGACTTAACACCCACAGACTCAAAGTTGCAGATATCCATAACAGTACAAGCACACATTATGAAATACCACATCGGTATGGCATCAGTTAACATACTAGTACAAGCAATTCTGCAAATATTACCAAATCACATTCGCAGGATACTGGTAAGTAAACATACTGCAGAGTTTTGTACGAACTAACACCCACAGACTCGAAGTTGCAGTTATCCATAGCAGTCCTGCTATAGTAGAGTTCAAATATATCGGACATGCCAAGTAATTGGATGCAATCGCCGCGGATAGCCCGACGCGGACTAGGGTTTTGGTGAGGGATTCAGCCCTGGCGATTGCGAAGCACTATGGACGGAGAAAGGCTGCGAAGCCCTAAATGAAGAGAAACTATGCCGAATCGAACAAAGGATAATCTACACCGCACCAAACCACCGCCCGCCCGACGGCGCCCAAAATTTCCCGTGCGAAACCGGCGTCGCAAACCAGAGCGACCGCCCACAGTTCCAACAGGGGGAACCGCCGAATCCCCACCCGAACCGCGCGAGGTATACAGACCGAGACCGCAGCAGAGCTTGATGTGGGGAGGGGAGTGGGAGAGGGGTGTCGGGCGGACCTTGCGGGAGCTCCCGCCGCTGCGGCTGGGTGAGACCTTCCGACGGGAGGACGTCGGCGAGATGCAGCGGGCCCCGCCGCCGTCGTCGCCTCCGTCAGCGGAGGGAGGCGGCGACGAGGTGGGAGACGAGGTCGACATGGCGAATCGCGCGATCGAAGATGCTAGGGAATGAGGGGCGGCGGTGGTGGTGGAGGAGGAGGCGGATTTGGATTCAAATAGAGGTGGAGGGGATCGGGGGACAAGTAGCCGTTGTTGATGCCGAGCTCCCGGCCGGGTTGAAAATTGAAACGCGGGTGGGATTACGACAGGGAGCGTGAGGATTGGCGCTGAGTTGGCCGGTTTATGGTGCCACGTCAGAGGAGTAATTGCGTATGTAAAACGCGCACATATTTGGAAAATTCAGGAGGGAGTTTCATTACATTTCGTGAGGAGTAATTGCTCCTCGCGAATTTAAATATTTTGAAATGACAGTCTTACTTTTCTTTTCTTTTTTTGGTGAAAATTATATATTATAAAGATTCACTGCAAGTACAAAACACCTCAAACAAAAATTGCATCGAGGTCCATGGACCACCGAACGAACATTGTCGTCGCAAGAACGAGCCGCCGACAAGCTGCTGTCGCCGCTCCCTTACCAGAAAAAAGAGCGAGACGGGCATGGCCACTCGAATCTTTTTCACTTGGCGGTGGCGGTTCCTTCGTAAATCTTATCAAGTCCATGATTTTTAAGATGTGAGATCCGGGAAAAAACCGCTTCGCACAATTTCACTGCAACCACTCCACTCCACATTTTCATCTTCATGGAATTAGATCGTTCGGCATCGCTCCGCCGCTCCGGAAGTGGAGTTGAGGAGTGGTGACGAACATACTCTTAGTTTCATCTCCGCTCCATGCTATCACCAAGAATCCAAACCCCTCGTTCCTATGGAAAAAGTAAACAACCATCTATCCTCCCTCCAACAAATCTCTTTTGTACTCACAAACATTTTTTTTTACAAAGGACACTCTTTATTGACCCATGAGGTTGCATCAAAAGGACACAAAACACAACGAGTATACACTCAACCTCTGCACGACTAAGATGCGCATAACCCATAAATAAAAAAGGGGAAAAGGAAAATAAAGGACCATAGGGTTTGCCGAGGTAACAACATACTGCATCAAAACATCAACTAGTACTATTGATACGTCTCCGTCGTATCTACTTTTCCAAACATTTTTGTCCTTGTTTTGGACTCTAACTTGTATGATTTGAATGGAACTAACCCGAACTAACGCTGTTTTCAGCAGAATTTCCATGATGTTGTTTTATGTGCAGAAAACAAAAAGTTCACGGAATGACCTGAAACTCCACGGAATATCTTAAAATAAATAATAAAAAATCCTCGCCAAAGATGAAGACCAGGGGCCCACACCTCCCACGAGGTGGGCGCGCCCCCTACCTCGTGGGCCCCCTGAAGACCTTCCGACGCCAACTCCAACTCTATATATTGGCTTCCAGAGAGAAAAAAATCAAAGAGAAAGTTTCATCGCGTTTTACGATCGGAGCCGCCACCAAGCCCTAATCTCTCTCGGGAGGCTGATCTGGAGTCCGTTCGGGGCTCTGAGAGAGATTCGTCGCCGTCGTCATCATCAACCATCCTCCATCATCAATTTCATGATGCTCACCGCCGTGCGTGAGTAATTCCATTGTAGGCTTGCTGGACGGTGATGGGTTGGATGAGATTTATCATTTAATCGAGTTAGCTTTGTTAGGGTTTGATCCCTAGTATCCACTATGTTCTGAGATTGATGTTGCTATGACTTTGCTATGCTTAATGCTTGTCACTAGGGCCCGAGTGTCATGATTTCAGATCTGAACCTATTATGTTTTCATGAATATATATGTGAGTTCTTAATCCTATCTTGCAAGTCTATAGTCACCTACTATGTGTTATGATCCGGCAACCCCGAAGTGACAATAATCGGGACCACTCCCGGTGATGACCATAGTTTGAGGAGTTCATGTATTCACTATGTGCTAATGCTTTGTTCCGGTTCTCTATTAAAAGGAGGCCTTAATATCCCTTAGTTTCCAATAGGACCCGCTGCCACGGGAGGGTAGGACAAAGATGTCATGCAAGTTCTTTTCCGTAGCACGTATGACTATATTGAATACATGCCTACATTACATTGATGAATTGGAGCTAGTTCTGTGTCACCCTATGTTATGATGTTACATGACGAACCACATCCGGCATAATTATTCATCACGATCCGGTGCCTCTGAGTTTCCCATATCTTGGTTTACGCTTATTTACTTTTCGTTGCTCTTGTTACAATCACTGCAAAAATACCAAAAACATTACTTTTCTTGTCTTTACTTTTATTACCGTTACCACCACTATCATATTACTTTGCTACTAAACACTTTGCTGCAGATACTAAGTTTCCATTGTGGTTGAATTGACAACTCAGCTGCTAATACTTGAGAATATTCTTTGGCTCCCCTTGTGTCGAATCAATAAATTTGGGTTGAATACTCGCCCTCGAAAACTGTTGCGATCCCCTATACTTGTGGGTTATCAAGACCTTTTTACGGCGCGTTCTTGGGAGCATAGCTCTATTCCTTGAGTCACTTGGGATTTATATCTGCTGGACACTATGAAGAACTTGAAAGGCGCTAAGACAACAATTTATCCCTCAACTACGAGGGAGGTAAGGAACGCCATCTAGCTCGCACTTGATTCACCTTACATTATGAGTAAGCTAGCGACACCTAAACCTGCTTTTGCTATTAGTTCCGATATATGCATGTTATTGATGATGCCATACGCTATGCATGATACTTATGATGAAACTACTTCTATGCTTGATACTACCGTGCCCCTTGGTGAATTTCTAGATGAACAAATTTCTAGGTCTAGAGAAAGAGAAATTATTGAAACTGAATACAATGATGAAAGTGATGATGGCTTATCATGGTGGGAGCGAGTAGAACGTCGCCGGTGCCCGGAAGCGGGATGAGGCGTAGACACGAACGCCGGCGTACTTTACCCAGGTTCGGGGCTCTCCTAGGAGATAACACCTCTAGTCCTGCTCTGCGGGGTCTTCGCATGATCACTAAGGCACAAATGAATACACAGGTGCTCCTTGAGCTGTATGCTAGAGGTAGGAGAAGGCAAGGCTAGCTATCTCCTTCCTCTATGATCTGGTCTAGTTCTAACGGTTGGAACCCTTTGCATGGGTGCCACAGGGGGTTTATATAGGCCTACCCCGAGGGTACATTAATAATCCGGCAGTGTAGGGCCGCCGTCGGCCTCTTGACCGTCGGCTTCTCTGCCATTCTTGGGACCCGCCGCCTAGTGGGCCTGCCGGCCGGTTGGGTACAGGGCCGACAGGCCGTGCCGCCCGCTCCCGGTCTTGTCGGCGGTGATCACATTGTCGTGTCTCTAATGGCGCAGCTTGGTCCGGGGTCATGGCTACAGCTCCACCGCTTTGGCGAGGCGATTCTGTAGAAACTCCTGTCTCGTCTGGATAATGGCGTGTGGGTCCCGAGGAAGGGGCGGGCCGACTCTAGGGGCCGACCTCCCTCGGTCGGTGGTAGGGCTCTCGCCGTCTTCGGACTCTCATTGTTGGTGGGGCCCATCGTCCTTGGGCCGTACATCTGAGCCGTCGTGGGGCAGGACTCCATCCACTTGTGATGATGTCGGGATGGCATGGCAGCATCTGCGCGGGCGGAGATCTCCGCCGATGCGATTACTGCTGTGGACCGCCACCCTGAAAAAGGGAGGATGGGCTACTGTAGCCATTCCTGTCCCGTCCCGCCGATGAGGGCATGGGCTTTGTTGTTGTCGCGGGCCGACTCCTCGGGGCCGGCTTCTCTAGAAACCGCCAGGTAGGAGTCGGCTTGTCTTGACCTCGCCTCTAGGACTCGGCCTTTTATGGGCAGTCGGCTGTTCCACCAGCCGGCTTCCAGAAGACGGCCCTTCATCTTGGCGTCTTGAGGGGCGCATCCGGCCCCGATGTCTTGAAAGGATCTGGGCTTTGGGTTAGCCTACCCGTGGCCCATTACTCCGAAAGTTGTCCCGAAGGTGGTGAGGCGCCCTGGTGATTGGTCGAGAGCCTCGGCGGTTTCCATCTTCAGCGTTTGAGATAGTGTTTCTTAGTCTTCCGCCATGCCGATTGGTAGGAGTCGGACTCATGTCGACTTGTCCAAAAATTTGAGCGCCTCGGCGGGATCAAGTGGTGTCTTGGCTAAGTTTCGGACCACCGCCCGCCGGAACCTGCCACGTGGCAGCGGGCGGCGGGCCAGCCTGCCCACCCAGCGATGGGGCGCGCTGCGGCGGGGCCCACCACTACCATGCCTCGGCACGCGGCGGATCCGTTGCGGCGAGGTGGGCGGTTGAGTTCCGCGAGTTCTGCGTGCGATAACTTCATGCCAACGTGGGGGCATGGGTAGTGGGCGCAGTAAATCCAACGACCGCCTCCTCGGCTTCGCACACCGTAGGCCTATAAGTAGGCGGAGGAGGGGGATCGGCAGAGCACGCACGCCCCTCCTCCTCACCTCTTCCTCTTTCTTCTTCTTCTCGCTGACGCGCTTCCACGCCACGCTTAGCACCGCGACGCTTCGTTCCCGATGAGCTCCTCTTCCACCGTCACGCCCCCCGCGGTGCGCTCCGGCGCATGGGATGGCTCTGAGGTTCACGACGACCACGTCGATTTCCTCCGCAAAGGCAGCGGCGGCTGCCCGGCAAGGATTTCGTGAGGTTCGCCTTGCACCAGAGGAAATCTCACGGCGCCCGAGGAGGCGGCGGGTCGTCTTCCGCTTCGCCTTTGCTGCGGCGGCCTTGGCTTGGCTGCGGCGGCTTCTTCCGGTCCTTCCTCGACTTCTACGGTCTCCAGCCGCACCACCTCACCCCCAACACGGTGGTGCTGTTGTCCGCCTTCGTCACTTTGTAACTGACTTCGACACAGAGGAACTCTTAATGAAAGCACCAATGTCGGTGTCAAAACCGGCGGATCTCGGGTAGGGGGTCCCGATCTGTGCGTCAAGGCTGATGGTAACAGGAAGCAAGGGACATAGATGTTTACCAAGGTTCGGGCCCTCTTGTTGGAGGTAAAACCCTACTTCCTGCTTGATTAATATTGATGATATGGGTAGTACAAGAGTAGATCCACCACGAGATCGTAGAGGCTAAACCCTAAGAGCTAGCCTAAGATGATATGATTGTAATTGTGACCGGCCTTCTAAGGACCAACCCCTCCGGTTTATATAGACACCGGAGAGGGCTAGGGTTTACATGGAGTCGGTTACAAGGAAGGAAATATAATATCCGAATTGCCAAGATTGCCTTCCACGCCAAGGAAAGTCCCATCCGGACACGGGCTGAAGTCTTGAGTCTTGTATCTTCACGCTTCAATAGTCCGGACGTTGTACACAGTCTGGCTGTCCGGATACCCCCTAATCCAGGACTCCCTCAGTCCTCCCCACCATCGAGCTCTGGGGGGAGTTCTTCTACTCCAAGCTCGGCACCCACGTTGCAGGCGTGCCGGCCCAGTGCGGCGCGTTCATCGCGGTGCGGAGGTCGGGGTACGACAACCCATTTCCCCCCATCACGCTGATAAATTCAGTGAAGATGTGGCAGCGGTTGTACTTTGACGTGAAGAGCGTCTTCGCGGAGGGCGACTAGGTCGACTTGCCAGCTTACGCAGCCGACCCGCCAGCTGGAAGGCAGCCCAACTGGCCGTACCTGGCTAGGACGCTAACGCCTGCTGGAGCCGCCGCCATCGCGCGGCTCCGAGTGTTGACATAGTCAGAGGGCCTGACTGGGCCTGATTTGCTGGCCACCTTCGTGGCGCGCCGAGTGCTCCTGCTCCAGGGCCGCCCTCACATGATCTGCTAGATGAGCGAACATCGGGACCCGAGCCGGCTGTGCACCAAGGAGATGCCTCACGCAGAGGTAGCCTACATGGTGAACTATCTTGTGAACTGCGAGCTCTCGGAAGAGTGGCGGTTCGGCAAGGAGCCCTATTCACGCGCCAACCCTCCGCCCATGGTGAGTTGTCTCTTTTTCTTTTTCCTCTGACTCTTTTTATCCGAGTCCGTCTTGTCCAGTCTGACCAATCGGCTTTGAACAGAGCCTCCTCCTCCAGCCAGCAGCCCGGCACTCAGGCGGACCGCGATCCTCCTCGACCAGGCGGAGGCGGCGTCGGCGACCACGACTTGGGGGCGGCGGCCTTGGAGGACGACGCCGAGGGAGGTGGCGGTGAGGTAGGCGGCTCGAGGCTCGGAGCCAGCCTCGAGGCCCGGCACGGCGGCGACGCGGGGAAGTCGCCCGCACCACCAGCCGGGAGCCGGCCAGCTGGTATGAGCTCTTCTGCTGCGCCGGACACCCAAGGCGGCGCGAAGAAATGCAGGGCCGTGCCGAGCATGTTCGGCAGCCGGCCGAAGAAGCCCAAGGGCTCGGCCGCGGCGACCAAACGGGACGAAGCGGCCACGAAGGCCAATCGCTTCCGCAGGGAGGTGAAGACACCGCGGCTGGTTTCTGCGTAAGTGCTACCTTCCTTTGCGTCTTCATTTTTTCTTTGTTGATCTTGTCTGAGTTCTTTTGCTTGTTTCCCTTGGTCAGGGCTCCCCTCTCTCTTGAGAAGGTGGCTGCCGCCTCTGTTGTGGGGTCGGCAGCGACTTCTGCCACCACTCGGCGGATCGACCCCGCCACCGACCTCCGGGAGGCGAGGGAGCGGAATGCACGAGAAGTGCGCGAAGAGCAGGCAGCCGCCCTCCTGGAGAAGGCGGCGGCTGAGAAGGCGGAGGCCGCTGCCCTGAAGAAGCTGGCGGAGGCCGAGGCCGACGCGCAGCCAGCAGTGAAGAAGCCGCGCACCGCCGGTTAGCGGTTTTGTCATTCCTCGAACTCCGCGCCGCCACCTCCGAGTCCACGGCGCGGTGCGGGAGCCGCGGCGAAACCCGATCATGGAGAGGGCGGCGGTGACACCGCCATGCCGGACGTGATCGTGCGCCCTGCCGCCGTCCGGGGCGTGCAAAGCGGGCAGCCGGCGGACCAGCGGTGCCGCCAAGCGAAAACGAGTGGTGGCGGGCACGGTTCTCGAGTTGGCACACCGATGCGTCGCCGCCTTGCAAAAAGCGGCTTGAACAGCGCCCTCACGGAGACCGGCGCCATGAGCTCCTCGATCCGGATACCGGCGGCAGCGCCCGCGCCCACTAGGTGGTTGCGAGGCGGGGCGGGCCCGCTGAATCGAAGCGCTTTGGGCGTCAAGCCAAGATCCGAGCCAAGGGCGAGCCATCGAAGCGCAACAAAGCGCATCTGGCGGTCACGAGAGGCCGTTGGTGCGTTCCTTCTTCTTTATACATTTCTTGTGCTTCTCGGTGGGGCGTGCGGCGCTGCACAGGTGTAATCCTGAGTTTACGAGCAGCTGCTGGCGGTGGCTCGGAACTCTAATCGGCGAGTTCAAGCACTAACACTTATGCGAAATTTTGTCACAGGATTACCACAATCTCCGCGTGACCGCCTTCAACTCAACGTCCGAGGCTGGCTCGGCGGACCCGTGACTTGTCGGAAAGCGGAGTAAGTTCTCTTCTTTTTACTGCGAGCGTCTTTGGCGCACCAGGCTGTAGTCCCGAGATTGGTCGGCTCTTGGCGATCGGGCGGATCTCCCAGCCACTACTCTTCTTTCTGTTGATGACTCCTTTTTTCGCGGGGTCGCGCTGGCGCACCCGCGGGCTGTAGTCCCCGAGATTTGGGCCGACTGCTGAGCACTCGGGCCAGATCTCACCGGTAACTGTTCTTCTTTGTTGGCGACTAACACCTTGCTTTCTTCTTTCTTCCGCAGAGGCCAACGCCACCTTGCAGCAGCAGTTGGGCGAAGCCAACACGGTGCTGCGTGCCAAGGAGGAGTGCAACAAGCTGGCAGAGGAGCGCGACCGGCTGGTCACGCAACTGGCGGAACAGAAGGAGCTCCTCAAGAAGGCCCAGAAGGAGGCGGAGGACAAGGAGACCGGCCTCCTTCTTGAGTTCATAGCGAGCGCTCCTCTGGGCGACAAGGAGGCGTCTTGACTTCCGCTTCCACGAGATCGAGGATATAGTCGATGGTGAGCCTCCCCCATTTTTCTTCTTTGCGCTGCCGGCTGGTGGTCAAGCCGGCTTCTGGTCTTTAATTTTGTTCTTCGCTTCTGTCTTGGCAGACTTCTTCCCTGGCCACTCGGACGCCGCCAACCAGGCCATCGAAGCTGATCGCGAAGGGTGGAGGGCGGACGGTGCGAAGATCGCCGCCGACGCCCCCTGAACCCTTAGCGAACAGATCTTGAGCATCGAGGCCCGTCTTCGGACGGCTCACCAGATGCTGCGCCAGCTTCAGCGTGTCGGCGCCCAGGCGATCGCCGCCCTGTGGACGGACATGCCGGCACCGCGCACCCCTAGTTGGACTGCCTACTGGCTGGAGGTAGCGGCCGGCTGTCTTGAGGCCTGGAAGAGCTCTTCGGCACGGGCTGGGGAGCGCCGGGCCTTGGAGTTCGTCAAGGCATGGTACCTCGGGCTGAGCCTGGCCCAGCTGGCCACATTACGGCTGAAGGCTCAGGAGGAGTTGGCGGTCGTGGAAGACGATCTTGTCAAGTGCGCGGCGTCAATCACCGAGTACACCGACACCAGCATCTTCGTCCCGGAGCGGGTTGAAAACGGCAATGAGGCGCCGCCGGAATGGTTCGGGCTGAACCCGGATGACGGCGAGGACTCTGCGGAGGTGATCGACTCCAACGGCGAGGAAGAAGGCGAGGCGGAGGAGGGATGTGAAGAGGAGGCGCCAGAGGTCGGAGCGGACGGCCAACCTCAACTCGACCGCGCCTCCAGCAATGAGCCGTGCCCAACTGAGCCAGCTGCCGCCGGAGGCGACCAAGCAGAGACCGACCAGCCGGCCGCTCCAGCAACTGGCACCGCCGACTCCTCGGATCCTCCAAACCCTTCTGCCGCTTCCTAGGCCGCCATTTTATCTTTTACTTCACATGTCTATTAGTCTCGATGAACTTGTTAATTTTGCAGAATTCCACATGCGTACTTGTCCGGCTGCAGGAAGCATTTCATAGTACAAGACGGCAAGTCCCCGAGCCGACTAGTCGGACTCGGTGCCAAGCGGTATAACATAAAATAACATACTCATAGGCATAATTCTTATCATATAGATAAAAGAGGGCAGTCCCCGAGCTCTTCTCGGGGACCCGATCTTCGTGCTTTAATACAAAAGGTAGCGTGGTACATACGCATCAAGCTGTAAAAATCTTGGAGGAGATTTGCATTCCATAACCGCTCCGTCTCCTTGCGGAGTCGTCTCTCTTCTTGGCGCCGAGGCTTCGAGCACCGATCGGTAGTAGGAGTCGTTGCCCAACACTTTGTTGATGATGAAGGGGCCTTCCCAAGGCACTTTCGAGAGCTTGTGCTGGCGGTTGTTATTTGGATCAGCGGAGCACAATGTCTCCCTCTTGGAAAGATCTCGGCTTGACCTTCCGATTGTAGTATCGGCGCGAGGCTCTCTTGGTAGATCTTGGACCGGTGAGTGCCAACAACCGCCCTCTTCTAGCGGTCGGCGCCGTCTTGTCGTGGCTTCTTCGCCTCCTCTTCGGTGTACATGGTGACTCGAGGAGTCAAATTCTATATCCGTTGGGATGGCGGCTTGACACCGTAGATGAGGAAGAAAGGCGTGAAGCCGGTTGACTTGTTTGGAGTTGTCTTGCAGCTCGAGGACGGCTGGCAGCTCGTCGAGCCAGCAGCCGGCCGAACGCTCCAGAGGCTCGACCAGTCGGGGCTTGATGCTGGACAAGATGAGGCCGTTTTCTCGCTCCACCTGGCCGTTTGACTGCGGATGGGCAAGGGATGCTAAGTCCAGTCGGATGCCCTGCGTCGCGTAGAAATGGGCCAAGGCACCTTTGGCAAAGTTTGTGCCATTGTCGGTGATGATGCTGTGCGGTATGCCATACCGGATGGTGATGTCGGAGATGAAAGTTACAGCTGTTGGACCATTCAGCTTCTTGATTGGTTTTGCTTCTATCCACTTGGTGAACTTGTCCACCGCGACAAGCAAATGAGTCATGCCGCCTTGCGCTGTTTTGAATGGTCCCACCATGTCCAGGCCCCAGTCGGAAAGGGCCAGGCAATGGGAATAGTCTTGAGTGCAGAAGCCGGCTGATGTGGCTTGGAACGGAACTTCTGGCACTCTTTGCATTTTTGGACCAACTCCTTGGCGTCTTCTAGAGCGGTCGGCCAGAAAAAACCATGGCGGAAGGCTTTGGCGACAAGTGCTCTTGAAGCCGCGTGGTGGCCACACTCACCTTGATGGATATTCTTGAGAATCGCTTGGCCTTGCTCCATCTCCACGCAGCGCTAGTAGACATCAGTGACACTGCGCCTCACAAGCTCTCTGTTGACTATGGTGTAGGCTGCTGCCCGGCGTTGCACTTGCCGGGCCGAGACCTCATCAGTCGTGTCGGTGTTCTGGGAACGGGGGTACCCAGACTTGCCTGCCTGCGGCCTGCGGCGTGGCTCAAGGGGTGGCCCAGTACGGCCCATCTTCATCAACACAAGCTCAAGACCCTCGCGAGGGGCCAAGCCTCGCGGGGCGGACGACAGGAAGCTTCCTCAGGCACGACCTCGTTAGGCTGGCTCGCGAGGAGGCGGAGAGATCAAGGCGGGGTACCTCATGAGGTGCCCATGACGCAAGCCATGATGACCGAGGGCGCCAGGCGGGCGCCAGCCCGCGCAGTGTCTTCATTTCCCCTTTGGTGCAAAGGAGGCAAGCGCAGGCCAAGGCATCGAGCAAAGGCAACCATTTCGTGCAACAAGACCAAGACCAGCGAACGGCAGGAAGGAGGTCATCGTGGAGCCCGAGCCGGCGTCATAGTCAGAGTCTTTGGCAGGCTAGGACCGACTTTAGTCAGGATAAGTGTACTAGATGTTCCCCTTCAAAATGGCCAATTGTTGGCGCCCTTCCCGCTCAATATTTGGGAAGAGGCCCAGGGCCTCCCACTATAAATAGAGCTAGCCACCACCAAGGCAGGGGGGATCTGGAGGATCAATCTGAGAGAGCCCTAGCAGAGTGAGAAACCGAGGCGATCGAACTCACCCAAGCAGTTCGTCGCACCAGCTCAAGAACAACCCCTCGCGGGGCTGTTCTCCCTTTGTATTATTCATCATCAGCCCCTGAGGCAATCCACCACACCACAAACTGGAGTAGGGTATTACACCACAAGGGTGTCCTGAACCAGTATAAACCTCGTGTCCCTTGTGTTGTTCTTTGTGTAGTTTAGATCCTTGCGAGGCGATGAGACGTAGGTAGGTTGGAGGTGCGATCTCCGCGTGCACCCCAGAGTTGAACCTAGAGGATCTGCGGAACCGAATCGACATTTGGCGCGCCAGGTAGGGGTGCACTGGAATCCGCCTTCCGCCGCCCTGCTCTTCCCCGCCCCTCGCATCCATGTCAGACGCTCGTCGAGCCCGCGCAGAGCGCCGGGCCGCTCTCGCTACTCGCGTCGCCCAGACTACCCCCGTCGGTGGCCGCCCCCGCCGTTCCCCGTCACCTGCCGTCAACGCCGCCACCGGCCCGGCGAAACGAGCAGCGGCGTTGTCTCTGCATCGCCGGTGCGGCGGGAAAACCGCACTACCACCCGTCGGCCGACTCGGCCGTTTCTTCGTCCCACACCGTCACGCTCATGCGAACCGCGCGCCGCGTTGCTCACAGCACGGAACTCCTGCACTACCGTCCGTCGGCGACCTCTCGACGAGTGGCTCGCCGCATCACTGAGCTCGTCAACGCCATTGGGGCTCCCTGCGCCATCCTCTCATTGCACGCGCCCGCCTTGCGCGAGGCGATAAAACTCGGGCGCCTCGGCCGCCTCCCCCTCAAGAAGGCGCCTTGGCCCCAACTCTCGTGGCCTCAGGCGGAACCCACTCCGTCCGGCACCAGCCACAACAAAATAAGAGCTGCCAAGAGGTCCTCGTCCCCAAGAAGCTGCCGAGTGCTCCCGCATCGGCCCATCACGACCAGCCTCCTGCTCCAGTAGCGCCAAGACCCAGCGCTGCTCTGGCGGCAGCGCTGAGAGACCTCAAGATCAAGCCCTCCGTCACCAAAGGCCTCCCATAGCCCTTGCAGAACTACCGTGCCTTCACCGCCCGAGCTGCGCAGCATGGCTGGCAGGCAAGTTCAAGCCAGACCTGCCCCCACGCCACGATGGCACGGCCGACCTGCGGAGTTCCTCCAGCTCTATGAGCTGGGCATCAGCCGCCAAGGGCGAGAAGGTCATGGACTGGTTTCCCATGGAGCTCAAGGACGGTGCCCGCACTTTGGCTCTGAACACAGCTCTGCACGATTTCCTCTGGAACAAGATCGCACCCGATTCATCGTCAACTTCAAGGCACCGCGATCGGCCCCGACCATGAGTGACTTGCGCCGCATCAGCGGCGGTCGGGGAGACCACCGCAAAAGTTCATCAACGTTTCAACAACGCCGCCTTAAGATCCCGGGGTGTGCGAGGCCATCATCTCAGCCTTCTCCGACGGTGTGCGTGACGTCAAGATGAAGGAAGAGCTCACGATCCATGAAGACCTGTGCACATCCTCGAGCTGTTCAACTTGGCGACCAAGTGCGCCGAGTGAGGAAGGACGCCTTTCCTTCTCGAGCTGCCATTGCCGACCGAGAAGAGAAGAAGCCCAAGGTCAGGGCGTGAAGCGCAAGGGGTTGCCGTGCTTGCAGTGAGCGGACACCAAGAAAGGAAGGATTAGCTGAGTCATCCAAGGCGTCGATGCTGCGTGTACCATGACCTCCACACCCACAAAGACCTGTGAATGCCAAGAGCTCGGGGCGTGCTTGCCGGCCCGAAGCCCAGCGCAGCGACGGGGCTATGGCGAGGAGGAGGAAGAGGTGGAGGGCGATGGGAAGACCGTGGCCCTCGCCAAGGGTGGCGTGACCGACCTCGCGAGGACGTGGCGAGATCAGCCTCGCGAGGAGGTTGGAGGACCCGCCTCACGAGGGAGGCTGGAGGATCAGCCTCGCGAGATCGCCCACAAGGCAGCAGAGCCTCCCTCCTCTGCCATTTGCAGCCAAGGAGAAATGAAGACCATCATCGGGGCCAGAGGGGCTGGGGGCTTCCGAGGAGCAGCGCAATCGCTTGCATCTGGGCGGAGCTCAAGCCCCACCTCTCGGTGCATCTTCAAGCAGTTCACCCGCGAAGTGAATGCAGTCCTCCCCAGGCTCGAAGCCACACGCCCCCTCAGGTCATCAACGTGCGCCATCACATTCAGCTCAACGGATCATCTCAAGTGCGCAGCCACAGCCGGAGTCCTCCCGATGCTTTGTTCCCCAATCATCGGCAATGTGCAAGTCACGGGACCCTCATCGATGGCGGAGCGGGGCTCAATGTCACGTCGTCGATACATTCAACAATCTCTAAGTGCCATACAATCAACTTCAGCCAACCAAGCCTTTCTCGAGTCGCGATGGTTCCACAGATTCCGAAAGGGCAGGTCCGCCTTCTGTCACCTTCGGGGCCAGCGACAACTACCGCACCGAGCTCATTGACTTGACGCGCGCACATTCTCTGGCGTACAATGCCATTCTCGGTACCCAGCTCGGCCAAATTCATGGCCGTGACTCATCACGTCTACAATGTCCTCAAGATGCCGAGAAGCGGTGGAGTCATCACGGTGCCTTGTGAAGAGAGGCGGTGTGTTCCACAGGCGTGCTTTTCAAGCGCGTCAATTGAAGATCCAGATCGCAGGAGCGGAGGGCTTCCCGAGGTGGTCCCTAAGAAGAAGAAGACATCCCCTGGTCATAGCCCTTGGGAGGCAGGCCCCTCAGAGTCCACGCCCATTCTAGGGGCGCCTCCTTCTGTCGCATAGGAAGGCGCACCCGGCGCCCTCCTCGAGCAAGGCTCGGGGGCTCTTTCCTGGAGGGCCACCGACTTTGCTAAGATCACGAGGGAGGCGCTCGGGCACCACTTGGAGGCGTGTTTCAAAGCACGTTTCCCTCAGGAAGGAGCAAGGCAAGGAGGGCCAAACCCTCAGGAGTTCGTCAGCAAGATCATTCAGGAGCTGCAGGAGTCAAGAGTCATGAGTGGCAGCCACCGCTTACCCGCCGTAGCTCCCCATCCAGGCGAGGATGGTGGGCTGCGAGTCTGCATCGACATACAGGGCTCAGCAGGCCGCCTCTCGAGGCGCCTCGGCCCTCACGCGTGGGGCCTGTGAAGGTCCACCACACAGCTATGTTCGCATGCCTTACAGCTTGCGAGCAGCGGCTGCAGCGCTAAGCGCCTCATGAGAGCATCCTAGAGGCTCAAGTGGCGAGGCATTCCGCAGTCTGGCGGAGGCGGAGATGGTCGCGAGGAGCCACCGGCGCCTCCGAGGCTCTGGGCACAGGGGCTCGTGAAGATCGGCCTGCGGCGCCTGACGTCCGCTTCTTGACATCCCTTCATCTCCAACATCACCAGGTGCCGTCCTTCGAGTTTCATTTTTAGCTGGGAGCGCCCCCCAGGGCTACATCATTCCCAGGCCGCGTGGGTCCGTCCCTGCGGCATGTATCCCTTTGATTCATGTTTTTAGTTTACCTTATCGGGGGCGCCCCTCGGGCTGCATTATCCCCAAGCCACTCGGGCCAGACCCAGTGGCATGTATCCCTCTCGCATTTACTCAAGTCGTGTGCTTGACTCTTCATGATCGTTACTTGATGCTTGTCCACGGCACCCTTCTTCCTTCATGTCGACCGCTTGCACGTTAAAGGGGGGTACCTGAGCATCGCGACTCATGGGCCCTTACTGGCTCTCCAGTCCTCACCCTCCGGCCTTGTCCACGGCATCGCAACTTTGGCATACCAGCGGGTTGAGCTTCGCTCGGGCGGGACCCAGGGCGTGGGCGTCGGCATCTAACCAAATTTGCGGGAACACATTACAAGTAAAGGCCCGATGCGGCGCAACCCGCCTTGGTAGGGCCCGTGAGTCCAGCTGGCTCACGGGTGCCCGACACCCTCGCCAAGCCCTACAGTGCCAGCCACGTGTCGAGGCGGGCAGCCTGCGCCCGGGGCTCCTCCCGGAGAGCCCCCCACGCACCATGGAAGCACCATGCTCCGCTGGCGGCGACCTTGCCAAGGCGGCTATGCCCGTACACATCTGAGCGCTATGCTCACATGGTGATAAACAAGCGAGGTGGCCCCGGCGCATCAACCTCGGGGAGCCTAGAGCTCGGTGTCGGCCTCATCATGCGCCTCCCTCGGGAGTGCAGCGCAAGGGGCTGTGCAGGGGGCTATGCAGGTCACGCCCAGACGCCGCCACCCAGCCAGGCCCTCGGGCCTGGTTTGTCGCCACGTCTCTCCCGGCGGAGCCAAGGTACGAAGGCGTTTGAGCGTCGAGGGGACTCTCGAGCATCGCGACTTAGGAGCCTAACTGGTCACGTAGCCCCTCACCCCTTAGTTCTGAAAGGCTAACGACGGTTGAGGTATGCGCGGGGCCGGGCTCTGCCGACGTAGAACGGTAAATCTGTTCATGCATCTCCCCTCCCTACTTGCTTTTCGCGCGTCAAGCGGACTCTGACATCGCCTTCTCGGAGCCTAGCTGTCACGTAGCCCCTCACTCCTTGGTCCCGTCCTGGTTTTCGGTCGGGGCTAACGACGGCTGAGGTATGCGCGGGGCCGGGCTCTGCCGACGTAGAACACAAGCAAGTAAGAAGGAAAAGCGCAAATCTCAAGGAATTCAAAAGCAAATATTACAGTCCATAACTGTTTTCTAGCATAAACACAAGTCTAGGCGCCTCCACAAGGCATGATGCATGTTGCGGGAGCTGAAAGCGGGGCCAGAACCCTGAAGGGTCACTTTTCGGCAACACCGTCGTGGCGGCGGCTCTTGTTGGCCGGGTTCGCCTCGTGGAGCCTCAGGATCAGTAGCACCTCGCTTTGGCTTGATACTGAAGGCACGGAACCTCGCCAGCAGAGCCTCCGCTCGACCCTTCACAGCTTCAGCAGCGGCAGCGGCAAGCTAAACGCTCACAGGCTCCAGCAGGCTGTCAAGGTCAATGTTGGGGTCGCGAAGGTAGACATGGGTGAAGACGCGCGTCAGTGCTGCAAAAGAAAGGACACGCGCCTCAGCCTCAGCCGTGGGGCCCAAGCCAATCGCGATATCTTCAAGGGCACGAACCAGGAAGGGAAGCAACTTGGCGGGACCGTCCTCGGCGCCGGCCAACAGACTCTCCAGGCCGCTGTCATAAAGCGTCTTCAGCAAGACGCGAGCTTTCTCCTCCATCTTCGCGAAGGCCACGCGGTCCTCGGCCAGGACCCGTGCCTTGCCATCCAGCTCGATCTTCCTCGCCTCCAACGCCCGCTCCAGCGTATCTAAGCGGCCATGGCGCTCATCAAGCTCGGCATCCCGGTCCTTGGCGGCAGTCTCGCGAGCCTTCATCTCTGCCTCCTTCTCCTGGTGGTCACGGGCCTCCTGGGCGAGCTGGTCGTGAAGGCCATGCAGCTCGCTCTCCAGCGCCTTGCAGCGGCCCCGAACATCCGCAACCTCCCCCAAGGCGGCATCGCGAGTGGCCTTGGCCTGAAGGATGGCCTGTTTTCCTCGTCGCAGGCGGCGTGGCTGAACCAGCCGCTCGGGTTGAAGCATCAGGCGGACCCGGCCGGAGGCTGGCTCGGCGCCCGGCCACCAAAGCGAGTGCAGTGCCTGAGATCTCCTCGCAACCGGTCCAGTTCAGCAACAACACGATCCAGGATAGTAGACGGAGTTGGAGAAATGTCAGTTGGCGGAGTAGGAGGAGAAGACGGCAACGAAATCACGGCACCATGAATAGGGACCTTCTGCGCCCCGACGACTACGGCGGTGGCGTCGGCAGCGCCTCGAGTCGCTTCGAACCCGCGAAATGAGCCGCCCAAGCACACCCGCTGGCCTCGCGAGGATGTCCGGGCAGGAGAAGCCTAGGACTCGCCGCACCCTTCTCCCGTGGGTGAAAATGCTGCCCCAGACGAAGCCTCAGGAGCACCCTCCAGCCTCGCCCGTCTCCCGGCCAAGTTGGAGGCTGCGGCCAGATCTTCGTCGGCCAAGACTCTGGGGCTCGGTGAAGCCTCCACGGCGAGGCGAGTATTGCCGGCGGGGCCACCGGTGCTCTAGGAACTCCCTCGGGAGCGGCGCCCGGTCAGCTCCGCCGTCGCCATGTTGCCCGACCACAGTCGCGTCCATCCTCTCTGCCCAGGCTTCATCACGGGGATCCATGAGCTCCACGCGAGACCAAGCGTCGGCGGACTCGAGCTGCCTCGTGGGCAGGATCAGCCGGGGTGGATCGCCCGGCATCCACCATAACCCACTTGCTCTGGAAGCCTTCAATCCTCTTCGAGGCTTGAGATAGCATTGGAGCTGGAGTGCATATGGCTCGCGCTGCGTAGTAATGGGACGCGAGAAACCGGAGGTAAAAATAATGGCGCAGCAAAGACCCTTGAGGCTGCACCAGACATGAGCCTCGCATGATGTATGGCGAAGATCGCCGGAGAAGAACAGAGTTGGGGTGGAGGTGCGAGCTTGCAGGTTGTAATGGCGGAGGACAGAAAAGAAGAACTCAGAAAAGGGAGGCACCAGACCGGCGGCGATGGCGCTCACGAAGAGAGGGTAGAAGGTTCTTCCTTGGTTCTCGGGAAGGGCGGAGCCAACCTTGAGCACCGCCGCCCCGTCGTTGCCTTGCGCCACCATCATCTGGCGCGTTCGGGCAAGGCTCTTCGCCGACATGTTCAGCGAATCCGAAGCGGGCGAGAACCAAGCTCCGGCCGGGGTATGGCGAGGCACCATGCCTTGCTAGGGCGTACGGTTGGAGTAGATCTGGGGATTTCAGAAGCAGGAAGGATAGGAGCGAGAAAGGGGATCTGCGCAATGACTGGAGAAGGCAAAGAAAGTAAAGCCTAGATGGGCACCGCTCTCTTGTCAATTCGTGCAGTTGCCAAGGCATCATGGGGAAGCAGGGACGTCCATGTCCAATCAACCGCCACGCGGCGCCCATGTCCAATTAACCGCCACGTGGTGCCCAAGGCCGCAGTTGTTGGGAACCCAGGCGCCGCCTGCCCTTTCGCTACTCTGCTAAGCCAAGTCCAGCACGCCTTGGGCGGGGGGCAACTAGCCGGCGTTGCAGGAGCAGGGGTACCAGACTTGCTCTGCCTGCGCTCTGGCGTGGCTCAAGGGTGGCTCAAGTCTGACCCATCTTCATCAACACAAGCTCAAGACCCTCGCGAGGGGCCAAGCCTCGCGGGACGGACGACATGAAGCTTCCCCAGGCACGGCCTCGTCAGGCTGGCTCGTGAGGAGGCGGAGAGATCAAGGCGGGGTACCTCACGAGGTGCCCATGACGCAAGCCATGACGACCGAGGCGCCAGCGAAGCGCCAGCCAGCAGATGTCTTCATTTCCCCTTTGGTGCAAAGGAGGCAAGCGCAGGCCAAGGCATCAGGCAAAGGCAACCATTTCGGTGCAACAAGACCAAGACCATCATAACAGTAGGAAGGAGGTCATCGTGGAGCCCGAGCCGGCGTCACCGTCAGAGTCTTTGGCAGGCGAGGACCGACTTTAGTCAGGATAAGTGTACTAGATGTTCCCCTTCAAAATGGCCAATTGTTGGCGCCCTTCCCGCTCAATATTTCGGAAGAGGCCCAGGGCCTCCCACTATAAATAGAGCTAGCCACCACCAAGGCAGGAGGGATCTGGAGGATCAATCTGAGAGAGCCCTAGAAGAGTGAGAAACCGAGGCGATCGAACTCACCCAAGCAGTTCGTCGCACCAGCTCAAGAACAGCCCCTCGCGAGGCTGTTCTCCCTTGTATTATTCATCATCAGCCCCTGAGGCAATCCACCACACCACAAATTGAACTAGGGTATTACACCACAAGGGTGGCCTGAACCAGTATAAACCTCGAGTCCCTTGTGTTGTTCTTTGTGTAGTTTAGATCCTTGCGAGGCGACGAGACATAGGTAGGTTGGAGGTGCGATCTCCGCGTGCACCCCAGAGTTCGAACCTAGAGGGTCTGCCGGAACCCGAAATCTGACAAGTCGGCAGCTCTTTGTTCACCAGGAAATTGAGGATGGGCTGGGCCCACGAAGGTGCTGCGACTATCAGGACCGCAACTTGGACGAGGGTGGTTGGGCCGGGAGGCAGCGGGTTGGACTTGGCAGCCGCTTGCTGGGTCGATGAAGTTCCCGGGCCGATTGGTGCAGTCTCCGGGCCAAGCTCTGAAGTCCTCGTCTTTGGCGCTCTGATCCGGGCGGGTGCGACTGCCCGGCCCCGGGCCTGCCCGAAATTCCCGTGCGGCCGTTGGAGCTCTCAAGTTGGATCCATTGCCGGGAGGTCGGCACAAAGATAGAATCTGATTACGGCGATGGCTTGACGACGGCTTGAGGAGGCGTTGAAGGCGGCGCCGGTCGGTATTGCTTGCGGGTGGGCGATTCTTGCCAAGGCGTCTGCTTACTCGTTGTCGTTCCTTGGCACATGGGCTTCGCACCCTCAAAATATCCATTGAGTTGCTGTCACGAGAAGCGGTAGCTTCGCCATGTTTGCATCTTTGGCATCGATGCGCTGACGGCTTTGCTGACCCTGAAGTCGAGTCACCATAACACGGGATCCGGCGGATGCCGAAGCTCTTTAACAAGCGAGCCCGTGAATGAGTGCCTCGTATTCGGCGACGTTGTTGGAGTCGGCGAAATGGATTTGCATCACATATTTGAGCTTGTCGCCTTTGGGAGAGGTGAGGACGATGCCGGCTCCCAAACCGGTGCGCATCTTGGAACCATCAAAATGCATCCGCCAATGGGTGGAGTCGGGCGCTGGCGGAAGGTACTGGGTCTCAGCCCAGTCGACGAGGAAGTCGGCCAGCACTTGTGACTTGACGGCAGTGTGAGGCTGGTAGTAGATGGTGTAGGGGGCCAAATCTATGGCCCATTTGGCCACTCGGCCCGAAGCATCTCGGCTTCCAATGATCTCGGCCAGTGGGCTGTGCGGACCCACGTGATTGGGTGCTCTTGAAAATGCGGCTTCAATTTCTTGGCGGCAAAGTGCACGCCGTAGCACATCTTCTGGTAGTGGGGGTAGTTTTGCTTGGAGGTCGACAATACTTCACTCAAATAATATAACGGTCTCTAGACTGGTAGTGCCTTGCCTTCCTCCTTGCGCTCTACCACGATGACTGTGCTGACCACTCGGCTGGTGGCGGCGATGTAGAGGAGCATGTGCTCCTTAGGAGTCGGAGCCGCCAGGACAGGTGGAGTAGTCAACATCTTTTTGAGTTGGAGAAAAGCTTCATCCGCCTTGTCGTTCCACTCGAAAAAAGTGGTTTTCTTCATGAGCTGGTACAGGGGAAGAGCCTTCTCGCCTAGCCGACTGATGAACCGGCTGATGGATGCCAAACAGCCAGTGACCTTCTACACATCCAGCAGTCGGGTGGGCACTTCCATCCTCTCGATGGCCTTGATCTTCACAGGGTTGCACTCTATGTCGCGTTCTGAGACCAGGAATCCAAGAAGCTGGCCCGCTGGTACTCCGAAGACGCACTTCTCTGGGTTGAGCTTGATTCGAAATCGGCGCAGGTTCTCAAAGGTCTCCTTGAGGTCTTCCAGCAGCATTCCACGCTTCTCCGTCTTCACCACCACATCATCCACGTGGCGTCGGCGTTTACGCGAGTTGCTTGAGAGAGCACTACGCATGCAATGTTGAAACGTGGCGCCGACATTCCTCAAGCCGAACGTCATGGTTAAGTAGCAGAAGGCTCCAAATGGTGTGATGAAGGTGGTCTTCAGTCTACGGCCGGGTTCAGCTTGATCTGGTGATATCCTGAATATGCATCCAAAAAACTCAACAGCTCGCATTCGGCTGTGGAGTCTATCACTTAGTCGATTCTTGGTAGCATAAAGGGGTCTTTGGGGCAAGCTTTGTTGAGGCTGGTATAATCAATACACATGCGCCACTTGCTTGTTTTCTTGACCACGAGGAGGGGTTGGCCAGCCACTCTGGAAAGAACACTTCCATGATGAAGCGGCTGCCGGCAACGGGCTATCTCTTCTCAACGACTCTTCTCTTCTCTTCGACGGTAGGCGCCAGGGGCTGCTGGCTGGTTTAACATCGGGCGGACCGTAACTTGTGCTCGGCGAAATCCGTCGGGACACGGCATGTCTTTGGGGGACCATGCAAAAGATGTCGATTCTCACGGAGAAATCGACGAGCTCGCCTTCTATTCTTTGTCGAGGTTTGTACCTATGACAGCGTACCTCTCCGGTGCTCGGGTCAAGGGTATCTTCTTACGTCTCTTTGGCGGCAGGCGATCCCTCGACTTCCAACTCCTTGGGATCGGGCGACATCTCCGATTTGCTTACTGCCATCACCACGACCGGTCGAGGCAGCTTCTCAGCTGCGATCACGAGGACTCGGCCAACGAATGCTCTCAACTGCTTGCGCGAGCGGGCGACTTCTTGTAGTGGCCGGCTATGGTCAAATCCTTGGAACTCGGCATCTTCATTTGAGATAGGCATAGTGGGGACCGCCATGAACTTGGCGAGCAGGCGGCCAAGTAAGCGCATGGTATGGGCTCTCAAGGTCCACCACTTCAAACCCGGAGGCGGCTCTCGGCGGAAGTGATCTTTGTCCCCAAAGAGGGCGTCTATCTGGATCTTGCCGATTGGTAGCGGAAAGGCCGGGAACTATGCCGTGGAATCTGATCCGGCTGGACTGAAGCTGCCTTTGCACGATTCCTAACTTCTCCATGGTGTCTTTATGCAGGATGTTGATGTTGCTGCCGCCATCTATCGTAACTTCGGGAGAAAGCGGCGGCTCGCCTATCTGTGGCAAAGGTGGCATCAAAACCGAGGGATAGGAGCCGGATTGGGCATCACCTCACGGGTGGTCGGCTCTGCTCGGCTGATGGGCTTCTCAGACCAATGCATGAACTCTGGAGTCTCTGATGCTACCGCATTCACTTCTTGTTGTTGGAGCCATCTGCTGCGTCGATCGTCGGCCACGCTTCTCGGACCAATGCATGAACTCTGGAGTCTCTGATGCTACCGCATTCAATTCTTGTTGCTGCAGCCATCTGCTACGTCGATCATCGGCCACGCGTTGGTGAACACGACATAAGCTCCGTGCTCTTCGGATACTCATCTTGTATGGCTCAAGCTGGTCGACCACCGGCTGCTAGGGCGGAGGAGGAGGCGCTGCCAAGATGGGGGAGGCAAGAGGCCGTCTCCTTGGCGATCTGGTGAGCCAATGGCACTTCCGAAGTGGTGTGGTTGGGCGGCCGCACCACTATGGAATTGCGGGGTTCATCAGAGTCTGCTCATATGAGAGAGCCGCAGCCACCGGGCTTGCCGCTCTTACAGTGTTTAGTGCGGAGGCTGCCCTTCCGCTGCTTGGTCTTTGGCCGCCGCCACCGGGCCGGTGGTGGAAGCCGCTCGTGGCCTTGGCTTGTAATCGCCTTGTTGTTGGCGCCGACCGTGTCACCGGCCGGGGTTGGGTGCTTGAGGGCCACTTTGCGAGACGCATTTACTTGGATCTCCGCCTTCATGGAGGAGTCGGCCGTGGCGTGTTTTCCGCTATGATCATGGCTTCGTCGAGGTCACCGGCTCGTCGCGGAAGGAGTCGGTGCTTGAGGAAAGTGCCTTCCTGCACCCGACGGTGAACTACTCGATGGCCTGCACTCGTGCATGCCTTCGTAAGAGTTGGCGCAGCTCGGCCCAGCCAGCGTGAGGTAGTCGCGAGTAGACTCATTGGGGCCTTGCACGCACAAGGAGAGATGGCGGGCTTGGGCGGCCGCTTATGCGTGCTGGTGAAGGCGGACGAAGGCGTCGGTGAAGTCGACCCAACTGTTGATCTTTGTGGGGCTTGATTGTTCAGCCATGTCCGGCTTTTCCTTGGAGCATGAGCGGAGCGTATTTCTGACAACGAACGCTTGTTGCCGTTGCTATCTTGTGGGTCGTGAGTAATCGACCAGCCAGTCCTCCGGCTTCACTTGAGCCGGGTGTATTTAAGCGTGTCTCTTGGGAGCGTGAACCCTTTGGGGAAGGGCTCGTCTCGAATATGGGGGCCGAAACACGGCGGACCCAACTCATCTTCTTCTTATAGCGCCAGGGACCGATGGAGACGGTCGATCCGGTGGCGGGCGTCGTTCTCTCCGACTCCCTCTCGGCGGCCAAGGTGGTTGCCGAGTGTCGGGTGATCAACATGCGGCAGGGAGACGTGCCTTTCCCTGTGAGGGGGAGGAGGCGGACAGTCATCCTGCCATTCCACTGCTCTTGGGTGGCCGTCTTGGTTGCGCTCTATTCTGACACGAGTCCGACTGCGGCTGGCAGCCGGCTCCTTGTCTCTTCTTCCACGGACGCCGCCAGTCGGCGTCCGAGAGGTCACGCCTTGATCTCGGCGGGGAGGCAGATCGTCGTTTTGCCGGTGTGGCGCCTCAGTGTGGCAGCCGCCTCGTGGCTGCTTTCGGCGGCTGCGTCGAGAGCCGCTGGACGCGCTCCGCCATCTGGCGACGTTCTTCGCCCTCGAACTTGTCCAGCTCTTCAGCTGTTGCCTCGGCAGCTCGGATGTTTTGCGCAGGCGTGGCGTAGATGGGGCGATCTGCCCCGAACAGGTTGGCGATGGCCACGCCGCGCTGCTGGACCATGCCAAGGCGGTTGGCCAGCCGAGCCGGGCGCATGCCGCCCAGCCGCGGTCCATCTCGCTGGTAGGCTTCGACGAGCGTCTCATGCTAGCCAGCTTCTTGGCGCCGGCGAGCTGGATGCGGCGTGCCTCGGCATCTCGGTGTCGGCGTCTTCGGGATGGGCGCCCGTCAAGTCTTCTGGCAGCCGCGCCGAGAGGGTCGCGAGCACCTCCGCGGAGTGCTCGCCGTGACCGATGACTAGCACCTCCGTGGCGGTGCTTCCGCCGCTCTCCGCGCGAGGCGGCTCGTGCGTGAACTACCACGTTGGTGAGAACGCCGTCGGCGGCGGTGTCGAATCAACCAACATCGGGTCGGTGGAGCCTCATGACTCTAGGTCCACAACTGGCTCACTGGTGATGTGGAGTTGATCAAGGAGGCCCGTGAGGAGGCTCTCAGGGCCGTTTGTGCCCGCGTCGGACGCGGGCTCGCCGGAGAGGTGGACCTCGCCAATGAGATCAGCGAGGCAACTTTCCGCGCAGGCGACTTCCGCGCCATGCAGCACGTCGGCGCAGACTCCGTCTGGCGTGCCGGGCTGGCTGCGCTCGCCAGGGAGGAAAAGGGTTCCCGTCCAGAACAGGTCTCCGGACGACGGTGCAGCTCGCCCCATGGTTTGAGCCAAATGTCGGGGGTTGGGTGCGACATAAGCCAAAGGATGGCTTATCATGGTGGGAGCGAGTAGAACGTCGCCGGTGCCCGGAAGCGGGATGAGGCGTAGACACGAACGCCGGCGTACTTTACCCAGGTTCGGGGCTCTCCTAGGAAATAACACCCTAGTCACCTTTCTGCAAGGGGTCTCCGCATGATCACTAAGGCACAAGTGAATCAGGTGCTCCTTGAGATGTATGCTAGAGGTAGGAGAAGGCAAGGCTAGCTCTCTCCTTCCTCTATGATCTGGTCTAGTTCTAACTGGTTCGGAACCCTTTGCATGGGTGCCCTGGGGGGTTTATATAGGCCTACCCCCCAGGGGTACATTGGTAATCCGGTCGGGTGTAGGGCCCGGCCATCAGCGTCTTCAGCCGCCGGCTTCTCCGCCGACTGCTGGGGCCCACCGCCTGGTGGGCCCCGCCGACTGGTTGGGTACGTGGCCGACAGGCTGTACCCACCGCTCCCGGGTCTTGTCAGCAGATGATCACTGTTGCCGTGTCTCAAATGACGCAGGCTTGGTCAGGGGGTCATGGCTACAGCTCCGCCGCCTGGCTGGCGATTACTGTAGCCACTCCATGTCTCGTCTGGTTAATGGCGTGTGGGTCCTGAGGAAGGGGGCAGGCCGACTCCTAGGGGCCGACCTCCCTCGGGTCAGACTGGTAGGGCTCTCACCGTCTTCTGTACTCTCGCTGATTGGTGGGGCCCGTCGTCCTTGGGCCGTACATACAGGCCGTCGTGGGAGCAGAACTCCGCCCACTTGTGATGATGTCAGGGATGTCATGGCAGCGATGCAGCGGCGGAGATCTCCGCAGAGCAGCAGCCTTGTGGACACGCCAGCCCCACTGGAAAGGGGAGGGATGGGCTACTGCTGTAGCCATTCCTGTCCGTCCCCGCCGATGAGGGCATGGGCTTTGTTGTTGTCGCAGGCCGACTCCTCGGGGCCAGCCTACCCACCCACGCGCGCGACGGGACGCGCCTGCAGGCAGGGCCCGCCACTACCATGCCTCGGCACGCGAGCGGTTCCACTGTGGCCGAGGTGGGCGGTTGAGGTTCATGGAGTTCTGCATGCGATAACTTCATGCCAAAATGTGGGCGTGGGGTAGTGGGTGCGTAAATCCCACGACCGCCTTAACCCGCAGCCCGTAGAGCCTATAAGTAGGCGGGAGGGGGGCGCAGCGAGCGCGCCCTCCTCCTCACCTCTTCCTCTTTCTTCTTTCTCTCGCCGACGCGCTTCCACGCCATGCTGAGCACCGCTGCGCTTCGTTCCCGATGAGCTCCTCTTCCACTGTCACGCCCCCCGCGGTGCGCTCCGGCGCATGGGATGGCTCTGAGGTTCACGACGACCACGTCAATTTCCTCCGCAAGACGCGGCGGCTACCCGACAAGGATTTCGTGAGGGTTCGCCTTGCGCCGAAGAGGGAAATCTCGCGGCGCGGAGGGCGGCGGGTCGTCTTCGCTTACCTTGCTGCCGACATTGGCTTGCCGGCGAGCGGCTTCTTCCGGTCCTTCCTCGACTTCTATGGTCTCCAGCCGCACCATCTCACCCCCAACACGGTGGTGCTGCTGTCTGCATTCGTCACTTTGTGCGAAGGCTTCCTCGGCGTTCTCCCCACCATCGAGCCCTGGGGGGGAGTTCTTCTACTCCAAGCTCGACACCAACGTCACAGGCCTGCCGGCCCAGTGCGGCGCGTTCATCGCGGTGCGGAGGTCGGGGGCCGACAACCCGTTTCCCCCCATCACGCTGATAAAGTCGGTGAAGATGTGACAGCGGTTGTACTTCTACGTGAAGAGCGTCTTCGCGGAGGGCGACTGGGTCAACTTGCCAGCTTACACAGCTGGCCCGCCAGCTGGAAGGCAGCCCAACTGGCCGTACCGGGCTAGGACGCTGACGCCTGCTGGAGCCGCCGCCATCGCGCGGCTCCAAGTGCTGACGTAGTCGGAGGGCCTTACCGGGCCTGATTTGCTGGCCGCCTTCGTGGCGCGCCGAGTGCTCCCGCTCCAGGGCCGCCCTCACATGATCGCGCCATGGCGGACGCCGGGACCCGAGCGGATGTGCACCAAGGAGATGCCTCACGCAGAGGTAGCCTACATGGTGAACTATCTTGCGAACTCTGCGAGCTCTCGGAAGAGTGGCGGTTGACAAGGAGCGTATTCACGCGCCAACCCTCCGCCCATGGTGAGTTATCTCTTTTCTTTTCCCTCGACTCTTTTTTCGCCGAGTCCGTCTTGTCGGTCGACCAATCGGCCTTTGAGCGAGAGCCCTCCTCCAGCCAGCGGCCCCGGCACCGGCAAGGCGGACATGAATTCCTCCTTGACCGGGCGGAGGCGGCGTCGGCGGCCCGACTTAGGGCGGCGGCCTTGGAGGACGACGCCGAGGAGGAGGCGGCGAGGCAGGCGACTCGAGGCTTGGAGCCAGCCTCGAGGACTGGCTCGACGACGACGCGGGGAAATCGCCCGCGCCACCAGCCGAGAGCCCGGCCAGCCGGGCGCGAGCTCTTCTAGCTGCGCCGGGCGCCCAAGGCGGCGCTAAGAAACGAGACCCACGCCGAGCATGTTCGGCAGCCGGCCGAAGAAGCCCAAGGGCTCGGCCGCGGCGACCAAGCGGGATGAAGCGGCCGCGAAGGCCAACCGCTTCCGCAGGGAGGTGAAGACGCCGCAGCTGGTTTCTGCGTAAGTGCTACCTTCCTTTGCGTCTTCATTTTTTCTTCGTTGATCTTGTCTGAGTTCTTTTGCTTGTTTCCCTTGGTTAGGGCTCCCCTCACTCTTGAGAAGGTGGCTGCCGCCTCCGTTGTGGGGTTGGCAGAGACTTCCGCCACCACTCGGCGGATCGACCCCGCCGCCGACCTCCGGGAGGCGAGGGAGCGAACGCACAAGAAGTCTTGTGAAGCGGGCAGCCGCCCTCCTGGAGAAGGCGGCGGCTGAGAAGGCGGAGGCCGCTGCCCTGAAGAAGCTGGCGGAGGCCGAGGCCGCCAACGCGGCGAAGAAGCAGGCTGAAGAAGCCGTGCACCGCCAGTCGGCGGTTTTTGCCATTCCTCTGAACTCCGCGCCACCACCTCCGGAGTTCACGGTGCAGACTGGGGAAGCCGGCGGCGAGAACCCGATCATGGAGAGGGACGGCGGTGACACCGACATGCCGGACGTGATCGTGCCGCACCGCCGCCGTCCAGGAGCATGCAAGGCGGGCAGCCGGCGGACCTGCCGGTGCCGCCAACTGAAGACGAGGTGGTGGCGGGCCTGGTTCTCGAGGTTGGCACACCGATGCGTCGCCGCCTTGCAAAGGCGGCTTCGGCGCCGCGCCCTCTGGAGATCGGCGCCGCGAGCTCCTCGATCCCGGACACCGAGGCGACGAGCGCCACACCCACTGGGTGGGTGCGAGGAGGCGGGACGGCCCGCTGAATCGGGCGCTTTTGGACGTCCAAGCCAAGATCCGAGCCGAGGGCGAGGCCATCAGGAACTGCGACAAGGCGCATCTGGCAGCGCGAGAGGCCGTTCGGGTGCGTTTCCTTCTTCTTTGCTTCTGTTTCTTGTGCTTCTTGATGGGGGCGCGCCAGTGCACCCACTGGGTGTAGTCCCCGAGTTTCGACCGCTGCTGAAAGCAGCGGCTCAGAACTCTAATCGTGAGTTCAAGCACTAACACTTATGCAGAAATTTTTCACAGATTACCACAATCTCCGCGTGAACGCCTTCAACTCCAATGTCCAGGAGCTGGCTCAGCGGACCGCCGACTTGTCGGAAAGCCGGAGTAAGTTCTCTTCTTTTTTCTGCGGGGGCGCGCTGGCGCACCCGCGGGCTGTAGTCCCCGAGATTCGGGCCGACTGCTGAGCAGTCGGGCCGGATCTCCCCGGCCACTGCTGGTCAAGCCGGCTTCTGGTCTTTAATTTTTTTCTTCACTTCTGTCTTGGCAGACTTCTTCCCTGGCCACTCGGACGCTGCCAACCAGTCCATCGAAGCTGATCACGAAGGGCGGAGGGCGGGCGGGCCAAGATCGCCGCCGCGCCCGAACCCTTAGCTAACAGATCCCGAGCATCGAGGCCCGTCTTGGCCGCTCACGGATGCTGCACCGGCTTGTGCAGGTCGGCGCCCAGCGATCGCCGCCAGGGTGGCGAACATGCTCGCACCATGCACCCCGGTCGGCCGACCGGGCTGGAGGTAGCGGTCGGCCGTCTTGAGGCCTGGAAGGGCTCTTCGGCCCGGGCTGGGGCGCGCCGCGCCTTGGAGTTCGTCAAGGCGTGGTACCCTGGGCTAAGCCTAGCCCAACTGACCCATAAATAAAAAAGGGAAAAAGGAAGAAAAAAAGGACCATAGGGTTTTCCGAGGTAACAACACACTGCATCAAAACATCAACTAGTACTACCTGTATTGACAACATTCGGATGACGAGGAGGTTCTATAACATCGACGACTTCAGCCATAGATGGTGCATGAATGCCATCATCGCCGAATCCAACCACATAAGCGAGATCAGGGGTTTTCACCCAGAAGAGAAAGACATGGTAGGATCCAGACAACACCTTCAATAAGGGTGTACACCACCATCATCGGGTACAACCAGAGAAAGTCACACCTATGGTGACGACGGGATCCCCCTGAAGGAAATATGCCCTAGAGGCAATAATAAAGTTATTATTTATTTCCTTATTTCATGATCAATGTTTATTATTCATGCTAGAATTGTATTAAGCGGAAACTTAGTACATGTGTGAATACATAGACAAAACAAAGTGTCCCTAGTATGCCTCTACTTGACTAGCTCGTTTGTCAAAGATGGTTATGTTTCCTAACCATAGACATGTGTTGTCATTTGATGAACGGGATCACATCATTAGGAGAATGATTTGATGGACAAGACCCATTCGTTAGCTTAGCTTTATGATCGTTACAGTTTCATTGCTACTACTTTCTTCATGACTTATACGTGTTCCTCAGACTATGAGATTATGCAACTCCCGAATACCGGAGGAACACCTTGTGTGCTATCAAACGTCACAACGTAATTGGGTGATTATAAAGATGCTCTACAGGTGTCTCCGAAGGTGTTTGTTGGGTTGGCATAGATCGGGATTAGGATTTATCACTCCGTGTATCAGAGAAGTATCCTTGGGCCCTCTCGGTAATGCACATCACTATAAGCCTTGCAAGCAATGTGATAATGAGTTAGTTGCAGGATGATGCATTACGGAACGAGTAAAGAGACTTGCCGATAACGAGATTGAACTAGGTATGATGATACCGACGATCGAATCTCGGGCAAGTAACATACCAATGACAAAGGGAACAACGTATGTTGTTATGCGGTTTGACCGATAAAGATCTTCGTAGAATATGTGGGAGCCAATATGAGCATCCAGGTTCCGCTATTGGTTATTGACCGGAGATATGTCTCTGTCATGTCTACATAGTTCTCGAACCCGTAGGGTCTACACGCTTAACGTTCGATGACGATTTGTATTATGAGTTATGTGATTTGATGACCGAAGTTTTTTTGGAGTCCCGGATGAGATCACAGACATGATGAGGAGTCTCTAAATGGTTGAGACATAAAGATTCATATATTGGAAGGCTATATTCGGACATCGGAAAGGTTCCGAGTGATTCGGGTATTTTTGGGAGTACGGGGGAGTTACGGGAATTCACCGGGAGAAGTAATGGGCCTTATTGGGCTTTAGTGGAGAGAGGGGAGAAGGGCGAAGAGGTGTCGCGCGCCTCCCCCTTTCCCAAACCGAATTGGACAAGGGGTGCGGCCCCCCTTTCCTTCTCCCTCTCCCTCTCCCTCTCTTTCCTTCTCTGCTACTCCGAATAGGAAAGGGAATCCTACTAGGACTTGGGAGTCCTAGTAGGACTCCCTATGCTTGGCGTCCCCCTAGGCCGGCTGCCTCCTCCCTACCTCCTTTATATACGGGGGAGGGGAGCACCCCAAAGGCACCCAAGATTTGTCTAGCCGTGTGCGGTGCCCCCCTTCACAGTTACACACCTCGATCGTACCATCGTAGTGCTTAGGCGAAGCCCTGCACCGGTAACATCATCATCACCGTCGCCATGCCGTCGTGTTGACTGAACATGTGCTCAATTCGGAGATGCCGTACGTTTGGTACTTGGATTGGTTAGATCGCGAAGAAGTTCGACTACATCAACTGCGTTACTAAACGCTTCCGCTTTCGGTCTACGAGGGTACGTGGACACACTCTCCCCTCTCGTTGCTATGCATCTCATAGATAGATCTTGCGTGATTGTAGGATTTTTTTGAAATTACTGCGTTTCCCAACAGTGGCATCTGAGCCAGTCTATGCGTAGATGTTATATGCACGAGTAGAACACAAAGTGTTGTGGGCGATAATAGTCATACTGCTTACCAGCATGTCATACTTTGATTCGGCTGTATTGTTGGATGAAGCTGCCCAGCCCGACATTACATGACCGCGTTCATGAGACTGGTTCTACCACCGTGCTTCGCACACAGGTGGCTAGTCGGTGTATGTTTCTCCAACTTTAGTTGAATCGAGTGTGACTACGTCCGGTCCTTATTGAAGGTTAAAACAGCACACTTGATGAAAAATCATTGTGGTTTTGATGCGTAGGTAAGAACATTTCTTGCTAAGCCCGTAGCAGCTGTCGTGGTTCTAAGCCTGACAGTAGAATGGGGGGTAGGTATGGAGAGGCAAGATCCTAGCTATGGAGTATTTGTATATGCAAGATGTTTACGAGTTCAGGCCCTTCTCGGAGGAAGTAACAGCCCTACTTCTCGGAGCCCGGAGGCGATCGACTGTATTATGTGCGTAAGAGTTACAGGGGTGTGAACCCTTGGCACTGAGGAGGGGGTGTTGGGGAACGTTGCATAAAATAAAATTTTCCTACATTCACCAAGATCCATCTATGAGTTCATCTAGCAACGAGAGAGAGAGAGAGAGATGCATCTACATACCCATGTAGATCGCGTGCGGAAGCGTTCAAGAGAACGGGGTTGAGGGAGTCGTTCTCGTCGTGATCCAAATCACCGGAGATCCTAGCGTCGAGCGGACGGCACCTCCGCGTTCAACACACGTCGGTCAGCGTGGCGTCTCCTCCGTCTTGATCCAGCAAGGGGAAGGAGAGGTTGATGAAGATCCAAAGAGCACGCGGCATGGTGGTGGATGCACGGGGCTCGGCAGGCTTCGCCAAGCAACTACGGGAGGAGGAGGAGGTGTAGCGGGGGAGGGAGGTGCCAAGACTTGGTGCGGCTGCCTCCCTCTCCCTCCTTTATATAGGCCCCTGGGGCGCCCGACCGAGATGGGAATCTCCCAAGGGGCGGCGGCGAAGTGGAGTGCCCAAGGCAAGTGGGGTGCGCTTCCCCCTAGGGTTTTCAACCCTAGGCGCAGGGGCTCAAGGGGGCGCACTGGACCTCTAAGGGCTGGTTCCCTCCCACTTCAGCCCACGGGCCCTCCGGGATAGGTGGCCCCACCGGTGGACCCCGGACCCTTCCGTGGTCTGGTACAATCCGGGTGACCCCGAAACTTTCCCGATGGCCGAAACCGCACTTCCTATATATAATTCTTTACCTCCAGACCATTCCGGAACTCCTCGTGACGTCCGGGATTTCATCTGGGACTCCGAACAACTTTCGGTTTGCTGCATACTCATATTCATACAACCCTAGCGTCACCGAACCTTAAGTGTGTAGACCCTACGGGTTCGGGAGACATGTAGACATGACCGAGACGGCTCTCCGGTCAATAACCAACAGCGGGATCTGGATACCCATGTTGGCTCCCACATGCTCCTCGATGATCTCATCGGATGAACCACGATGTCGAGGATTCAAGCAACCCCGTATTCAATTCCCTTTGTCAATCGGTATGTTACTTGCCCGAGATTCGATCGTCGGTATCCCAATACCTCGTTCAATCTCGTTACGGAAAGTCACTTTACTCGTGCCGTAATGCATGATCCGTGACCAAACACTTGGTCACTTTGAGCTCATTATGATGATGCATTACCGAGTGGGCCCATGATACCTCTCTGTAATACGGAGTGAGAAACCAGTCTCGATCCGTGACAACCCAATGAACACTTTCGGATATACCTTAGTGCACCTTTATAGTCACCCAGCTTACGTTGTGACGTTTGGTACACCCAAAGCACTCCTACGGTATCCGGGAGTTACACGATCTCATGGTCTAAGGAAAAGATACTTGACATTGGAAAAGCTCTAGCAAAACGAACTACGATCTTGTGCTATGCTTAGGATTGGGTCTTGTCCATCACATCATTCTCCTAATGATGTGATCCCGTTATCAATGACATCCAATGTCCATAGTCAGGAAACCATGACTATCTGTTGATCAACGAGCTAGTCAACTAGAGGCTCACTAGGGACATACAGTAGTCTATGTATTCACACGTGTATTACGATTTCCGGATAATACAATTATAACATGAACAAAAGACAATTATCACGAACAAGGAAATATAATAATAATCCTTTTATTATTGCCTCTAGGGCATATTTCCAACAGTCTCCCACTTGCACTAGAGTCAATAATCTAGTTACATTGTGATGAGTCGATAACCCATAGAGTTCTAGTGTTGATCATGTTTTGCTCGCTGAAGAGGTTTAGTCAACGGATCTGCGACATTCAGATCCGTATGCACTTTGCAAATTTCTATGTCTCCATCTTGAACATTTTCACGAATGGAGTTGAAGCGGCGCTTGATGTGCTGGTCTTCTTGTGAAACCCGGGCTCCTTGGCAAGTGCAATAGCTCCAGGTGTTGTCACAGAAGAGTTTGATCGGCCCGACGCATTGGGTATGACTCCTAGGTGGGTGATGAACTCCTTCACCCAAATTGCTTCATGCGCTGCCTCCGAGGCTGCCATGTACTCCGCTTCACATGTAGACCCCACCACGACGCTCTGCTTGCAGCTGCACCAGCTTACTGCTCTACCATTCAACATATACACGTATCCGTTCTTGGCAACAAAGATCTTGCCTTCGGATCTAAGGTAGAAGGTATACCCAATGGTTTCCTTAGGGTATCCTATGAAGACGCATTTTTCCGACTTGGGTTCGAGCTTTTCAGGTTGAAGTTTCTTGACATAAGCATCGCATCCCCAAACTTTTAGAAACGACAGATTAGGTTTCTTCCCAAACCATAATTCATACGGTGTTGTCTCAACGGATTTAGACGGTGCCCTATTTAAAGTGAAAGTAGCTGTCTCTAGAGCGTATCCCCAAAATGATAGCGGTAAATCTGTAAGAGACATCATAGATCGCACCATATCCAATAGAGTGCGATTCTGACGTTCGGACACACCGTTCTTTGAGGTGTTCCAAAGCGGCGTGAGTTGTGAAACGATTCCACATTTCCTTAAGTGTGTACCAAATTCGTGACTTAAATATTCTCCTCCACGATCTGATCGTAAGAACTTTATTTTTCAGTCACGTTGATTCTCTACCTCATTCTGAAATTCCTTGAACTTTTCAAAGGTCTCAGACTTGTGTTTCATCAAGTAGACATACCCATATCTACTCAAGTCATCAGTGAGAGTGAGAACATAACGATATCCTCTGCGATCCTCAACGCTCATTGGACCGCACACATCGGTATGTATGATTTCCAATAAGTTGGTTGCTCGCTCCATTGTTCCGGAGAACGGAGTCTTGGTCATTTTGCCCATAAGGCATGGTTCGCATGTCACAACCCTAGATCTGATTGTAATTAGGTTCATCAGCATCCATGCATCATGTTTAAACTTATTTGAAAATTTAAATGGGGATTGCCTAAACCCTAGCATTAAAGGAATTCAAATAGGTTCAGCCAAAAATATTTTTCAGTGAATTCAAATGGCTTTAGAAAATGTTCATCATTTCTGGAAAAATGCTATAAACCATAACCAGAGGTGCTGCACATTTTTCGTGACATATTTGGTCACTGGATTAATTCATAAAGTATTTACATTTGGGCATTTAATGCTAATAAATAGTTTAAATGTTCAAATAATCATAAACTAAAATGTTTGCTGTTTGTTATATTCCAAACAGTGGCATTGATTAGTTTCATGATTTTTGGGTTTGACCTAGTATTTTTAATAAAGCCCAACAGTTTATAGAAAATTAGAAAACAAAAACAATTAAAAAAAGAGAGAGAGAAGAGGCCCCAGGCCACTTACCTGGACCTATCTGGCAGCCCACCTCGCTGGCCCAGCTGGTGGCCCAGCCCACCAGCGCCACTGTCTCCCACCTCTCGCCATGGGGCCGAGAGGCGTGTAGCCGCCGTCGCCCACGCCGCGCCACGGCCACCTCCTGCTTCCACCGACGCCTGGGCGCCCCAGCACGACGCCACGCACTCCCCGGCCCCTCTCGACTCTTCCCGCGGCCATCCCCCTCCTCTGTCTCTCTCCCTCACCGTTCCCTATCTCACCGAAGCGAGCCCGTTGCCACCGATTTAGCACCACCGCTGCCACAGCCCTCCTCACCCATCCAACATGCCCTAGAGACCCGCCAGTGCCTCCCTCGTCCTCCCCGCAGCTCACGCGACCGGAGAAGCCCAGGCGCCACCCGGCTTTTCCGCTCCTCGGCCGCGGAGATCGGCCTCGCCGCCTCGCTTTCGCTCCGGCCTTCCCGAGCTCTGCCCGACGGCCGCCGCGCAACCGCTGTGAGCTACTGCTCCTCCTCCCCTCTCCGTTCTCTCGTTTGCCGCCGCAGCTTGTCGCTTCGTCGACGCCGGAACCCACCGCCGTACTCACCGCCGACGCGCCCGGTGACCATTTGGTCCCGTGCGTGTCCATCGAGTTGCCGCCCGTTGAGCCTCGCTAAGCGCCTCCTTGCCGCTTGCACCCTGCAGCCCGATTCCGCGAGCACCGAACTCCGGCCGCCGCCCGATTTGGTCGCCGCCGTCGATCCCGACCACCGCAGTGCTGCCGCCACCACCACTAGATGCGCGAGTCTTCCACTCACGTAGCCGCAAACCCCCGAGCAAAATGGTGCACCGAGGCGTAAACCCGAGCCCTCCAGAGTGCCTCCGCCGCGTTTTGGTCACTGCCGGCGCAACTCCGGCGATCTACGGCGTGGCACGCAGTCATTAGGGCTAATCCCACCATTAGCCACTCATCGACATCGACAATGGGCCCTACCATTGGGTCAAACCTCGTCGGACGGGTTTTGACCGAGGTTAAATAATGAGTCAGCGACATGCAGGACCCACCGATCAGGTTTGACCCGGTCAACCTGGTTGACCTCTTGACGCAATCTTCTTTGTCATCTTGTGACGATAATAGGGTTTTCTGGATTTAATTTAATTCAGGAAATTCCAGAAAATTAGCAAAACTTGTAAAATTCATATAAATTCAACCGTAACTCCAAATGAAACAAATTATATATGAAAAATGATCAGAAAAATATGAAGAATCTGTTTATGCCATGATCATGCATGTTTGAACAAGTTAACCTCACTGAATAGGACAAATGATGATTAGGGCAATTTATGAAATAACATTTGGAGTTGGAATTTGTTCTTGTTTGAGTTCCACTTCAATTAACTTGGCTAGATATTGCATTAGGTGAATTCAGTACCTTAACATGACATGTCATTCATGTGAATGTGCATTGCATTGATTGTGTTCTCTCTTGTTTGCGGTGAATGTCCCTCTCGGTAGATGACGTGTCTGAAGCGATGAATTCGATGACACCGATGAAGAACTATATTACCTTCGAAGTGCTGGCAAGCAAAACCCCTTGTTCATTCGATATAACCCCACTCTCTCGCTCCTACTCTGTTTTACTGCATTAGGACAACAACGACTCATGTGTTACTTGTTGCGGTAGCTGAACCCCTTTATCCTCTGCATGACTGTCATTCCACAAGAATTAGATGAAACCCACTAGCATGAGTAGGAGTTGTTTGAGCCCTGTGTGCCTACTCATTCATGCTTGTTTGTCATGCCTGCTCTGCTTAGAGTTGAGTCGGGTCCGATTCATCGGGAATGAATTGGAATGGTGTGTGAACATGTCCTACGGTGCGTGAGCTAAGTGTGTGAACACGATTTGGTAAAGGTAGCGGTGAGAGGCCATGTAGGAGTACATGGTGGGTTGTCTCATTGCAGCCGTCCTCGAACTGAGTTACGTGTTTGTGATCCATGATACAGCACTACCACGCATTGGGCCCGAAACCAATGGACCCTCTCGGCTTCTTAACCACCCTTGTTCTCTGTCCGGGAGTTGCAACTAGTTTACGGTGTTTGTAGGATATGTGTTGGAGGCCGTGCGTGGCCGACCCTAGGGGTGGGCTATGATCGGTAGATACACTGTGGCCGGTGTACCAAATGCCCGTTTGGTATCTCAGGGAACCCTGCACACATCGTTCGGGCTGTATGGGAAACCTCGGCGGACTCCTGCGGATGGAACCTGAATAGGCGATAAACCTGGACTAGGGACTTGAGTGTTTAGGTAGGTTGTGGCCGACACCCACGTTGGGCTTCCGCTTGAAGGTTGCCGAGTACATGTCGTGTAAATGGCGGTAAGTGGTGAGAGCGTGTGTGAAGAAGTACACCCCTGCAGGGTTAATATGATCTATTCGAATAGCCGTGTCCGCGGAAAAGGACTTCTGGGTTGCCTATATCAGTTCATAGACAAGTGAAAGTGGATACTCTAAAATGCGCAAGATAAGCGTGAGTGCTATGGATGGCGTTCTCGTAGGGAGACGGGAGCGGGTCCATAGTGGTGTATTGATATGGTGAATATGTGGACTCGTGTGCGCCACCTCAAAAGAGTTACTTGCAGCCGTAGTTCAGGATAGCCACCGAGTCAAAGCTGGCTTGCTGCAGTCAAACTCCACCACCCCCTTTGTTGATAATGATGCATATGTAGTTAGTTCTGATGTAAGTCTTGCTGAGTACGTTTGTACTCACGTTTGCTTATTTTATGTTTTGCAGAGAGACTTCAGTCTCGCTAGTAGTTCCGCTTGGACTTCGACGTTTAGCTTGTTACCTCAACTACGATCTTGTGCCCTCGGCAGATTTGGTAGATAGTCGGGCTTCAGCCTTTTTCATTTATAGTTATGCGTACTCGGACATGTTTAGCTTCCGCTTGTGCTTTGACTTGTATGCTCGAGTGTTGGGTCATGAGACCCATGTTTGTAATATCTCGCTCCTCGGGCCTAATGAATAAATATTTGATTCAGAGAGTTATGTTGTGATGCCATGTTCTATCTACACATATTGAGCATATTGTGTGTATGTTTGAAATGCTTGGTATGTGTGGGGTCCGACAATCTAGTTGTTTATCCTTGGCAGCCTCTCATATGGGGAAATGTAGTCTAGTGCTTCCTGAGCGATAGTAGTCCGCTACAGCCCGGTTCACCGGAGTCCTGCTAGCCCAGCACTACTGCTTGGAAACTTGACTGGCCGGCATGTGTTTCACTTCGTTCCTATGTCTATCCCTTCGGGGAAATGTCACGCGGTGATACTCGGAGTCCTGCCTAGCCTGCTACAGCCCGGGATACCGGAGTCCTGTTAGCCCAGTGCTACAGCCCGAGTTCATACGTTGATGACCGACATGCTCGATGTGATTCATGTATGCCTGTCCCCATGGGTTAATGCCGCTTTGGGTTCATGACTAGCCATGTCGGCCCGGGTTCTTTGTCATATGGATGCTAGCGACACTATCATATACGTGAGCCAAAAGGCGCAAACGGTCCCGGGCCATGGTAAGGCGACACCCGTGGGAATACCGTGCGTGAGGCCGCAAAGTGATATGAGGTGTTACCGGCTAGGTCGATGTGACTTGGAATCGGGGTCCTGACATCGCATGTGTCAAATGATTCATAATCGAGAGACTCTAAAAGTCCATCAGTATGGAGCTTTTTCATGCGCTTGACACCAATGTGACCAAGGCGGCAGTGCCACAAGTATGTGGGACTATCGTTATCAACTTTACATCTTTTGGTATTCACACTATGAATATGTGTAACATTACGTTCGAGATTCATTAAGAATAAACCATTGACCATCGGAGCATGACCATAAAACATATCTCTCATATAAATAGAACAACCATTATTCTCGGATTTAAATGAGTAGCCATCTCAGACAACCGAGATCCCGATACAATGTTCATGCTCAAACTTGGCACTAAATTACAATTATTGAGGTTTAAAACTAATCCCGTAGGTAAATATAGAGGTAGCGTGTCGACGGCGATCACATCGACCTTGGAACCATTCCCGACGCGCGATCGTCACCTCGTCCTTCGCCGATCTCCGCTTATTCCGCAGCTCCTGCTGTGAGTTACAAATATGAGCAACGACACCGATATCAAATACCGGTGAGTTACTACAGTCTTGGTAAGGTACACATCAATCACATGTATATCAAATATACCTTTAGTGTTGCCGGCCTTCTTGTCTGCTAAGTATTTGGGGCAGTTCCGCTTCTAGTGACCCTTCCCTGTGCAATAAAAGCACTCAGTCTCAGGCTTGGGTCCATTCTTTGACTTCTTCCCAGAAACTGGCTTACCGGGCGCGGCAACATCCTTGCCGTCCTTCTTGAAGTTCTTCTTACCCTTGCCCTTCTTGAACTTAGTGGTTTTATTGACCATCAACACTTGATGTTCTTTCTTGATTTCTACCTCTGCTGACTTTAGCATTGAAAATACTTCAGGAATAGTTTTCACCATCCCCTGCATATTGTAGTTCATCACAAAGCTCTTGTAGCTCGGTGGGAGCGACTGAAGGATTCTGTCAATGACCGCCTCATCCGGAGGTTAATGTCCAGGTGGGACGGTGGTTGTGCAACCCGGACATTTTGAGTATGTGCTCACTTGTGTAACTATTTTCCTCCATCTTACAACTATAGAACTTGTCGGAGACTTCATATCTCTCGACCTGGGCATGAGCTTGGAAAACCATTTTTAGCTCCTCGAACATCAAATATGCTCCGTGTTGCTCAAAACACTTTTGGAGCCCCGGTTCTAAGCTGTAAAGCATGCCGCACTGAACGAAGGAGTAATCATCAGCACGAGACTGCCAAGCGTTCATAACGTCTTGGTTCTCTGGGATGGGTGCTTCACCTAGCGGTGCTTCTAGGACATATTGTTTCTTGGCTGCTACGAGGATGATCCTCAGGTTCCGGACCCAGTCCGAATAGTTGCTGCCATCATCTTTCAGCTTGGTTTTCTCTAGGAACGCGTTGAAGTTCATGGTGACATGATCGTTGGCCATTTGATCTACAAGACATTTTGCAAAGATTTTAGACTACTATTCATGATAATTAAGTTCATCTAATCAAATTATTTAATGAACTCCCACTCAGATTTGACAGCCCTCTAGTCATCTAAGTGTTACATGATCTGAGTCGACTAGGCTGTGTCCGATCATCATGTGAGATGGACTAGTCATCGTCGGTGAACATCTCCATGTTGATCGTATCTTCCATACGACTCATGTTCGACCTTTCGGTCTCTTGTGTTCCGAGGCCATGTCTGTACATGCTAGGCTCATCAAGTTAACCTAAGTGTTTTGCATGTGTAAAACTGTCTTACACCTGTTGTATGTGAACATAGGAATCTATCACACCCGATCATCACGTGGTGCTTCAAAACAATGGACTTTAGCAATGGTGCACAGTTAGGGAGAACACTTTCTTGAAATTTTTATAAGGGATCATCTTATTTACTACCGTCGATTTAAGTAAACAAGATGCATAAACATAATAAACATCACATGCAATTATATAGTAGTGAGATGATATGGCCAATATCATATAGCTCCTTTGATCTCCATCTTCGGGGCTCCATGATCATCTTGTCACCGGCATGACACCATGATCTCCATCATCGTGTCTCCATGAAGTTGCTCGCCTACTATTACTTCTACTACTATAGCTAACGGTTTAGCAATAAAGCAAAGTAATTACATGGCGTTGAATCAATGACACGCAGGTCATACAATAATTAAGACAACTCCTATGGCTCCTGCCGGTTGTCATACTCATCAACATGCAAGTCGTGATTCCTATTACAAGAACATGATCTCATACATCCCAATATATCATTCATCATTCATCACAACTTTTGGCCATATCACATCACAAGGCAATTGCTGCAAAAACAAGTTAGACGTCCTCTAATTGTTGTTGCATCTTTTACGTGGCTGCAATAGGGTTCTAGCAAGAACGTTTTCTTACCTACGAAAAAGCCACAATGTGATTTGTCAACTTCTATTTACCCTTCATAAGGACCCTTTTCATCGAATACGCTCCAACTAAAGTGGGAGAGACAGACACCCGCTAGCCACCTTATGCAACTAGTGCATGTCAGTCGGTGGAACCTGTCTCACATAAGCGTACGTGTAAGGTCGGTCCGGGCCGCTTCATCCCACAATACCGCTGAAGCAAAATAGGACTAGTAGCGGCAAGAAAGTTGACAATATCTACGCCCACAACAAATTGTGTTCTACTCGTGCAATAGAGAACTACGCATAAACTTGGCTCATGATGCCACTGTTGGGGAACGTTGCATAAATTAAAATTTTCCTACATTCACCAAGATCCATCTATGAGTTCATCTAGCAACGAGAGAGAGAGATGCATCTACATACCCTTGTAGATCGCGTGCGGAAGCGTTCAAGAGAACGGGGTTGAGGGAGTCGTTCTCGTCGTGATCCAAATCACCGGATATCCTAGCGCCGAACGGACGGCACCTCCGCTGCTCAACACACGTGCGGTCAGCGGACGTCTCCTCCGCCTTGATCCAGCAAGGGGAAGGAGAGGTTGATGAAGATCCAGCAAGACGATGGCGTGGTGGTGGATGCAGCAGGTTCCCAGGCTTCGCCAAGCAACCACGGGAGGAGGAGGAGGTGTAGCAGGGGAGGAGGTGCCAAGACTTAGGTGCGGCTTCCTCCCTCCCTCCTTTATATAGGCCCCCAGAAACACCAGCCCCGAGATGGGAATCTCCCAAGGGGCGGCGGCGGGGGGTGGAGTGCCCCCAAGGCAGGTGGGGCGCTTCACCCTAGGGTTTTCAACCCTAGGTGCAGGGGGCTAAGGGGCGCACCAGCCCACTAAGGGCTGGTTCCTCCCACTTCAGCCCACGGGCCCTCCGGATAGGTGGCCCCACCTGTGGACCCCTGGACCCTTCCGTGGTCCCAGACAATACCGGTGACCCCAAACTTTCCCGATGGCGAAACCGCACTTCCTATATATAATTCTTTACCTCCGGACCATTCCTAACTCCTCGTGATGTCCGGATCTCATCCGGACTCAAACAACTTTTGGTTTGCTGCATACTCATATTCATACAACCCTAAGCGCCACCGAACCTTAAGTGTGTAGACCCTACGGGTTCGGGAGACATGTAGACATGACCGAGACGGCTCTCCGTCAATAACCAACAGCGGATCTGGATACCCATGTTGGCTCCTACATGCTCCTCGATGATCTCATCGGATGAACCACGATGTCGAGGATTCAAGCAACCCGTATTCAATTCCCTTTGTCAATCGGTATGTTACTTGCCCGAGATTCGATCGTCGGTATCCCAATACCTCGCTCAATCTCGTACGGCAAGTCACTTTACTCGTACCATAATGCATGATCCCGTGACCAAACACTTGGTCACTTTGAGCTCATTATGATGATGCATTACCGAGTGGGCCCAGTGATACCTCTCCGTAATACGGAGTGACAAATCCCAGTCTCGATCCGTAACAACCCAACAGACACTTTTGGAGATACCTGTAGTGCACCTTTATTGTCATCCAGTTATGTTGTGACGTTTGGTACACCCAAAGCACTCCTACGGTATCCGAGAGTTACACGATCTCATGGTCTAAGGAAAAGATACTTGACATTGGAAAAGCTCTAGCAAAACGAACTACACGATGTTGTGCTATGCTTAGGATTGGATCTTGTCCATCACATCATTCTCCTAACGATGTGATCCCGTTATCAGTGACATCCAATGTCCATAGTCAGGAAACCATGACTATCTGTTGATCAACGAGCTAGTCAACTAGAGGCTCACTAGGGACATACAGTAGTCTATGTATTCACATGTGTATTACGATTTCCGGATAATACAATTATATCATGAACAAAAGACAATTATCACGAACAAGGAAATATAATAATAATCCTTTTATTATTGCCTCTAGGGCATATTTCCAACAGGGGGTGGCTTATATAGAGTTCGCCAGACCCCTCCAGCCCTCAGTTATGCAGGGTTAAAGGTACATTAAGATAGGGGGTTACTGGTAACGCCCACATAAAGTGCTATGATGACCATAAAAGCTACTTAATGACCGACCGCTTGGGTGCAGACTGGCTTTAGATCTCTGGCGTCGAGTGGTTGGCTTCATGGTCGAGTGTCTTCCAGCTTGGTCGAGTGGAACCCTTCCAGTCGATCAAAGGTAGTTTCTTCTAGAGATGTCCTTGGGAGGGTGTCTTAGACATGTCCATGACCCTACCCTAGGTACATGACTTCATCATTAGCCCCCGAATGGATCGAGGTTTGAGTGGGGAAGGAGTTGAACATACTCCCGACTCATTCTTGTGCTGCAATAGTGTCTTGTCTTGGATCAAATGGACTTAAATGACGGCATCAACTTATTTTTCAACGCTTTGATCCATTCTTTGTATCCGTCGAGTCGTTTTCAGTACTTGGCGATTTCCAATGACAGATTTGGAGGAAATCTTTTGCTGACGATTTGTTTCAAGGGCGCTGGATTTAGCGGGATTTGAATCTTCGAGAAATGAGCAGGACGGAGAGAGAGCCGCATTAATCGGACGAGATAAGGCAAGGACGCCACAATCTCCACGCCACCTTTTTCGCCACGTATCGCGCGGGCGACTGTTGCGGGATTTGACAGGATCGCCTGGGCCTACCGGTCAGTCTCTCGAAAGAAACCTCATATAAGGCCTAGGACTGGGGTTTTTTGAACAGTGCGTTCCCCTTTCCTCCTTTCTTCCTCAGATTCATCCGCCGCGCCTGCCTCCACCTCCGAACCGCTGCTCCACGTGCGTTCCGCCGGCGACAATGGTGAAAGAAAAGACGGCGGCTTTGGAACGGGCGAAGAAGGCGACGGAGAAGGCGAAGGGGAGGGCGACTACCGGGCGGATCTCGTCGCGGCCGGTTTGCGTCAGGGCTGGATCGAGGCGATCGATTCGCCGACCATCCACCAAAAAGATTTGGACGACCTGGCCAATGTGGGACTGATCCCTCATGGATCAGCGAGGCTTCCAGGGATGGAGTGGCAGCCGCAGCCTCAAGAGGGTGAGTGTGTCCTCTTAGCCACTCACGTCGACCGCGGGTTTTCTTTGCCACCCCACCCTTTCTTCCGAGGATTTTTGAACTTTTATGGGGCACAACTCCACCACTTCACACCCAACTCTATCGTGTATCTCGCCGCTTTCGTGTCTTTGTGTGAGAACTTTTTGGGTTGTCGGTCGCATTGGGGCCTCTTAAAACACATCTTCACCTGTCGCTCCCAGACGGTGAAAAAGGCCAATCCGAGTGATGAGAGAACCCAAGTGATTCAGATGTGTGGGGGTGTTGGGGTCCAAATGAGAGGTAAGAGCTCTTTTCCAGCCATGATCCTTCCTGAGTCGGTTCGAGGGTGGCAGTCGACCTGGTTCTACTGCCAAGACCAGCCGACGCCGGGCGATCGATCGACTCCCTCCTTTCTCCATGGATCGAGTGAGCAAGCCGTCCTCTCTGAAGGTGATCCCGGAGGAGAAGGCTCAGGTCAAGGTTTTGGTCGAGCGTGTAGTCCAGCTCATCCATGACGGGGTGACTGGTATGGATCTTCTAGAGGTTTTTCTTCGACGGCACATCCAACCACTTCAGTATCGATACCATCCGATGTGGATGTATTCTTGCACTGAAGACACCACTCGGGTCCACCCGGAGGAGGTCGAGGATGCCACACTGGAGAGATGGATGACCGCCATCACTGGGAACAAAGATAACCCCCGAGGAGCTAGGAGAATCCCTCCACTCGACCAATAGTACGAGCCAGACAAGGTTCAATCCCGTATCTTTGACCCTGACTCTGCTTACTCCATCTTGTTTGCTTAAATCGGTCGACTGACTTTCATCTTGTTTGTCTTCTTCCAGGTCACCACTGAGATGTACTCGATGCCCAACGGGGCGCAAGAACCAGTTGAGGAGGAGGAAGGGAGCGGGGGTGAAAGCCAGGAGGAATGGCAGTCTGACGGTGGGGGAGACGAAGATGACAACAGTTCCGACGAAGAGGAGGAGGAGGAAGAGGAGGAAGAAGTCGACCCTCCTCGCATGGAAAGGCAGTCCAAGCTCACCCATGACCCCGCGGTCGAGCGCGTTAAGGCTATCGCGCCTGCCGGGCAGTCGACGAAACGTCCTCGGACGTCCTCTCCGGTGCCGACTAAAAAAGCGCCGAAGCAACCCCGAGCGACGCCGTCGAAGCCGACAAAGGTTTTGCCCAAGATGAAGATGGTTATCCCCACTATTACCGGGTACAGCAGAACTTGAGCTTTTTGTTCAGCGGGAACATACTTTTGGTCGACTTGTTGACTGATCAACTGATTTCTGAAATCTGCAGCGCTGCCACCTCCGAGACCTCAGTGAGGAATGAAGACCAGGAGATGGAAGATGGTGCTACCTCTAACCTTGGTATGTTCGCTGCAATTTTGCTTTAGGTCGATTGGATTTCCATTTTTAACTTTGAATCTTTCCTGTAGTCCCTCCTCATGTCATTGATCTCCCTGATGATGATGATGAGGCGCCGTTGAGGCGGAGGAGGACTGAGAAGGCACCTGCCGCAGGATCGCCAAGTTGCATCGATGCTCGAGGCGCTGGTTCATGAGGGTGGCAACACCACTCGGACTTCGTGTCTTTCGCTGTGCGCCGACGAGTATCCGCCTTCAACGTCGATCGCTGATCCGCTTTCCCTTTTGCCACGCACCACGTCCCAGAGGACCAAGTGGGTACTGCTAAGGAGGCTATACCCCAAGCGGGGCTCATGATGGAGCAGATGAAGGTGGTCCGGGAAGCCAGCCAAGCGGCCTATGATGCCAGTTCAGCTCTTTAGAGCAACGTCCTGGTTAGTTGATCACCACTTCTTTTGTTAGGATATGCTACTTGAAAAACTCTTCTTTCTGAAGATCTTCGTATTTGTACACCCATTGGGTGTGTCGAGTGAATTTTCAGACTGGTGGGGGCACGCTGAGTGCACCCACTGGGTGTAGTCCCCGAGACTATGGTGGACTGCTGGCAGTCGACCATAGTCTTTATACTTTGTATCTCTTTGATAACTTCTTCACTCGGTCTGGTCGGACCATGTCGAGTGGAATCTTGAAACAGGTGGGGGCACGCTGAGTGCACCCACTGGGTGTAGTCCCCGAGAGTATGGTGGACTGTTGGCAGTCGACCGTGGTCTGAAGAACTCCTTTCTCTTTTTTTGTCTCTTTCGGTCGACTGATTGAACCGAGTTGGTAGGATCAGTGGGGGCACGCTAAGTGCACCCACTGGGTGTAGTCCTCGAGACTACTGTCGAATATTTTGATTTGGCTGTAGTCTTAGAAACACAATGATTTTTCTTGGTCACTCGGAAGTAACCCATCTGTCACGTTTGTCGACTAATTCTTTGCAGAAATCTTGCGAGCTTGTGGCTCGATACACTGAATTGGAGAACAAACAGATCCAGCTCAACCTTGACTTGAAGCTTGCACATGAGAACTTGCAGAAGGCGAGAGACGAAGCAAAAGGTATGGCTGGTGAGATCTTGACATCTGTTTTTGTTTTTCTGTCCCTTCCTAATTCTGACCTCACTGTTATTTTGCAGACAAAATGGAGGAGGCTCTGAAGAAGAAGGATCATGATCTTGCCGAGGCGCAACAAACGGCTTTGAACAAGACCAAGCTCGCGGAAGAGAAGCTGTCTTCAGTCGGAAAACTTGAAGAAGAGAACGCCAATCTGAAAGCTGCTCTTGATGCGGCCAACAAGGAGGTTAGCCGACTAAAGAGCGACAAGATAGCTCTGAGCGACAAGGCTGGCGAACTGGCGGGGAAGAGGAATGACCTAGAGGCTTATCTGGGAGGGCTCGCCAAGCAGTGATTCCTCATGCTTGAAGGTAATTCCTCTTATCCGACTGACTTGTTATCATCGATTCATCATAGAACCATTAGCTTGAACTCGAGTCGTGTTTGCAGAATTCATGTCGAACTTGAGGAGGAGACTAGTCGAGTGGAGACAAGTCCGACCCCATTAACTCCCCGTGAAGGATGAAGCTGCCATGAACGTGTTCGACCGGAATCTCGTGTTGCTGCTGTGGTGGACTACCTCACTGATCAAGGTGGCGGTGTCGCGGATCGACTCAACACTCTGCCCAGTGCTAAACACTTCAAAATGACCTCGAGTCTTTAATGACTCGATCAATGATGTTCCAAGTCGAGTGCAGGAATGGAAGAAGTCTTCGCGGATGTGGTGCTGATGTCGCTTTGTCCCTGGTCGCGCTCATTGCAAGGAGGCGAGAGGAAAGGTTGGCGCCCATCAAAGTTGCTAATACCAAGAAGTACGCCTTCCGATCTTTCATGGAAACCTTCATTGGTGCTGCCACCAATTGCTGATGGATTGACTGACCAGTTCGTCGCCTTCCAGTCCTCCTACCGAGGAGTAAAAACTTCTATGATTCGTCTTAAATTTGCCTCGAATGCCGAAAGATCCTCAGAATCGATAAACTTTAATGTGCTTGAGGCCTGGGTACTTCGCATCCTTAGGATGTTATCCGAACTTTACTTATCGTCGAAATATGCTTTTGTTTGCCTTCGAGTGAACTTTGCTCTTCACTCGGATTATGCTTCAATGCTTGAGATGCACCTCTGAGGTGGATCCAGTCGACCTACACTTCGTTGTTCTTGCAGGCGCAGGAGAAGGTAATAGTCGACCTGCACCTCGTCATCCTTGTGGATCGGGAGGGAGCGCACGTTGTACTTGTGGCGTAGCTCCGAAGGAGAAGGCAGCAGTCGACCTGCACCTCGTCGTCCTTGCGGATCAGGATGGAGCGCACGTTGTACTTGTGGCGCAACTCCGAAGGAGAAGGTAATAGTCGACCTGCACCTCGTCATCCTTGCGGATCGGGATGGAGCGCACGTTGTACTTGTGGCGCAGCTCCGAAGGAGAAGGTAACAGTCGACCTGCACCTCGTCGTCCTTGCGGATCAGGATGGAGCGCACGTTGTACTTGTGGCGCAGTTCAAGGAGAAGGTAACAGTCGACCTGCACTCGTCATCCTTATGGATTCAATGGATTTCAGTACTTAGGCGTAGCATCGATCTGCAGCTAAACCTCCAAGTGGGAGGTTTGCTCTCCACTCGGTAGGATTTTTAAATTAGGCGAGTACTGGACTGCAGCTAAGCCTCCGAGTGGGAGGTTTGCTCTCCACTGTAGGATTTTTCAAACTTAGGCTAGCATCGACTCGCTAAGCCCCGAGTGGGAGATTTGCTCTCCACTCGGTAGGATTTTTCAAACTTAGGCAAGCATCGGACTGCTTGCAAGCCCCGAGTGGGAGGTTCGCTCTCCACTCGGTAGGATTTTTCAAACTTAGGCGTAGCATCGACTGTCAGCTAAGCCCCGAGTGGGAGGTTTGCTCTCCACTCGGTAGGATTTTTCAAACTTAGGCAAGCACTGGACTCTTGTCTAAGCCCCCGAGTGGGAGGTTTGCTCTCCACTGTAGGATTTTTCAAACTTAGGCAAGTACTGGACTACAGCTAAGCCTCCAAGGAGGATTTTTGTGTCATAGCTCTGAAGGGGTAGGCAACAGTCGACCTGTACCTCACCGTCCTTGCAAAGCGCACATTGTATTAAATACTTAGGTGATTACTTGGACTGCAGCTAAGCCCCCGAGTGGGAGGCTGGCTCCACACTCGGTAGGATTTTCAAACTTAGGCGAGTACTTGGACTGCAGCTAAGCCCCCGAGTGGGAGGCTGGCTCCACACTCGGTAGGATTTTCAGATACTTAGGCGAGTACTTGGACTGCAGCTAAGCCCCCGAGTGGGAGGCTGGCTCGCCACTCGGTAGGATTTTCAGATACGTAGGCGAAACGGATTCGTAGCTAAGCCCCCGAGTGGGAGGCTGGCTCTCCACTCGGCAGGTGTCGGATTTCGGGTTCCGGCAGACCCTTAAGGTTCGAACTCTGGGGTGCGCGCGAAGATCCAACCCTCCACCGTCTCGTACCTCACCGAATCGCAGGGACCTAAACTACTAACAAGAACAGCACAAGAGACGCAAGATTTATACTGGTTCAGGCCACCATTGTGGTGTAATACCCTACTCTAGTGTGTGGTGTGTGGATTGCCTCTTGGGCTGATGAGGAACAGTACAGGGAAGAACAGCCTCGCGAGGGTCTGTTCTTGGTGGGTGTGATGAACTGCTAAGTGGTATCTCGTCGCTCTGGCTTGAGGATCGGGTCTCTATCTCTCTCTCTAGATTCCGAATGGCGGATCCTCCATCGTGTGTCCTCTCCTCCTACTATGGTGGCTAGCTCTACTTATATAGACGAAGGCCCTGGGCCTCTTCCCAAATATTGAGCGGGAAGGGCGCCAACAATTGGCCATTTTGAAGGGGAACAGCGTGTACACTTATCCTGACTAAAGTTGGTCCTCGCCTGCCAAAGGCTCTGGTGATGACGCCTGCTTGGGCTCCACGATGACTGCATTCCAGCCATTGGGGCTGGTCTTGGTCTTATTGCACCAAATCGGATGCCTTTGCCTGATGCACCTCGCATGCGCTTGCTCCCTTTGCACCAAAGAGGAAAGGAGGACGCTATGCGGGCTCGCGCCTCGATCGGGCGCCTTTGGTCGCCATGGCTTGCGCCACGGCACCTCGCGAGGTACCCTGCCTTGAACTCTCCGCCCCCTCATGAGCCACCCGACGAGGCCGCGCTGAGGAAGCTCTTGGTCGTCCGCCTCATGAGGCTTGCCCCTCGCGAGGGTCTTGAGCTTGTGTTGATGAAGATGGGCTGTCCTGGCCTCTTTGAGCCACGCCGCAGCCGCAGTGCAAGTGTAATCGCCTCGATGCGGCTATATCTCCCACGTGTCGAAGCACGACTTAGAGGCATAACCGCATTGAAAGCAATGTCGCAAGTGAGGTAATCTTCACACAACCCATGTAATACATAAGGAAAGAGATACATAGTTGGCTTACAATCGCCACTTCACACAATACATGAGTAAAGCATTACATCATACAGATACAATCAAGGTCCGACTACGGAACCAAAATAAAAGAAGACTACCCCAAATGCTACACAGATCCCCGATCGTCCCAACTGGCTCCACTATCGATCAACTCAAACGAAACAACACAAAGAACAAGATCTTCATCGAGCTCCTCCTTGAGCTCGAAAAGCGCCACCTGCACGGTTTCATCGGCACCGCAAACTGGTTTTGAAGTATCATGAGTCACGGGACTCAGCAATCTCACACCGCGAGATCAAGACTATTTAAGCTTATAGGTAGGAGAAGGTGGTGAGGTGGAGCTGCAGCAAGCAACTAGCATATATGGTGGCTACCATACGCAAAAAGAGAGCGAGAAGAGAAGCAAGGCACGGTCGAACAACTATGATCAAGAAGTGATCCTGAAACTACTTACGCCAAACATAACTCCAACACAGGTTCAATTCCCGGACTCCGCCGAGAAGAGACCATCACGGTTACACACGCGGTTGGTGTATTTTAATTAAGGTCAACTTCGGTTTTCTACAACCGACATTAACAAATTCCCATCCGCCTCATAACCGCGGGCACGGCTTTGAAAGATAATACCTGCAGGGTGTCCCAACTTAGCCCATTATAAGCTCTCACGGTCAACGAAGGATATTCCTTCTACCGAAGACCCGATCAGTCTCGAATCCCGGACTACAAGACATTTCGACAGAATAAAACAAGACCAGCAAAGCCGCCGGATGTGCCGACAAATCGATAGGAGCTGCACATATCTCGGTCTCGTGGCACACCGGATAGGTCAGCCTCACGAGTAAAACCAGCCCTCGAGTTGCCCGTGGTGGCCTCGCAGCTGCCCGTTTGGCCAAGACTCAAGGAGCACCGTCCGGGGGGTTAAAATAAAGATGACCCTTGAGTCTGCAGAACCCAAGGGAAAAAGGCTTAGGTGGCAAATGTTAAAACCAATGTTGGGCCTTGCTGGAGGAGTCTTATTCAAAGCGAACTGTCAAGGGGGTCCCATAAATCACCCAACCGCGTTAGGGACGCAAAATCCGGAACATAATACCGATATGACGGAAACTAGGCGGCAAGAGTGGAACAAAACACTGCATAAGGCCGAGCCTTCCACCGTTTACCAAGTATATAGATGCATTAATTAAATAAGATATATTGTGATATCCTAACAAGTAAACATGTTCCAACAAGGAACAACACCTCCATGTTCCAATAAGGAACAAACTTCATCTTCACCTGCAACTAACAACGCTATAAGAGGGACTGAGCAAAGCGGTAACATAGCCAAACAACGGTTTGCTAGGAAAGGATGGTTAGAGGCTTGACATGGCAACATGGGAGGCATGATATAGCAAGTGGTAGGCATCGTAGCATAGGCATAGAAAAAGAGCGAGCATCTAGCAAGCAAAGATAGAAGTGATTTCGAGGGTATGGTCATCTTGCCTGAAATCCCGCAAGGAAGAAGAACGAGTCCATGAAGAAGACAAACGGACGAAGTCGAATGAATCCTCACAACTCCGGAACGAAACCGGCTAACGAGAGAAGCAACCCGAAAGAAACAAACAACATAGTAAACAACCATCACATAAACATGGCATGATGCGCAAACAAGTATGATGCATGTCCGGTTTAAAGAGGCATGGCATGGCAATATGCACAAACAACACTACAAGTTAAGTGGAGCTCAATATGCAACGGGTTGCATATTGAAAAAACACCACATCACTTATTTAGTTCTCTCCCGATTAGGTACTCAACAATATTAAATGTTATTAAACATGGCAAGAGGTGAAGCATAAGTAAACTAACTATTTAGGCAAGTTTAAATGAGGCCGGAACAACAAACAACAATTCCGGTAAAACCCCATGAGCAATATTTTAGATTCGGTACTGTTCTGCCCAAAAACATATTTTATTGTTGTTAAACAGGAAAATAAAGTGCACCACGTTAATCTATGCATTTTTCTACCCCATTTACATATATAAATTATTTAAATCCGAGCTACGGTTATTTAGTTATGAAATAAATCATTTTAGCATGGCATAGGAGCAAATTAATGTAAACAACATTTTAAACATGTTAAACTTGGATGAAAGTAGCATAATATGAAACTAGATAAAATTCTAAGCACTTTACATATATAATTTGTTTTAATCCGATGCATGGTTAATTAATTATTGATGCATGAACATTAAGGGTTTTCAAAAACTGGCAATCTCGGATAATTAGTAAATTAGTCATAAAAAAAGTGACTCGGGGCCGAATCTGCAGGCTGGCCCAACAGAGGAAAAACACAGAGGGGCGCTGGGCGCCACCCATGGGCTGAGGCCAGTGGTGGAGCTGGCGGGCAGTTGTTGGCCGGCTCGGCGGCGAGCTGGGCGCGACCCACGCTGGGTCAGCAGCTGGCGGCGGCGTGTGCTCGCCTCTCGCTTTCGAACGAGGACGAGGCAGCGTAGGGGGGCGGCGTAGGGGAAGCAGAGGCGCTAACTTGGGGACGAGCGCCCCGGCGAGGGACGGCGACCTCCGGCGACGGGCGTATGGATCCGGGGCGAAGCAGGCGGCGGCACGATGAGGCGGCACTGGAGCTGGGCGCGACCCACGCGCGTGCGAGCGGTCGAGTAAGGCACGGGTCGAGGTGCTCGTCCTCTGCTTGACAGAGAGCAGAGCAGCGGCAGGGACTTGGCGAGAGGCGCGACGAGGTACTTGGCGCGGCTGGCCGCGGGATGCAGGGCACGACGACGCGGGGACGGCCGGATCCAAGGCGGGGGAGGCGCGAAGGCAGACGGATCCGGGCGGTCCATGGGTCGGAAAAGTGGTTCCCGGCGACGAGGAACTTGGCGACGCCGGGGTCGAGGAAGACGGGTGGCGCACGACCATGGCTTCGGGCTCCATGTCCGGCGCTGAGATGGGACGGGGGAGGTCGGCGGCGGCGGCTGCTCGAGGAAGGATGTCCATGGCTGCTCCTGCTTGGTGTTCCTGGTTAGAGAGAGAGAGATGGATTTGAGAGACAGAGAGAAAGGCAGGAGAAGGAAGGGAAGGGACGGCACGGGGCTCATCTGTAGCGGCCGGAGCTGCCGGCGGACGAGGTTGAGCGGGAGGCGGACGCGGGCAGGCAGGGGATTGAGGGGATCCACCGGAGGATGAGCTCTCGGCGAGTCAAGGCGGGGTTGAGGGCGACGAGGAGAAGCAGGAGGTGCTCGGGCGAAGGCAGGGAGGAGGAGCTCGGTATGGGGCTCGATCTGGTGGTTGGCGAAGAAGGCAGGGAGGAGGCGACCATGGATCGAGAGGAGAAGGTGGGCGATGGGATCTAGAGGCTGTAGGTGGCGAGCGATGGTTGGGGAGGGATGGATCCCGAGGGGGATTTGGAAGGTGGCGGCGGGTGATGGGACAAGGGAGCTAGATTTTAGGGTTTGACTAGGGGTGGACTATAAATAGTGAAATGAGGGGAATTTTGGGACATCCAATTTAAATCGGACGGACGGGAAAAACAAACTAGGGGAGTTCAAAAAATAAACTGATGATATTTTAGAGATGATTGGGGATGATCCGGACTCATCGGTAATGACAGCCCGGTTCAGGTTCGGAGCAGTTTTCGGACTAGGTTGCGGAGGTGGTCGGTGGTTGTGCAAAGAGGGGTTAGGTGGTCGGACAAAAGGGAAATGAAAACGCGGTTGGTCTCAAGCGGTCAACAAAAGCAAGGGGGACGCGCAACTACGAAGCGGATGCAAGTTAAAAAAAAAAACAAAGATGGCAACGAAAAGCCGATGCAATGCAAATGATGCAATGATGAAATGCATGACAAGAACAAAATGCAAAACAAAAGACAAAATCTAACCACGGAGAAAATAACATATTGCATCTCCTAAAAGGCAAGAGTTGGTGTTACGAATATGGAAAGTTGTATCCGGGCGCATGAAGAAGTCTGGGGACCCCTGCTCCTAGAACGCCGACAGAGCCCCTGCCCACGGTGCGCCCGAACTTGGTCGAAAGAGAGGCGAAGGGCAAGTGCGTCGTCAGGCCCTAACAGCCTGCGGCCTTGGGCGCCAGCGTGGCGGTTGATTGACGTGGCGGCACTTTGCTCCCGACGCGCCTTGGTAACCGCCCGGATTCGACAAGTCCTTACATGCGAGTTGGTCATGATGATCGGTGATCGTGGAGGCCGACGGTTGGCCTCCGCCCGGCTATAAGGCACGGAACGGCGCCGCCTCTTCCGCCTATCCTTCGCTTCTTCTCTTCCTCAGACGTCCGGTTGCCATGGTCCGATCCGCCGGTTCTCCGTGGAAGAGAAGGAAAGGCTCAAGAGGATCCTGACCCGCTCCCCCAAAAGCGGCTTGCTCTCCGTGTCGTGGCAGGAGCGCGCCAGGAGGCGCCTGTGCCTGCTGCGTGCAGCCGCCACCAGGGTTTCCTCTTCCCTTATACGCGCAAATTGGTGGCCTTGAAGGAGGTGACGCCGGGCGCCACGAGCGGCGCCGCCGACGACGCCGGCGGGTCACGAAGGTGTGCGTCTTCCCCCCTGGAGTCCACGCCGAGGGCTCCTGCCGGCAGTTCATGCTTCGTGTCGCCGCGCCTCTCAAGTCTTGGATTCGTCTTCCTTCTTTCTTCGCCTCCGTCGTCCGGCAGGGGAGCCCCGGGACTCGGGCTGCAGATGCCGGGCAGCACCTCACCACAGGGCAGAGGTTGTGGTAGTTGCCCCGGCGAGGTCTTCATGACTCGAGGCTGGGACGAGGTCACCCGGGTCTGCAGGATGAGAGGCGCCCTCACGATCCACCTGGAGTACGACGGTGCTTCGGTGATGTCCTTCAAGCTTTTCGACGCGGAGGGTCGTCGGCTGGAGTGCTGCCCCGGGAGAGGCGGTCGAGGCCCTGCTGCGGTGAGACGGAGGCCGACCGACCATTCCCTTGGCAGCTTCTCAGGAGACGTAGGCGCCCGAGATCCAGCGACTCCGCCGAGCTCTTCACGACGCCGGAGACGAGCGACGACGGCTACGAGCCCCCGAGCCTGCACCACTCCCAGAGCAGGGCGAGCTCGTCAGGTCGTCGCCGCCCCTGATCTGGATGGGGTTGGCTCCGGACCGGGTGGCCCACTGTTGATGACGGCGCCTACCGCCGTGGTCCCTGTAGATAGGACTCCTTAGGATTCGCGTCTTTTGTTCCTGCGAGGAGCCAAGAATGTAGATTGCGGGGCTTGTAAGATATTTGTAGCTTCGCTTGTCAATATGATCCTTATTATGAGGCAATGCGGATGCTCATTCCGCTTTAGCGCAGCTTTCTTCCTTTCGACCTCGTGAGGGCTTGATGCTCGCACCAACAGGTCCAGTCCCAAGGCCGCTTCACCAGCCGCTGGTATGCCGGTCGCGATGCCGTGGTCAAGGCCAGGAGGTGAGCGGCCCGAGGTCCGGTAAGAGCCTCTGAGTCGCGATGCTCAGGGGGTCCCCCTTGGCGCTCAAGCAGCCATCATTCGGTGAGAAAGGAAAGCGACGCTGCTAACACGGAGTTGCATTGAGTGCGGGGATGGTGTTGCGATGACTAGTGTGCCCAGAGGGTGACTTATCTCGAGGGTCAGGATAATGCTTCCTGGTGCGGCGCCAGGTTCGTGCCTGGCCGGAGAGATTGCGTGGCGAGGTCGCCTGCTCCTTGGAGGACCCCTGAGGTTCACCACAAAGGAACGAGAGCTCGCCGGGCGATCGTTAGTCCTGCCGTTAGTTGCTTTGGAGTGGCGCGAGAGGCCTCGCGAGGTGTGCCGGGCACTCGTGAGCCAGCCAGGGACTCATGAGGCCCTACCTCAAGGAGGGTTGCGCTGCTCTGGGCCTTGTCTTGAGTGTGTTCTCGCAAATTTGGCCGATGCGGTGTTTCACGTCTCGGTCCCGCTCTCGGGCTAGTCTCACCGTGTCCGGCAAGCCAGGTCACGATGCCATGGACAAGACCAGAGGGTGAGGGCCGGAGAGCCGGTAGTAGTCCTGAGTCGCGATGCTCAGGCACCCCCCCTTTAACGCGCAAGCTAGGTTAGATGACGCAACTCTACGTCCTCGGTCCCGGCTCTTGGGCTGGTCTCACCCGTCGCCGGCAAGCCGGTCGCGATGCCATGGACAAGACCAGAGGGTGAGGGCCGAGAGCCGGTAGGAGCCCTGAGTCGCGATGCTCGTGCACCCCCCTTTAACGCCAAGAAGCTGGATTGGATGACGAAACTCGCCCTCGGTCCCGGCTCTCGTGCTGGTCTCACCCGCCGCTGGCAAGCCAGTCGCGATGCCATGGACAAGACCGAGGGTGAGGGCCGGAGAGCCGTAGGAGCCCCGAGTCGCGATGCTCGTGCACCCCCTTTAACGTGCAAGATTTCGCCACCCAGGAGAAGGCACCAAATAACAAGCATGGTGGAACGAGAGCATAATCCTAAGGAAAACGCATGAAGGATACACGTCGCTGGGGCTGGCCCGAGTGGCTTGGGGATGATGCAGCCCGAGGGGCGCCCCCAACAGGATAAGCTAAAGGCATGAAATAAAAGGGACACATGCCGCAGGGACGGACCCACGCGGCCTGGGAATAATGCGGCCCTGAAGGCGCTCCCAGCCGGAAATAAAACTTAAAGATGTCACCTGGTGATGTTGGGGATGAAGGGTTGTTGATGTAGCAGACTCGGTGGGTTGCGGGAGCCGATCCTCACGAGCCCCTAGGCCCAGGGGCCTCGGGAGGCCCGGAGGCGCTGGCGGCCTCATGGGCCATCTCCATCTCCGCCAGGCCACAGGCGTGCCGACCTCTTGAGCCTCCAGATGGTCCTCATGAGGCACGCTGGTGCGCAGCAGCCAGGCGTTTGGCAGCCATAAGGCATGCGTCTGAAGTCAGGGGCGGACCTCGCAACATCCCACTCGCGAGGGCCAGAGGCGCTTGAGATGCGGCTCGGTTGAGCCTGGTATGTCGACAGTGACGCTTGAGCCCACCATCCTCGCCGGATGGGGGGGGCCAGTGAAAGTGGCGGCTACTGCCCTTCATGACCCTTGACTCTCAGAGCTCTGAATGGCCTTGCTGATGAACTCTTGGGGGTTCTGTCCTCCTGATCTTGCTCCTGCTTGCGGGAAACGTGCTTCGAAACACGCCTTGTAACACCCCGGAAGTAACTTTCCATATTTGTAACTCCAACTCTTGCCATTTTCGGCATTGATATATGATATTCCCTCCGTGGTTGGGTTTTTTCTTCATTTTGCATTTTGTCCATGTCATGCATTTTATATCATGTCATCATGTGCATCGCATTTGCATACGTGTTCGTCTCATGATTCCGAGTATTTTTCCCGTTGTCCGTTTTGCAATCCGCACTCCTATCTCCCCGGCGGCCCTTTTACGTTTTTCCGTGCGCGGGTATTAAACCTTCTCGAAATGGACCGAGGTTTGTCTTGTGGCCTTGGTATACCACCGTAGACCACCGGTCAAGTTTCGGTCATTTGGAGCTCGTTTGGTACTCCAACGGTTAACCGCACTCTCGCAAATGCCTCTTTTAAGTTGCAGCCCAACACCCCTTCAAAACAGCCCAATAACCCATCTAAGTCACTTCCATGCTCTCCGTCGTTCGATCACGATCGTGTGGGCGAAAACTACACCTCATTTGGACTCTCCTAGCTCCCTCTATGCCTATTTAAGCAAACCCCCCTCCAAATCCGGATCATCCCTTCCCCGAAACCCTAAAAACCGTCCCCGCGCCCGCCGGACACGTCCGCCGCCCGCCGGACACTTCGCGCCGCCGCCCCGCGCCAATCGGGGGCCGCCACGTGGTCGCCGCACACAAGGTTCCAGCGCCCACCTGGCCCGCCCGTCGGCCGCCTCTCCTCTCGGCGGGCGAGCCCGCGCCTGCCTTTTCCTCCTCCTCGCCGGGCTCCGCGCTCAATCGCCGCCGCCGTCGCCGATCCCGATCCGGCCTCGGGCGCACCTGCCAGATTGACTTCTCCTCTCCTTTTCTTTCTCCAAGTTTTGCATCATTGATATTTTGTAGCTTTTTCGGCGTGCTATATCTTTGCATCTGTAGATCCATTTTGCGCGTATAATATGTCGAAATGTTCGTCTCGAAGAGTAGATCATTTCATCTCATTGCATCATTTTCATTTGAGCTCATCTTGATGCCCGAAATGCTGTTGGAAGAGTGCTATGTGATGTTAGTTTCTGTTTCTTAACAGAACTTGCACTTTTGTTATTTTTGCCATGATTGATGTGTGCACCCTATGATTTTGAGTCCTACATGTGTTTTGAAATATGCCATGCCATCTTTCCAGGGGTGTATGCCATGTATTTTTGTGATCTATGTGGTGACTAGCACAAGCATGCAAAGTAGGTGTCCTGATGTTGCTGTTTTCAGCTCTGTTTTAGCTGATTTTGATGCCATGTTAACTTGATGATACCGAGAGATCCATGCATATTTTGAGATACTTCAGTAAGGATGTTTTGTAAATCATGTCTTGCTCTATCCATCCATGCCTTTGTTTGCAATTATGGAGTGCCATAGCTTGAGTCAATCGAGCTCTATTTTTGCTATCAAATGTTTCCTGGCAGATTGCATACATGTTATTCAATTTTGCCTAGGTTGTTGTGGTTGATCCATGTATGCTATGTTATTGTTCTTGCCATGTATGTCTTCTATGCCATGTCTTCTTGATGTATGTATGCTTAGTTTGTCATATAAGGCTCTGTAGTGAGTGCATTGAGCTTGTAAACATGCTTACTCGTTATCAGTTTTTGACATGTCATGTTGCTGAATCTGTTAACGAAACTTTCAATATTGACATGGGTGTTACTATATTTTCTAATCCTTTTTGGCTTATGGTCAGTAAGGGACTTTTGTTCTATGCTTTGTGTAGATTCATGCCATGCCATGTTTTGCTATTTTAAGTTCTTGTAGCATGTAGTTTTGTTGCTCTGAACATTGCAACCTGATGCTGTTTTTGCCATGTCCAGCCTGATATTTTGTGCTCTTTTGCCATGCTTGTTTGAACCTGTTATGATGTGAACTAGCCGTAGCTCAGTGCTCATCTTTTGTCGAGCATCTTGTGTAGATCACTGCCATGTGCTTTGTTGATACGTTTGGGTGCAGTAGCTTAATTAATTGTTGCTTGCTAAGTGGCATCATGCTGTTAAAGGCAGATTTGTGCCATTCTTGTTTTGCTTGTTATTTGCAAACCGTGCATCCGATTCCGGTGATCTTTATATCGATTTCAACCGAAATCATCTCATCTTTCAGTGGCATACTTGGTTTGCCAAGTTGATGCCTGGTTCATCATTTACCTTCCGAGCGCACATACGCATTGCATATCACATCCCGCATATCATGTCATGTTTTGCATCATGTTGATTGAGCATTGCACCGTGATTTATTGTGGTTCCTTTGTTTGTGTTGTTGCTTTGGGTAGAGCCGGAGACGAGTGCGTGAACGAGGAACCTGTTGAGAACGCTTACGAGGATCAAGCTTTCGACAACTCGAGAACATTGCGAGCAAGATGACCATACCCTCGAAATCACTTCTATCTTTGCTATGCTAGTTGCTCGCTCTTTTGCTATGCCTATGCTACGATGCCTACCACTTGCTATATCATGCCACCCATATTGCCATGTCAGCCCTAACCATCCTTTTCCTAGCAAACCGTTGATTGGCTATGTTACCGCTTGCTCAGCCCTCTTATAGCGTTGCTAGTTGCGTGTGAAGTCAAGTTTGTTCCTTGTTGGAACATGGAGATGTTGTTCCTTTTGGAACATGTTTACTTGTTGGGGATATCACAATATATATCTGCTATATTTTAATACATCTATATACTTGGTAAAGGGTGGAAGGCTCGGCCTTATGCCCGGTGTTTTGTTCCACTCTTGCCACCCTAGTTTCCGTCATACGGTGTTATGTTCCTTGATTTCGCGTTCCTTACGGTTGGGTGATTTATGGGACCCCTTGACAGTTCGCTTTGAATAAGACTCGTCCAGCAAGGCCCAACTTTGGTTTTACCATTTGCCACCTAAGCCTTTTTCCCCGGTTTTCGCGAGCCCGAGGGTCATCTTTATTTTAACCCCGGACCAGTGCTCCTTGAGGCTGGCCCGAACTGAGCTACTGGGGCCACCACGGGAAACTCGAGGCTTGGTTTTACTCGTAGCTAGTCTCATCCGGATGTGCCACGAGAACGAGATATGTGCAGCTCCTATCGAGATTTGTCGGCACAATCGGGCGGCTTTGCTGGTCTTGTTTTATTGTTGTCGAAATGTCTTGTAGTCTGGGATTCCGAGATTGATCGGGTCTTCCCGTAGAAGGAATATCCTTCGTTGACCGTGAGAGCTTATAATGGGCTAAGTTGGGACACCCTGCAGGTAATATCTTTCAAAGCCGTGCCCTTGGTTATGAGGCAGATGGGAATTTGTTAATGTCGGTTGTAGAAAACCCGAAGTTGACCTCAAATAAAATACACATCAACGCGTGTGTAACCGTGATGGTCTCTTCTCGGAGTCCGGGAAGTGAACACGGTGTTGGAGTTATGTCTGACGTAAGTAGTTCAGGATCACTTCTTGATCGCTACTAGCTTCACGACCGTGCTTTGCTCCTCTTCTCGCTCTCTTTTGCGATGTAGCCACCATATATGCTAGCCGCTTGCTGCAGCTCCACTTTACTATCCTGTCCTTCCTATAAGCTTAAATAGTCTTGATCTCGCGGGTGTGAGATTGCTGAGTCCCGTGACTCACAGATACTTCAAAACAGTTGCGAGTTCCGACGATGCGGTGCAAGTGACTCAACCGAGCTCAAGTGGGAGTTCGACGAGGCGTGGTCGTTACTATGTGTCTTTTCCTGATGATCGATAGTGGTGCCCAGTTGGGACGATTCGGGATCTGTGTAGCATTTGGGGTATCTTCTTTTATTTTGGTTCCGTAGTCGGACCTTGAGTGTACTCTGTATGATGGATGTTTATTTATGTACTGTGTGAAGTGGCGACTGTAAGCCAACTATGTATCTTTTTCCCTTATTTATTACATGGGTTGTGTGAAGATTACCTCACTTGCGACATTGCTTTCAATGCGGTTATGCCTCTAAGTCGTGCCTCGACACGTGGGAGATATAGCCGCATCGGGGGCGTTACACGCCTCCACGTGGTGCCCAAGCGCCTCCCTCGAGACCTTGGCGAGGTCGGCGGCCCTCCAGGGGAGAGCCCCCGAGCCCTGCCTGAGGAGGGCCCCGGGCGCGCTTTCCTATGCGATGGAAGGAGGCTCCCCTTGGCCCGGTGCGGGCCCTGAGGGGCCTGTCTCTTGAAGAGCCGGGCCGGTCGATGTCTTCTTCTTCTTGGGTGCTGCCTCGGGAGGCGTCCCGCTGCTGTGGTCTAGGTCTTCCAGCGATGCGGCCTGAAAAGCTCGCTCCAGGGAGCACACTGCATCTCTCTCTTCACAGGGCACCTTGATGACCCCGCCGCTTCCTGGCATCTTGAGGATGTTGTAGCCATGGTGGGTTACGGCCATGAACTTGGCCAACGCTGGGTACCCGAGGATGGTGTTGTACGGCAGGCGAATGTGGGCGACGTCGAAGTCGATGAGCTCGGTGTGGTAGTTGTCGCGGGCCCCGAAGGTGACAGGAAGGCGGACCTGCCCGACCGGGACCGTGGAGCCGTCGGTGACTCCGGAGAAGGGCTTGGTTGGCTGAAGCTGGCTGTAAGGCACTTGAAGATTGTTGGATGTCTCCACGGACAAGACGTTGAGCCCTGCTCCCCCGTTGATGAGGGTCTTGGTGACTAGCACATTGTTGATGATTGGAGAGCAAAGCATCGGAAGAACTCCGGCTGTGGTGCGCACTTGAGCTGATCCGCTGAGCTGAACGTGATGGCGCACGCCGACCACCTGAGAGGGCGCGTGGACTCGAGCTTGGGAGGACTGCATTCGCCAGCGGGCGAACTGCTTGAAGATGCGGTGAGAGGCTGGGCTTGAGCTCCGCCCAGGATCTGACGATCGCCGCGCCTCCCGAAGCCCCTGCCCCTCGTCTGATGGCGGTCTTGATTCTCCTTGGCGGTGGCGGCGGCGGAGGGAGGCCTGCGTTCCCTTGCGGGCGATCCTCACGAGGCTGATCCCTCCAGCCCCCCTCGCGAGGTGGGTCTTGCCAGCGGTCCTCGCGAGGTTGGTCGCGCCACCCTTGGCGCGGGCCGTGGTCTTCCCAGCGTCCTGCATTCCTTCCTCCTCCTCGGCCGTAGCCCCGGTCGCTGCGCTCGGGGCGTCTGCCGACCCTTCCTTCGCGCACGGCCCGGAGCTCTTGACATTCATTGGTGTTGTGGGTGTGGAGGTCGTGGTACCGCAGTGCTGGCTGCCCTTGGAAGACTCGGGCTGATCTCTGCCTCGCTTGGTGTCCTGTTCGACGCGAGCACGACAGCCCCTTGCGCTTCCGTCCTTGGCCTTGGACTTCTTCTCTTGGGATCCGCGGTAGGCAGCTCGAGGAGGAGGCGCCCTCCTCAGCCTGGCGCGCTTGGTCGCCAAGTTGAACAGCTCGAGGAGGTGCAGATCTTCATGCATCGCCAACTCCTCCTTCATCTTGACGTCGCGCCGCCGTCGGAGAAAGCGAGATGATGGCCTCCTCCGTTACCACAGGGATCTTGAGTAGCGTTGTTGAAGCGTTGGATGTACTTTTGCAGGGTTTCCCACAGGCTGCTGCTTGATCCGGCGCATGTCGCTCACGGCGGGTGGCGATCGCGAGTACCACAGAAGTTGGCGATGAAGCGGTGCGCATCTCGGCCAGAAGAGATCGTGCACAGGGCGGATTCAGAGCAGTGCGGGCTCCGTCCTGAGCGCCATGGGAAACCAGTTCGCCATGACCTTTTCATCTCCGTTGGCAGCCTCGATGCCCAGCTCGTGAGAGCTGGAGGAGATCCGTAAAGTCAGCCGTGCCGTCATAGCATGGAGGCAGGTCCGCTTGAACTTGGCGGGCCCGCGCGGCGCTGCGCAGCTTCGGTGGTGAAGCGCGGCAGCCCGCCGTGCCGTGGGGGTCTCGGACGGCGAGAGCTTGGTCTTGCAGGCCTCCTGCGCCCGGCTGGGGGCAGCGCAGGTCTTGACGTCTTTGGAGCGGGGGCGCTCGGTCAGCTTCTTGCGGGCGAGGGACTTCTTGGCAGCTCTGCTCTTGCCGCGCCGGTGCCTGGCGGAACGGGTTCCGCCCAGGGGCCGCGCGCCTTGGGGCCAGGTTGCCGTCTTGAGGAGGAGGCGGCTAAGGCGCCCCGGGAGCTTCATCGCCCGCGCGGGATGGGGTGCGGTGCAGCAAGACGGACGGCGCGGGGTCGCCTCCCGCAGCGCGGACGAGCTCGGCGACGTGGTCGAGCCACTCTTCGTGAAGCGTCGTCGACGGGCGGTAGCGCAGAGCTCGTTAGCGCGATGAGTGCAGCTCGGGCCTCCATGGCAGCTGAAGCGCGCGTGGCGGAGAACTAGCGGGTGGCGAAAGCGTGGCGGTGCGGCCGTCCCGCCTCATGGACGGGTGCTTGGGGCGGCGCTTGCTGCTCGTTCCCGCCGGGCGGTGGCGGCGTTAACGGCAGGTGACGAGAACAGCGAGGCGCTTTGCCGGCGAGGGCCGTCTGGGCGACATGGGAGGCGGCGGCTCGGCGCTTCGACGCAAGCCCGATGGCGTCGAACATGGTTGCGTGGTCGGGAAGAACGAAGCGACGAAAAGATGATTCAGCGCACCCCTACAGCGCGCCAAATGTCGGATTTCGGGTTCCGCAGACCCTTAAGGTTTGAACTACGGGTGCACGCGAGATCAACCGTCCACCGTCTCGTACCTCACCGAATCGCGAGGGACCTAAACTACTAACAAGAACAAAGACAAGAGGCGCAAGATTTATCTTGGTTCGAGCCACCATTGTGGTGTAATACCCTACTCCAGTGTGTGGTGTGTGGATTGCCTCTTGGGCTGATGAGGAACAGTACAGGGAAGAACAACCTCGCGAGGGTCTGTTCTTGGTGGGTGTGATGAACTGCTAAGTGGTATCCCGTCGCTCTGGCTTGAGGATCGGGTCTCTATCTCTCTCTCTCTGGATTCCGAATGGCGGATCCTCCATCGTGTGTCCTCTCCTCCTACTATGGTGGCTAGCTCTACTTATATAGACGAAGGCCCTGGGCCTCTTCCCAAATATTGAGCGGGAAGGGCGCCAACAATTGGCCATTTTGAAGGGGAACAGCGGGTACACTTATCCTGACTAAAGTTGGTCCTCGCCTGCCAAAGGCTCTGGTGATGACGCCTGCTTGGGCTCCACGATGACTGCATTCCAGCCGTTGGGGCTGGTCTTGGTCTTGTTGCACCGAAACGGATGCCTTTGCTTGATGCTCTCGCCTGCGCTTGCTCCCTTTGCACCAAAGAGGAAAGGAGGACGCTGCGCGGGCTGGCGCCCGACTGGCGCCCTTGGTCGTCATGGCTTGCATCACGGGCACCTCGAAAGGTACCCTGCCTTGAACTCTCCGCCCCCTCATGAGCCAGCCTGACGAGGCCGCACCTGAGGAAGCTCTTGGTCGTCCGACCCGCGAGGCTTGGCCCCTCGCGTGGGTCTTGAGCTTGTGTTGATGAAGATGGGCTGTCCTGGGCCTCTCTTGAGCCACGCCTGCAGGCATGAGCGAGCAAGTCTGGGACCCCGTTCCAAACGCCCGACAACAGGATTTTTTACAAACTTAGGCGAAACAGGTTCGGCTAAGCCACCCACCGGGGAAATTTCTTATGTAAGCAAAAGTAATAACAATCACCGGGAAAATTATAACATTCTTTGATAAACAAACTACTGAGGTACTTTTATTACATCTCACCCGAGTGAGTTCTTAAGTATAAAAGGGGCGGAGCAGCTCCGCATTCCAGGCTCGAGGCTCATTGATCTGGCGTTCGACATTGTAAAGATGGTAAGCTCCATTGTGGAGAACTCTGGTGACGATGAAGGGACCTTCCCAAGTGGGAGCGAGCTTGTGTGGTTTCTGTTGATCCACTCGGAGGACCAAGTCCCCTTCTTGAAAGGCTCGGCTCTTCACATTTCTAGCATGGAATCGACGCAAGTCCTGCTGATAGATGGTCGAGCGGATCAGGGCCATCTCTCTCTCTCTTCAAGGAGGTCGGCGCATCTTGCCGGGCTTGCTCCGCTTGACTTGAGTAGAGAGTTCGACTCGGGCGCATTGTGAAGCAGGTCACTCGGCGAGAATTGCTTCAGCTCCATAGACCATAAAGAATGGAGTTCTTCGATCGACCGATTAGGAGTGGTCCTTAATCCCCAAAGAATCGACGGAAGTTCGTCGGCCCATGCTCTGCTGCATGCTTGAGATCACGCATCGATCGAGGTTTGATCCTTTGAGAATTAGACCATTTGCTCGTTACGCTTGTCCATTCGACCGGGGTGAGCAAATGAAGCATAGTCGACTCGCGTGCCTCGAGGCGCAAAAGGCTTTGAACTTGTCGGAATCGAAGTTTGACCCATTGTCAGTGATGATGTTGTGCGGAACTCCATATCTGAATATCAATTCTCGATGAAACTGATAGCGATTACGCATCAAGATTCTTGATAGGTTTAGCTTGATCCACCGTAAACTTGTCGATTGCGACAAGCAAATGAGTGAAACCGCTCCTGCCAGTTCTCGATGGTCCAATCATATCCGACCCCAAACAGCAAAAGGCGGGGCGAGTGGAATGGTCTTCAATCTTTGGCGGGTTTGTGTGACATATTGGAGTAGAACGACATCCTTCACACTTGTCGACTATTTCCTTTGCCATTTCATTTGCTTTTGGCGGTAAAATCCCGCTTTCGGTATGCTTTAGCCACGATGGTGCGAGAGGGCGCATGGTGACCACAGGTCCCAGTGGATATCATCAAAATTATCCGACCTTCTTACGGCGTTATGCACTTCGGCGACTCGATCCGCTTTCTCTGAATAACTGTCCCTTGATCACAGTAAAGGCCTTGGATCGGCGGACGATCTGTCGAGCCTCTTCTTCGTTCTCCGGGAGCTCTTTCCTCAGGATATACGCGATGTCTGATCTTGTCGATCGGGAGTGATGACCACGACTTCCATGATCAGATCGACCACCGCTGGGACCTCAACTTCAGTCGGATCAGTGGCACTTTTTGGCTGTGGAGCTTCTTAAGTGAAAGGATCCTCTTGAATCGACGGTGTGCGGATGTGCTCAAAAATACATCACTAGGAATGGCTTCCCTCTTGGACCCTATTTTCGCCAAATCATCAGCAGCTTGATTTTTCAGTCGGGGTATATGATGGAGCTCTAACCCCTCAAACTTCTTCTCTAGCTTCCTCACTGCATTACAGTAACCAGTCATGGCTGGACTTCTGACGTCGCACTCCTTCATCACCTGATTAACCACTAGATCTGAGTTGCCATAAACCATGAGGCGACGGACGCCGAGTGAAATGGCCATCATAACCCATACAACGATGTTTAAGATACGCTTCATTGTTGGAAGAATCAAAGTGAATCTGGAGCACATATCTGAGCTTATCTCCTCGGGAAACCAATACAACCCTAGCACGGAACCATTCAGCATCTTGGAACCATCAAAGAACATAGTCCAGTGGTCCAAGTGAACTTGAGTCGATAGCTCGTTGTTCAATCCACTCGGCGATGAAATCTGCTATTGCTTGGGACTTGATGGCTTTCTTTGCCTCAAACTTGATATCAAGGGAAGAAGTTCAATCGCCCATTTCGCCACTCTACCGATTGCATCTCTGTTGTGCAAAATCTCGATAATGGGCGTCGGCGGCGATCGTAATGGAATGATCGAGAAGTAATGAGCAACATTCTTGGCGGTCATATAAATCCCATACACAAGCTTCTAATAATGAGGGTATCTTTGCTTTGATGGGGTTAATACTTGAAAAGATAATATCTTTGGGCGCTGAACTTTGAAGGCCTTTCCTTCCTCTTCCGCTCGTAGTAAATCTTGTCTTGACGACTTGTCCTGTGGCTGCAATGTAAAGCAGCAATGGCTCCTTCTTGATTGGGGCAGCAAGCACCGGCTGGGTGGAGAGTAGAGCTTTGAGCTCTGCAAGCGCTGCATCAACTTCAGAGTCCACTCGAACTTGTCGACTTCTTCATCGATCGGTAAAGTGGCAATGCCTTTTCACCGGCGAGAGATGAATCGACTTAAAGCGGCCAAGCATCCGATAAGCTTCGGACGCCGTGCACACGCATGCGGTGTTTCATTCGGAGTATAGTGCCAACTTTTTCTGGTTAGCGTCGATTCCTCGTTCGAAGCGAGAAAACGAGTAACTTTCCACCAGAACTCGAATGTGCACTTTGATGGATTAAGCGATATCATACCTCCGAGATTGGCAAATGTTTCAGCAAGGTCGATCAACGGGTGGAACCTTTCCGTGACTTGACCACAATGTCATCCATGTATGCTTCCACATTCCGACTGATTTGGTGAGTAAACACTTCGAATCATCCTCATGAGCGTGGCTCCGGCATTCTTGAGGCGAATGGCATGGTGACATAACGAAGCACCGAATGGAGTGATGAAAGCTGTTTTGATCTCGTCGGGTCCATCTGAGCGGATCTGATGGTACCGGAATATGCGTCTAAGAAAGACAACCGCTCACATCCCGCGATCAAATCGACTATTTGGTCGATGCGGGGAGAGTAAAATGATCTTCGGGCAGGCCCGATTGATATGTTTGAAGTCGATGCACATGCGCAGTGAATTGTCCTTCTTAGGGACCATGACAACATTGGCGAGCCACTCGGGTGGTAAATCTCTCGGATAAACTCTGCTGCTAAGAGCCGAGCCACCTCCTCGCCAATGGCCTTTCTCTTACGGGCGGCGGACCGTCGAAGATGTTCTTTGACAGGTTTAACTTTTGAGTCGACTTCGTAGATGATGCTCAGCCAGTCCTCACAGAACACCGGCATGTCGGCGAGCTTCCATGCAAAGATGTCCCGATTCTCACGGAGGAACTGGATGGCGCTTCTTCCTATTTGGAGTCGAGTGTTGTTGAGATGTGAGTCGGAGCAGCATTGGGATCGATCGGATGAATATGAATCGGTTTCGTCTCCCGGACGGTGAAATGCTGACTCCGTGGCGGGCTTCTTGGCTCGCAACAAATCACTCGGGTCTGCAGTTTTCTGGTACTCTTGCAGCTCGACCACTGCTATCTGAGCATCTGCGATCTTAGAGCCTTTCTGGAAACACTCTTCTGCCTTTTTCCGATTGCGAGTGATAGTGATCACACCTTTGGGACTGGCATCTTCAGTTTGAGGTACACATAACATGGTCGAGCCATGAAGCGGCGCATATGCGGCCTCCTCGGGATAGCATGATAAGCGCTCTGAAATCCACGACCTCAAGGTCAACTTTTCCTTCTGAAAATTCTTGTAGTCACCAAAAACCACATCGAGAGCAATTTGGCGAGTGACTCAGCCTTCTTTCGGGAATGACTCCATGGAAGCTCATGTTCTTGGTCTGAGTCCGGACATCGGAATGCCCATCCCTTTCAGCGTCTCTGCATACAATATGTTCAGCCCACTGCCACCATCCATCAAAACCTTAGTTAGTCGAGTGCCTTGACGGTAGGGTCGACCACCAACGCTTGCCTCCCGGGGTGGCTATGTGTGTTGGGTGATCGGGCGAGTCGAGCGTGATGGCGGTCTGCGACCATTTCAATGGCGGGTGTCGCGGGCGACCATATTCACTTCAGCGGTTGATAACTTTCAATCGACTTTTGCTTTCAACGTCGGCAAAAATCATCAGTGGAATTGACTGAGGGTACCCACCGTCACTATCTTCCTTGTCCTCAACTTTGTCCGACTCCTTTTCCTTGTCCTTGGGCTGCTTCCCCTGGAACTGCTGAATCAAGAGCCGGCACTATCGAGTGGTATGCTTTGGGTAAATAAGTTTACCCTCTTCATCTTTCTTCATGTGAATGTGACACGGCAAGTCTAAGACATCATTTCCATCTTGGTCTTTCAATTTCTTGGGGTTCCAAGGCCCCTTGGGTTTCCCCTTGAACTTTCCTGGAGTCACGGCCAAGGCTTCTCCAGGAGAAGCTGGCTCGGCTTTCATACATTTCCGTGGAGTTCCCTCCCGGTTTCATTAGCGGCTGACTTGTACTTGCCACTCGGGCCGATCCTCTTCTTCACCATTGGCGTACTTGGTGGCAATCTCCATCATCCGACTCAGGGTCATGTCTCCTGTCCGACCGAATTTCAAACTCAACTCTCTGTTCTTAACACCTTCCCTGAAGGCACAGATTGCCCGATGATCAGATACATTCTCTACTGTGTGGTGCAAAGTGATCCATCTCTGGATGTAATCCCTCAGAGTTTCATTCGACTTCTGTACACACGACTGCAACTCTGTCAACCCTGCTGGTCGCTTGCAAGTTCCTTCAAATGTCCTAACAAACACTCGGGCAAGATCTTCCCAAGTGCAAATGCTGCTGGGTGCTAACTGATTCAGCCATGCTCTGGCCGATCCCTCTAACATAAGAGGCAGGTGTTTCATGGCCACTTCATCGTTGCCGCCGCCAATCTGGACAGCCACTCGGTAGTCCTCAAGCCAGGTATCCAGCTTGGACTCACCAGTGAACTTACTGACTCTAGTCGCCAACCTGAAGTTGGGAGGAATCACCGCGACTCTGATGGCTCTGCTAAAACACTCTGGTCCCGAGACATGTACTCTGCCGCTGATGGGTGCATTTCTGTCATGACCTTCACGGTTAGCTCTGTTCCTGTCGACCCGACCTTGAACGATAACGGATCTCACATCAAAGCCTGGTTCCCTGGGGTCGACTGGAATCCTTCACCCAACACTGTGTTGACGTCTGTCATCTTGCTGCCGAGGCGCATATGACCCACCCCTTGGGGGAGGAGTGGGCACTCAACGTCGATCATCACGATCGAATCGGTCCTCATACTGATCACGCCGGCCTCCATGTCCCTCACGCCTCGGGGGTGATCTTGGGCTATGTGCCGACTGGACTGTATTCACAGCGACGGATCTGCTTGTGAATCTCATTCATGACTGCGATACAGCTGAATTTTGATCTCCTGCTGCCCGGAGCAAATCTCTGATCTGGAGTAAGCCCCTGCCAGCCTCCGACTGGGAAGGCTGAATGGACTCTGCTATACGGGCTGCAGCTGCTAGATTCTGAATGGGAGTTTGGTATACCTGAGTCGGTTGTGGAAAGAGTTGACGTAGACTGGACCATGGGACCCGTTGTTGTGCTCGTTCGTCGAGCACTCACTGGAGATTTTCCAGTCGAGTGCGCTCAGCCAAGTTGGCCAAACGCGCATCTTCTAAGGCACGGGCCTCGGGGGTTTCTCCAATGATAGGAGTGTGAAGTGCATCCATGTTCCGGCGGCGGAGCTCCTCCCTCTGCAGCGAAGTGAGGGGCTCGGGTTGGTACTCTTCGTGAGCCTGCGCCGGCTCGCCTCCACCAACGCCTCCGTCGGTGCGGGGGAAACCAGCAGGACTGCGTGGTCCGTCGACCATCAGAACCTCCACCGTTGGATCGCTGCTGTCGCACTCAGATGCAGACTCTGCGGAGCCAGTCGACAGATCGAACAGGTCGTAGAGAGATTCGTCGGGCTCGATTGCCGCAACTTGGGGAGTGGCCGACTGACGGGCCACCGCGTGCCTCATCCACCGCTAAAGCCTCGATCGATCGGAGCGCTTGCGCCGGCGCGAGACCGGGAGGGAGGACGGCACAAGAGCCGACTGATACTGGGTCGACGGCTGCCGCAGGAGGACGCCCGCAGACGCCGCAGCGGAAGTGCGTCGCCCGTGACGACGGAGTGCGTCAACGTCGAGTGGAGCCTCCTGCAACCAAAGCGGAGTCGTGGCGATGAACATGGCGCGCCAAAGACGGATCTCGCGCCCTCAGCAAAACTCCGCTGAAACCATGATGAATGGGATCGGAAAAATGCAACTTCTCCAATAAGTTGCTAAGACACCTACCCCACGGTGGGCGCCAAGCCGTCGTGGTTCTAAGCTGACAAATAGAATGGGGGTAGGTATGGAGAGGCAACATCCTAGCTATGGAGTAGTTGTTTACGCAAGATGTTTAGGAGTTCAGGCCCTTCTCGGAGGAAGTAACAGCCCTCGTCTCGGGCCGGAGGCGGTCGATTGTATTATGTGCGTAAGAGTTCTGAGTGCGAACCCTTGCACCGAGGAGGGGGTGGCTTATATAGAGTTAGCTGGACCCCTCCGCCCCTCGATTATCAGGGGTTAAAGGTACATTAAGATAGGGGTTCTTGGTAACACCCACATAAAGTGCTATGATGACCATAAAGCTACTTAATGACCGACCGTTTGGGTGCAGTGGCTTTAGATCTCTGGCGGTCGAGTGGTTGGCTTCATGGTTGAGTGTCTTCCAGTTGGTCGAGTGGAACCCTTCCAGGTCGACTGAAAGGTAGTTTCTTCTAGAGATGTCCTTGGGGAGGGTGTCTTAGACATGTCCATGACCCTACCCTAGGTACATGACTTCATCAGCAGCCACGTAAAACTTGCAACAATAAAGTAGAGGATGTCTAACTTGTGTTTTGCAGGGCTTGTTCTGATGTGATATGGTCAAGACGTGATAATATACAAATTGTTGTATGAGGTGATCATGTTTTGTAAAAGTTATCGGCAACTGGCAGGAGCCTTATGGTTGTCGCTTTATTGTATGAAATACAATCGCCATGTAATTGCTTTACTTTATCACTAAGCGGTAGCTATAGTCGTAGAAGCAATAGTTGGCGAGACGACAACGATGCTTCGATGGATATCAAGGTGTCAAGCCAGTGATGATGGTGATCATGATGGTGCTTTGGAGATGGAGATCAAAGGCACAAGATGATGATGGCCATATCATATCACTTATATTGATTGCATGTGATGTTTATCCTTTATGCATCTTATTTTTCTTAGTACGGCGGTAGCATTATAAGATGATCCCTCACTAAATTTCAAGGTATAAGTGTTCTCCTGAGTATGCACCGTTGCAATAGTTAAATCGTGCGAGACACCACGTGATGATCGGGTGTGATAAGCTCTACATTCACATACAGCGGGTGCAAGCCAGTTTTGCACACGAGAATACTCGGTTAAAGCGGGCGAGCCTAACATATGCAGATACGGCCTCCGAACACTAAGACCGAAAGGTCGAGTGTGAATCATATAGTAGATATGACATAGTGATGTTTACCATTGAAAACTACTCCATCTCACGTGATGATCGGACATGGTTTAGTTGATTTGGATCACGTGATCACTTAGATGATTAGAGGGATGTCTATCTAAGTGGGAGTTCTTAAGTAATATGATTAATTGAACTTTAATTTATCATGAACTTAGTCCTGATAGTATTTGCATGACTATGTTGTAGATCAATAGCTCGCGATGTAGCTCCCAGTTTATTTTTGATATGTTCCTAGAGAAAAATAAGTTGAAAGATGATAGTAGCAATGATGCGGACTTGGTCCGTGATCGAGATTTTCTAATTGCTGCCTGGAAGAATTATGTCCGAGGAGTCTGGATTAGGGGTCCTTGGACAGCCGGACTATATCCTTTGGCGGACTCTTGGACTATGAAGATACAAGATTGAAGACTTAGTCCCGTGTCCGGGTGGGACTCTCCTTTTCATGGAAGGCAAGCTTGGCAGTTCGGATATGTAGATCTCCTCCCTTGTAACCGACTCTGTGTAACCCTAGCCCCCTCCGGTGTCTATATAAACTGGAGGGTTTAGTCCGTAGGACAAGAACAATCATAATCATAGGCTAGCTTCTAGGGTTTAGCCTCAACGATCTCGTGGTAGATCAACTCTTGTAATACTCATATCATCAAGATCAATCAAGCGGGAAGTAGGGTATTACCTCCATCGAGAGGGCCGAACACAGGTAAACATTGTGTCCCCGCCTCCTGTTACCATCCGCCTTAGGCGCCGCAGTTCGTGACCCCCTACCCGAGATCCGCCGGTTTTGACACCGACATTGGTGCTTTCATTGAGAGTTCCGCTGTGCCGTCAATGCAAGGCTTGATGGCTCCTTAGATCATCTGCAATGATGCGATCCAGGGTATGGTTTTCCCCCCAGACAGATCTTCATATTGGTAACCGCATCTGCGGCCAACTCGTTTAGCCATCTGGAGCAGATCGAAGCTTCGCCCTGCCATCGGTCAGGTTTGGAAGCAGATTATCTGTCGACATCCGCGGAGACTTGATCTTTGACAGATTCGAGCCCATGTCAGGTGCGCCGCACAGTCATGACGAGCATGACTTAGCTCTGCCGTCGGACGGTGTTCGGGAGATCACACCTTTGTTTACTCCGGCCCTCGATCCGCAACCAATTGCATCGTCCGAGGACGGGTGGATGGACCCCGCCTCGGAGGCCGCACACTCAGTGGCTATAGAGTCGAATACTGACTTCACCTCCCATGAAACCTGTGTCGCCGGACTCTTGGATTCGTCCCCGGCCATGGGCTCTGAACCGCCTGCGTCAGTGCCTATCGAATCTGATTGGGCACCGATCATGGAGTTTTCCTCCGCAGATATCTTTCAGCACTCGCCCCTGGGGGACGTGCTAAATTCATTAAAGTCTCTCTCCTTGTCTGGAGACCCTTGGCCGAACTACGTCCGGCTCGAGTGGGAAGCGAACAACGAAGAAATTCGCTCCCCACCCACCACCCACTTAATAGCCACTGTCGACGACTTAACCGACATGCTCGATTTCGGCTCCGAAGACATCGACAGTATGGACGACGATGCAGGAGATGAATAGGAACCACCGCCCACAGGGCGCTGGACTGCCACCTCATCATATGATATATACATGGTGGACACCCCCAAAGAAGGTGATGGCGATAAGGCAACGGAGGATAATCCCTCCAAAAAGCAATCCAAGCACCAGCGTCAGTGGCGCCGCTCTAAGTCCCGCCATAGCAAAAGCAGCAATACCGGCACAAGAAATAATAACGCTGCGGATAGTGCCAAAGACGAAGACAATCCCCTCCAGCCAGACCTCGAGCGGGAGGATGGGCAAGCTAGCCCTAAGGAACAAGAAGCAGACGGAGAATCAGAGGATGAAAATTACATGCCTCTCTCTGAAGACGAGGTGAGCTACGTCGACGAAGAATTTATCGTGCCTGAGGATCCCGTCGAACAGGAGCGCTTCAAGCGTCGGCTTATAGCCACAGCAAAAAGCTTGAAGAAAAGCAACAACAGCTTAAAGCTGACCAAGATCCGCTAGCGGATAGATGGACTGAGGTCCTAGCGGCCAAGGAATACGAACTCGAGCGCCCAACCAAAAGTTACCCCAAGCGCAGGTTGCTACCCCAACTCGAGGAGGAAGCATTAAAGCCTACGCCTCCAACGTATGATGCGGCTGACCGGCCACCTCGTGGCGAGACAAAGCGGCATATCGGGCAATTCAGCCGCACCCGTCGCCCGGTCGAACAAAAATACCAAGGCCCGGGGTAACACGTAGGACCTGCGAGATATATTGGAAAACAAAGCAGGACATGCAAGATCGATCTACGGATCACGGAGGCATGCCCCAACACGTGACGAGGACCGTCACGCCGGATATACTAAAAGCAAATCCAGCCGGGCCGAATACAACAGACAAGACTCGTATGAACTGCGTCATGATATAGCCCGGCACAAAGGCGCCGCACACCCCCTATGCTTCACTGATGAAGTAATGGATCATGAATTCCTGGAAGGTTTTAAACCCGTAAACATCAAATCATATGATGGTACAACAGACCCCGCGGTATGGATTGAAGATTTCCTCCTCCACATCCACATGGCCCGCGGCGACGATCTACATGCCATCAAGTACCTCCCATTAAAACTCAAAGGACCTGCTCGGCATTGGCTCAATAGCCTGCCGGCAAACTTCATTGGCATTTGGGAGAATTTGGAGGACGCATTCCTTGACAACTACCAGGGTACTTATGTGCGACCACCGGATGCCGATGACTTGAGTCATATAACTCAACAGCCAGGGGAATCAGCCAGGAAATTCTGGACTCGGTTCCTAACTAAAAAGAACCAAATTGTCGACTGTCCGGATGCCGAGGCCTTAGCGGCACTTAAGCATAACATCCGCGATGAGTGGCTCGCCCGACACCTCGGCCAAGAAAAACCGAAGTCCATGGCAGCCCTCACGACACTCATGACCCACTTTTGTGCGGGCGAGGACAGCTGGCTGGCTCGCAGCAACAACACATCGAGAGAACCTGGCAATTCAGATGCCAAAGATAGCAACGGCAGGCCACGGCGCAACAGACACAAGCGCCGCAACAACGGCGACAACGCCAAAGACACGGCAGTTAATGCCGGATTCAGTGGCTCTAAATTCGGTCAGCGGAAAAAGGTGTTCAAAAGAAGCAATCCGGGCTCGTCCGGTTTGGACCGCATACTCGATCGCTCGTGTAAAATTCACGGCACCCCTGACAAACCAGCCAACAACACCAACAGAGAATGCTGGGTGTTCAAACAGGCCGGCAAGTTGAATGCCGAAAACAAGGAAAAGGGCTGCATAGCGGCGGCGAGGAGCCCGGCCGCCCGAACACGGGAGGGCGGAAGAAATATCCTCCCCAAGTGAAAACAGTAAACATGATATCGCAACCCATATTCCCAAGCGGGGCGAGAGCGTGCTGCGAGGACATCTATGCGATGGAGCGATCGCCCCAAAGTTCAACCCATGGTCTTCTTGTCCGATCACCTTCGATCACGAGGACCACCCACTAGTATCTGTCATGGCGGTTCCGCGCGTTGGTCCTTGATCCTATCATCGGCGGATTTCACCTCACTCGAGTCCTTATGGGCGGTGGTAGCAACCTGAACCTGCTCTATCGGGATACGGTCGCAAAATGGGTATAGACCCTCAAGGATCAAACCCACAAAACCACCTTCAAAGGTGTCATACCAGGTGTAGAGGCACATTGCGGGCTCAATTACACTGGAAGTGGTCTTTGGATCTCCAGACAACTTCCGAAGCGAGGAATTAATCTTCGATATCGTCCCCTTCCGTAGTGGCTATCACGCACTAATCTCCGGACAACTTCCGAAGCGAGGAATTAATCTTCGATATCGTCCCCTTCCGTAGTGGCTATCACGCACTACTCGGACGAACCGCATTTGCTAGATTCAATGCGGTACCGCATTATGCATACCTCAAGCTCAAAATGTCAGGACCTCGCGGGGTTATAACAGTTAATGGAAACACAAAACGCTCGCTTCGCACAGAGGAGCACACTGCGGCCCTCGCAGCAGAAGCACAAAGGAGCCTTATGAGGCAAACCGCCAATTCAGCGAAAAAGACCCCAGACACCTTCAAGCGAGTCTAGAGTACCCTGCAAGAGGATCGCCAGGCACGTTTAGAGCTCGCCTAGAAATTCGGCCTCCGTCCCAGCCCAAGTGAAGCGGCAAAATTTACGCCGCGCGTACATAATTACGCACTCAATATACCATGGGCACAGGCGGAGGCACGACCATGGCACGTCCCATAATGCGTCTCAACCGCTTCAGGACCTGTATACCTTTAACATTTTCTTCCTTTCAGGAACCTATTCTCTGAAGGCCCTCTCCGATCGTCTGATTGTCGAACTCGTCACGGGAAGGAAACACCAAGGAAGCTAGAAGTTTTGACATACAAGGGAATCCTCACGTGGTCTCTGATAACGATCGATATACCTATTTTACATACCCATACGCAGCTTGCCCTTGGATAGGACATGTCAAATAGTCCTATTTTTTGCTTATTGCACTACTTGTATACATACGCTTTGACGTATCATTTAAATAACAATGTATAGCATTAGCTTATTATTGCATCTCCTTTTTTCCTTGTCTGCTTATTTGCGACAAATTGCACCCGTACATTCTGATACGACTAGTGCCCCAGGGGCTTCAGTGTACCCCATAACACGGCATGAAAAGTCCGAACACTTTCGACAGTGCGACACCCCGAACTTATAGCATTATATGCATCAGCTCCGAATCATGTCTTGGGTCAATAGTTGGGTTTGCCCGGCTCCCATGTTTTGGTACCTTACGTTCCGCTATATCGGCTAAGGTAGCGCTGGGAGAACTACTGCAATTGTGTTCCGGTTCTTCGGACGAACACCTCGATGAAAGCGGCCTATTTGTCATGATGAGGCGAGAGCTGGTCGCTGTTCGAGAGGTCTCAAATCCTTAAAGATTTTTTCCGCTTCGAGCAAGGAGTCGGCCTTGTCCGATTTAGGAATACATAGCGCCCCAAGTTCGGCCTTCCGAATACTAGAGGCTTCGCCAAAATTTAAAATTGTAGACTTCTATGGCTAAGTGAGAGTGATAAAGCTTTATAGTCTGATTGCCTAGTTCGTTGTGCTAAACACCTCCTTCGAAGGACCCAATATTGGGATAAAGAGTGGTCAGGTTTATCCCGAACACCTCAGTACTAGTTACATGGGGGCATAAGCCGACGACTCACCAACTCTCAAAATTTATAAACGGCCGCACAGAAGGTAATATTTTAAATTAGCAAGCGTTATATAGCGCACATGAACTGGTTTCATATTACAGGATCACATGAGTACATTCATTCAAATATTGCATCCTTAGCACATTCCTCCGCCACAAGGCGAGCATCCTTCAGGACACTGTCATAATACTTTTCGGGGTGGCGATGCTCCTTGCCCTCCGGCGGCCCCTCCTTCACCAGCTTTTCGGCATCCAACTTCGCCCAGTGCACTTTCGCCCGGGCAAAGGCCCTGCGCGCACCCTCAATGCAGACGGACCACTTTATGACTTCAAACCGTGGGCAGGCATTCACAAGCCGCCTTACTAGACCGAAGTAGCTACCAGGCAGGGGCTCGCCAGGCCACATCCGGACTATAAGGCCCTTCATGGCCAGTTCGGCCGCCTTGTGAAGCTCGACCAGTTGCTTCAATTGGTCGCTAAAGGGCATCGGATGTTCGGTCCACTATACTGAGACCAGAAAAACTTCTCCGTCGAACTCCCTTCCTCGGCCTGGTAGAACTCTGCTACATCCGATACACTACTGGGTAGATCTGCGAACATTCCTGGAGAGCTCCGAATTCGGGTAAGTAAAAGAAAAGTTTTCTTCACATGCTTACTTTGCATAATGAATGCCTTACCCGCCGCTATCTTCTTGATCGCCTCAATTTCCTAGAGGGCCTTTTGGGCTTCGGCCTTGGCATTTTGTGCGTTCTCGAGGGCCTTCGTAAGCTCGGACCCTTGCGTCTTAGAGTCACGCTCCAAGGACTTGTATTTCTTGACGAGAGCCTGGAGCTCTTGGTGCACCTCGCCGACTCGGGCCTCTTGCTTCTCTCGCCCGATGCGCTCCTTGGCCGCTTTGTCTTCGGCCTCGGACATCGCCTTCTTTAGGGCCGCCACTTCGGTCGTGGCCCCTAGCAAAATTCATGACGATCCTATTACTCAAAAACCACATTTTTCTTTATCAGTATACAGACGGGGATCACTTACCTTTGTTCTCTTCGAGCTGCCTCTTGGTAAGGCCGAGCTCTTCCTTGGACCGCTCAAGGTCCCACTTTAGTGCGGCGACCTCCGCAGTACGAGCGGCAGCGGCCAGTAGTGAAGCCTGCTTATTCACATAGACACATTCTGATTAGATTCCTGCGATTATTATTTGATCCACTGTTCAGCTTTTCTTTGTGAACGCCAAACAGAGCATCAGGGGCTACTGCCTATGCTGTAACATTTTCTTATAACTTGATTACTAGCCTCAAAGCCTGTTAGGAGGCTGGCACAGGCTTCAGTCAGCCCGCTTTTGGCGGACTGAACCTTCTCGACCACCGCACTCATGATAGTGCGGTGCTCTTCGTCGATGGAAGCGCCGCGAAGCGCTTCCAGCAAGTTGTCCGATGCCTCTGGATGGACAGAGGCCATCGGTACGGACGCCTTGCCCCTCTTAGCGAGGGGTCGCCTGACAGAGTCCGGAACCACTGGAGGTTCCGGCGCAGTATTCGGCTGGGGGCCAAACTTGCTGCCCCCGTCATTTGAGCCAATGGGAATCTTGCTCCCCATGCGCCCAGCGTCTGGAATGTCGCCTTGGGGCGCCTCCGGAACTGTCTCCCCTTGGTTCAATGCCCTTTGAGACAACACCTCGGCATCGTCCGTAGGGCGGGGGGAGGAGGCGGTCGGGAGTGAATCGTTGTTCATATCCGACGGGCCCAAAGAATCATCCGAAGAAGATACATCGATATGGGCTTGGGATGGACTGCATAATCACGTTCGGCGTGATAAGAAGCAATAAAATAAAACATACCAAGAACTGTCATGGTATCCAGATACTTACGACTTCGCCAGGGGCTTGTCCCTGGGTAACCACTCCTCGTTGCTAAAAGCGGCTGCTGTGGAACAGTCCGGAAGGAGAGTCCTTCCCTTCTTGGACCCTTCGGCCTCCCTAGACGGGGCGGCCTTCCTTTTCTTGTCTCCCCCGGTTGGGGGGGGGGACTTTCCTCTTCCTCCTCCTCGTTTTCATGGGAGGAGTGCGCCTTGGTGTTTTCGGACGATGAGTACGATATAACCTTGCGCCGGAGACCTTTCCTGGTCCCCGTGGCCTTCTTCTTGGCCTTCTTCTCCGGCGCCTCATAAGGTGCTGGAACCAGCATCTCCGTTAAGAGAGCATCGGCTAGATCTTCGGGCAGCGGGGCCGGACAATCGATCCGCTCCGCTGTCGCGACCCAGTCCTGTTAAATGGCATGAAGGCTCAGATCCTTCACATGATTATACTGGGGAAAGAAAACATCCTATGAGATATAAGAATCTTACCGGATTGGCGAGGCGCTTTGCGATAAGTCCATGATCCTCGGTAAGGGGAGGAGGTACCTCGGCAGACTTGAACAACACCTTCCGGATGTCTTGGTGCGTCATGTCGAAGAGCTCTCATAGCGTCGGTGCTTAGCGAGTCGAACTCCCACAAATTGAATGCCCGTCTTTGACACGGGAGGATCCGGCGGAAGAGCATAACCTGGACCACGTTGACAAGCTTGATTTTCTTGCTTATCATGTTTTTGACGCAGGTGTGGAGTCCGGTCAGCTCCACCGATGAACCCCAGGATAGTCCCTTCTCTTTCCTGGAGGTGAGCCGCATGGGGATTCCGGATCGAAATTCGGGGGCCGCCACCCAGTTGGTGTTGCGCGGCTCGGTGATGTAGAACCACCCCAATTGCCACCCCTTTACGGTCTCCACATAGGAGCCTTCAAGCCAGGTGACGTTGGGCATTTTGCCCACTGATACGTCCATTTTGCATCATGCTTTTATATCGATATTGCATTATGGGCTGTTATTACACATTTTGTCACAATACTTATGCATGTTCTCTCTTATTTTACAAGGTTTACATAAGGAGGGAGAATGCCGGCAGCTGGAATTCTGGGCTGGAAAAGGAGCAAATAATAGAGACCTATGCACAACTCAAAAGTCCTGAAACTTCATGAAAGTTATTTTGGAAATAATAAAAATCTTGGAAGAAGAATCTCGTCGGGGGCTTCCACCTGTCCACGAGGGTGGGGGCGCCCCTACCCCTGGCGCGCCCCCCTGCCTCGTGGGCCCCTGTCGGCTCTCGGTGCCCATCTTACGGTATATGAAGTCTTTCGTCCAAGAAAAATCATATGCAAGCTTTGGGGCGAGACTCCGCCACGAGGCGGAACCTTGGCGGAACCAATCTAGGGCTCCGGCGGAGCTGTTCTCTTGGGGACACTTCCCTCCGGGAGGGGAAATCATCGTCATCGTCGTCACCAACGCTCCTCTCATCGGGAGAGGCAATCTCCATCAACATCTTCACCAAAGCACCATCTCCTCTCAAACCCTAGTTCATCTCTTGTATCCAATTCTTGTCTCCAAGTGCAGGATTGGTACACATGGGTTGCTAGTAGTGTTGATTACTCCTTGTAGTTGATGCTAGTTGGTTTATTTGGTGGAAGATCATATATTCAGATCCTATATGCATATTAATACCCCTCTGATTATGAACATGAATATGCTTTGTGAGTAGTTATGTTTGTTCGAGGACATGGGAGAAGTCTTGCTATTAGTAGTCATGTGAATTTGGTATTAGATTCGATATTTTGATGAGATGTATGTTGTCTATCCTCTAGTGGTGTTATGTGAACGTCGACTACATGACACTTCACCATTATTTGGGCCTAGAGGAAGGCATTGGGAAGTAATAAGTAGATGATGGGTTGCTAGAGTGACAGAAGCTTAAACCCTAGTTTATGTGTTGCTTTGTAAGGGGCTGATTTGGATCCATATGTTTCATGCTATGGTTAGGTTTACCCTAATACTTCTGTTGTAGTTGCGGATGCTTGCAATAGAGGTTAATCATAAGTGGGATGCTTGTCCAAGTAAGGACAGCACCCAGGCACCGGTCCACCCACATATCAAATTATCAAAGTACCAAACGTGAATCATATGAATGTGATGAAAACTAGCTTGACGATAATTCCCATGTGTCCTCGGGAGCGCTTTTCTTTATATAAGAGTTTGTCTAGGATTGTCCTTTGCTACAAAAAGGATTGGGCCACCTTGCTGCACTTTATTTACTTTTGTTACTTGTTGCTCGTTACCAATTATCTTATCACAAAACTATCTGTTACCTATAATTTCAGTGCTTGCAGAGAATACCTTGCTGAAAACCACTTATCATTTCCTTCTGCTCCTCGTTGGGTTCGACACTCTTACTTATCGAAAGGACTACAATAGATCCCCTATACTGGTGGGTCATCACCCACCATGGCGCCTCCGCACTCTGCTTGCTGGCCGACCACCATCTTTGGTTTAACACTGAAGGTCTTCAGCCACAGGCCGAAGTGGGGCTTGATGCGGAGAAAGGCCTCGCACACGACGATAAACGTCGAGACGTTGAGGATGAAATTGGGGGCCATATCATGGAAGTCCAGCCCATAGTAGAACATGAGCCCGCGGACAAATGGGTGGAGGGGAAACCCCAGTCCACGGACGAAACGGGTAAGGTACACGATCCTTTCGTGAGGCTCGGGGGTGGGGACGGTCTGCCCCGCATCTGGGAGCCGGTGCGTGATATCTGCGGCCAGGTATCCGGCTTCCCGGAGGTTCGTAATGTTCTCTTCCGTAATGGAGGAGGCCATCCACTTGCCTCCCGCTCCGGACATGTTTGGAGTGATTTTGCGGAGAAGATGCGAACTTGGGCGCTGGAGCTCGAGTGCGCGAGAATGGATGGGCAGGGAAGAAGAAGGCGTGGGTAAAAAGGAGGAGTCCTTATCCCTTTATAAGGGCGGAGCAAACTATGCGCCTCCTCACCTGCCTGGTAAACTCGTTTATTCCTCAAGCGCCGTAATTGATGGCGCGGTTGGGTTACCCACACCAGTATTGATGAGAATCCCGTGATAAGGGGACACGATCTCTGCTTCAACAAGACGTGCCAAGAAAACCGCCTCGCAATGTGTGCAGTAGCTGGTTGAGAAAAATGATTCAAATAATGACCGGGCCATGGCGTGATGTCACGTTATGAAAAGTTGTCAGCAGATTAGATTTGTGGAAATATTATACTCTCTACAGTGGTATGTGGAATTTGTTTTGCAGAGTCGCACACTATCCTTGTGTTCAAAATCTTCTATGGAGTATTCGTAGGAAGAACCCGCCTTGCAATGCCGAAGACAATCTACGCGCTGGACTCATCGTCATTGAAGCCTGGTTCAGGGGCTACTGAGGGAGTCCTGGATTAGGGGGTCCTCGGACAGCCGGACTATATCTTTTGGCCAGACTGTTGGACTATGAAGATACAAGAATGAAGACTTCGTCCCGTGTCCGGGTGGCACTCTCCTTTGCGTGGAAGGCAAGCTTGGCAGTTCGGATATGTAGATCTCCTCCCTTGTAACCGACTCTGTGTAACCCTAGCCCCCTCCGATGTCTATATAAACCGAAGGGTTTAGTCCGTAGGACAAGAACAATCATAATTATAGGCTAGCTTCTGGGGTTTCGTCTCAACGATCTCGTGGTAGATTAACTCTTGTAATACTCATATCATCAAGATCAATCAAGCAGGAAGTAGGGTATTACCTCCATCGAGAGGGCCCGAACCTTGGTAAACATTGTGTCCCCCGCCTCCTGTTACCATCCGCCTTAGACGCACAGTTCGGGACCCCTACCCGAGATCCGCCGGTTTTCACACCGACAATGTCCTTGATGCACCGCTAGGTGACAGACCTATTGCAGGAGCAGATGCAGATGTTATGAATATTTGGCAAGCTCGATATGATGACTACTTGATAGTTTAGTGCACCATGCTTTACGGCTTAGAACCGGGACTTCAAAAATGTTTTGAACGCCACGGAGAATATAAGATGTTCCAAGAGTTGAAATTGGTATTTCATACTCATGCCCGTGTCGAGAGGTATGAGACCTCTGACAGTACTTTTCCTACAAGATGGAGGAGACTAACTCAAGCAGTGAGCATGTGCTCAGATTGTCTGGATACTACAATTGCTTGAATCAAGTGGGAGTTAATCTTCCAGATAAGATAGTAATTAACAAAGTTCTCTAGTCACTTTCACCAAGTTACTAGAACTTCATGATGAACTATAATATGCAAGGGATGACAAAAGTAATTCCCGAGCTCTTCGCGATGCTGAAATCGGCGAAGGTAGAAATCAAGAAAGAGCATCAAGTGTTGATGGTTAAAAAGTCCACTAGTTTCAAGAAAAGGGCAAAGGGATAGAAAGGGAACTTCAATAAGAATGACAAGCAAGTTGTCACTCCCATGAAGAAGCCCAAAGCTAGACCAAGCCTGAAACCGAGTGCTTCTACTGCAAAGGAAATGGTCACTGGAAGTGGAACTGCCCTAGATACTTGGCGGATAAGAAGGATGGCAAAGTGAACAAAGGTATATTGGATATACATGTTATTGATGTGTACTTTACTAGTGTTAATAGCAACCCCTCGGTATTTGATATTGGTTCAGTTGCTAAGAGTAGTAACTCGAAACGGGAGTTGCAAAATAAACAAAGACTAGTTAAGGGTGAGGTGATGATGTGTGTTGGAAGTGATTCCAAGGTTGATAAGATCACCGTCGCACACTCCCTTTACCTTCGGGATTAGTGTTGAACCTAAATAAATGTTATTTGGTGTTTGCATTGAGCATGAATATGATTGGATCATGTCTATTGCAATATGGTTATTCATTTAAGTCAAAGAATAATTGTTGTTCTATTTACATGAATAAAACCTTCTAAGGTCATACACTCAATATAAATGGTTTATTGAATCTCAATCTTAGTGATACACATATTCATAATATTGAAGCCAAAAGATGCAAAGTTAATAATGATAGTGCAACTTATCTGTGGCACTGTCGTTTAGGTCATATTGGTGTAAAGCGCATGAAGAAACTCCATGCTGATGGGCTTTTGGAATCACTTGATTATGAATCACTTGATGCTTGCGAACCATGCCTCATGGGCATGATGACTAAGACTCCGTTCTCCGGAACAATGGAGCGAGCAACTGACTTATTGGAAATAATACATACTGATGTATGCGGTCCGATGAGTCTTGAGGCTCGCGGCAGGTATCGTTATTTTCTGACCTTCACAGATGATTTGAGAAGATATGGGTATATCTTCTTGATGAAACATAAGTCTGAAACATTTGAAAAGCTCAAAGAAATTCAAAGTGAAGTGGAGAATCATCGTAACAAGAAAATAAAGTTTCTACGATCTGATCGCGGAGGCGAATATTTGAGTTACGAGTTTGGCCTTTATTTAAAACAATGTGAAATAGTTTCACAACTCATGCCACCTAGAACACCACAGCGTAATGGTGTGTCCGAACGTCATAACCGTACTTTATTAGATATGGTGCGATTTATGATGTCTCTTACCGATTTACCACTATCGTTTTGGGGATATGCATTAAAGATAGCTGCTTTCACATTAAATAGGGCACCATCTAAATCCATTGAGACGACACCATATGAACTGTGGTTTAGCAAGAAACCCAAGTTGTCCTTTCTTAAAATTTGGGGCTGCAATGCTTATGTGAAAAAGCTTCAACCTGATAAGCTCGAACCCAAATCGGAGAAATGTGTCTTCATAGGATACCCAAGGGAGAATGTTGGGTACACCTTCTATCACAGATCCGAAGGCAAGATATTCGTTGTTAAGAATGTATCCTTTCTAGAGAAGGAGTTTCTCTCGAAAGAAGTGAGTGGGAGGAAAGTAAAACTTGATGAGGTAATGGTACCTTCTCCCGAATTGGAAATTAGTTCATCATAGAAATCAGTTCTAGTAATGCCTACACCAATTAGTGAGGAAGTTAATGATGATGATCATGAAACTTGAGATCAAGTTACTACCGAACCTCGTAGGTCAATTAGAGTACGGTCCGCACTAGAGTGGCACGGCAATCCGGTTCTGGAAGTCATGTTACTAGACCATGACGAACCTACAAACTATGAGGAAGCGATGATGAGCCCAGATTCCACAAAATGGCTTGAGGCCGTGAAATCTGAGATGGGATCCATGTATGGGAACAAAGTATGGACTTTGGTGGGCTTGCCCGATGATCAGCAAGCCATTGAGAATAAATGGATCTTCAAAGAGGAAGACGGATGCTGATGGTAGTGTTGCTATCTACAAAGCTAGACTTGTCGAAAAAAGGTTTTTGACAAGTTCAAGGTGTTGACTACGATGAGATTTTCTCACTCATATCGATGCTTAAGTCTGTCCGAATCATGTTAGCAATTGCCACATTTTATGAAATCTGGCAAATGGATATCAAAACTACATTCCTTAGTGGATTTATTAAAGAAAAGTTGTATGTGATACAAACAGAAGGTTTTGTCAATCCTAAAGATGCTAAAAAAATGTGCAAGCTCCAGCGATCCATCTATGGACTGGTGCAAGCATCTCAGAGTTGGAATATACGCTTTGATGAGTTGATCAAAGCAAATAGTTTTATACAGACTTGCGATGAAGCCTGTTTTTGCAAAAGTGAGTGGGAGCACTATAGCCTTTCTGGTAAGTATATGTGAATGACATATTGTTGATCAGAAATAATGTAGAATTTTTTGGAAAGCATAAAGGAGTTTTTGAAAGGAGTTTTTCAAAGAAAGACCTCGGTGAAGCTGCTTAAATATTGAGCATCATGATCTATAGAGATAGATCAAGACACTTGATAAGTTTTTTCAATGAGTACATACCTTGACAACATTTTGAATTAGTTCAAAAATGGAACAGACAAAGAAGGAGTACTTGCCTGTATTGCAAAGGTGTAAAGTTGAGTAAGACTCAAAACCTGACCACGGCAAAAAAAATAGAAAGAGAATGAAAGTCATTCCCTATGCCTCAGCCATAGATTCTATAAAGTATGCCATGCTGTGTACCAGACTTATTGTATACCTCACCATGAGTTTGGCAAGAGGGTACAATAGTGATCCAGGAGTGGATCACTGGACAGCGGTCAAAATTATCCTTAGTGGAATAAGGATATGTTTCTCGGTTATGGAGGTGACAAAAGGTTCATCGTAAAGGGTTACGTCGATGCAAGTTTTGACACTGATCCGGATGACTCTAAGTCTCAATCTGGATACATATTGAAAGTGGGAGCAATTAGCTAGAGTAGCTCCGTGCAGAGCATTGTTGACATAGAAATTTACATACGGATCTGAATTTGGCAGACCCATTGACTAAACTTCTCTCACAAGCAAAACATGATCACACCTTAGTACTCTTTGGGTGTTAATCAAATGGCGATGTGAACTAGGTTACTGACTCTAGTAAACCCTTTGAGTGTTGGTCACATGGCGTTGTGAACTATGGGTGTTAATCACATGGTGATATGAACTATTGGTGTTAAATCACATGGCGATGTGAACTGGATTATTGACTGTAGTGCAAGTGGGAGACTGAAGTAAATATGCCCTAGAGGCAATAATAAAGTTATTATTTATTTCCTTATTTCATGATAAATGTTTATTATTCATGCTAGGATAGTATTAACCGGAAACTTAGTACATGTGTGAATACATAGACAAAACAAAGTGTCCCTAGTATGCCTCTACTTGACTAACTCATTTATCAAAGATGGTTATGTTTCCTAACCATAGACATGTGTTGTCATTTGATGAACAGGATCACATCATTAGGAGAATGATGTGATGGACAAGACCCATTCATTAGCTTAGCTTTATGATCGTTACAGTTTCATTGCTACTGCTTACTTCATGACTTATACATGTTCCCCAGACTATGAGATTATGCAACTCCCGAATACCGGAGGAACACCTTGTGTGCTATCAAACGTCACAACGTAACTGGGTGATTATAAAGATGCTCTACAGGTGTCTCCGAAGGTGTTTGTTGGGTTGTCATAGATCGATATTAGGATTTGTCACTTCGTGTATTAGAGAAGTATCGCGGGGCCCTCTCGGTAATGCACATCACTATAAGCCTTTCAAGCAATGGGACTAACGATTTAGTTGCAGGATGATGCATTACGGAACGAGTAAAGAGACTTGCCGGTAACGAGATTGAACTAGGTATGATGATACCTACGATCGAATCTCGGGCAAGTAACATACCGATGACAAAGGGAACAATGTATGTTGTTGTTATGCGGTTTGACCGATAAAGATCTTCGTAGAATATGTGAGAGCCAATATGAGCATCCATGTTCCGCTATTGGTTATTGACCGGAGATATGTCTCGGTCATGTCTACATAGTTCTCGAACCCGTAGGGTCCGCACGCTTAACGTTCGATGATGATTTGTATTATGAGTTATGTGATTTGATGACCGAAGTTTGTTCGGAGTCCCATATGAGATCACGGACATGACGAGGAGTCTCAAAATGGTCGAGACATAAAGATTCATATATTGGAAGGCTATATTCGGACATCGAGAAGGTTCTGAGTGATTCGGGTATTTTTCGGAGTACCGGGGACGCCTTATTGGGCATTAGTGGAGAGAGGGGAGAAGGTCCAAGTGGCGCGCGCCTCCCCCTTTCCCAAACCGAATTGGACAAGCGGTGCGGCCCCCCTTTCCTTCTCCCTCTCCCTCTCTTTCCTTCTCTCCTACTCCGAATAGGAAAGGGAATCCTACTAGGACTTGGGAGTCCTAGTAGGACTCCCTATGCTTGGCGCGCCCCCTAGGCCGGCCGCCTACTCCCTCCCTCCTTTATATACGGGGGAGGGGAGCACCCCAAAGGCACCCAAGATTTTTCTTTGCCGTGTGCGGTGCACCCCTCCACAGTTACACACCTCGACCATCTTAGTGCTTAGGCGAAGCCCTGCGCCTGTAACATCATCATCACCATCACCACGCCATCGTGCTGACGGAACTCTACCTCGACCTCAACTGGATCAAGAGTTCGTGGGACGTCATCGAGCTGAACGTGTGCTGAATGCGGAGGTGTCGTACGTTCGGTACTTGGATCGGTTGGATCGCAAAGAAGTTCTACTACAGCAACCGCGGTACTAAACGCTTCCGCTTTCGGTCTACGAGGGTACATGGACACACTGTCCCCTCTCTTTGCTATGAATTTCCTAGATAGATCTTGCGTGATCGTAGGAATTTTTTTGAAATTACTGCGTTTCCCAACACCCCCCAGGGTGGGCACATGATGCAGATTTGTTCCAACGGGACCAACGACCCTAGTTGTTGACAGGAGAATCATTAGGCTGGGATGGAATGATAAATCCCATTCCGCACGACCACTCCACAGCCCCGCCACCCTCTGTCGCACCTTATTCTTGCATCTCGATGTTGGAATCCGTCTTTTCACCGTCGATGAACCCACCGCCCCGTAGCTTCGTCTGATGTCTGTAGAGGTCCATTTTCACTAGTAATCGAACTGGTCGACCTTGGTGCTGGCATAGGAAGGTCAAAATCAACTCCTAGATGGACGGTGGCACCAAATATCGATGAAGAAGGCCAACACCGCCCCGACATCTCAGCCTCGTTTGTCACATCCATGGGCAAGAATCGCCTCTGCAAATCGCATGTGTCCTCCGCGGTGTTTGTCCTTAGCCCTACCTCCATTGATTCCCATTGTGTCTTCTGTTGGGGAACGTAGCATACAATTTCAAAAAAAAATTCCTACGCTCACTGTCGGTGAGAACGACACCTATGGGATCACTGGAATCCCTTCTACGGTCGGCGGACGCGGGGTTGTGAGAAGAGCAGGTCCAGGAGCTAGCACAAAGATCGTTTACCCAGATTCAGGCCGCGAGGATGCCTAATACCCTAGTCCTGCTTTAGTGGATGTATTGAGTGTTCATGAGCTTCCGAACTAGCTATGGTGGCTGCGTAGTTCCAAAGAGCCGAATCCCTCTCCAGTATGCCCCGGGCCTCCTTTTATAGGCAAAAAAGGGTTGCCACAGTGGCACACAGGAAGTGGAAAGGCCTACAGTGCGCGAGCCTATCGCCCAGCATTACGGGAAAAAGCGCATTAAATGCGCTACTTAGGTGTCTATCAGCTTTATCAGGGATGGGAGCGAGGCCCATCCCGTCCGTCGCCACTCTGCCTCGCTTCGACACGCGCCCAGGCCAGCGATGTGTGCAGCGCCATGTAGGAAGGCAGGCTGCTGAGGTGGCGCGGTGGCAGGGTATTCACGAAGATCTGCATGCCACCACGCAGGTGCTTGCTGAGTTGGTCTGGAAGCTGCATGTTGCCACACAGGTGCCTGCCCAACTGGTTGGGCTGGCAGCTGCATGCGAACGGCGGCGGAGTCTTAGCTGGTGCGGGCCTGGCAGTGGCCCCGCTGATGCCCTCGGCAAGGGTCTTGCCGGGGGCCCGGCAACGGTCTTGCCATGGCGTTGCAGTCGTCCTCGGCAAGGCGCTTGCCGAGGGTCTTGTGGATTTCCTCAGCTAGGATCCCACTAAGGGTCGCCGTCTTCTGATCCTCATCTGATCTTGCGTGTTTGTGATCTTGACAAAGATCTGCATGTCACCACAGAGGTGCCTCCCGAGCCCTGGTTCCAATGTAGTTGTTGACGGCGTTCGGAACCCTTGGGCTCAAGGGTGGCTCGCTCCGCTGGCATCGGGCAGGCTGCCCCGGCAAGGCTCTTGTCGGGGCTGTGGAGGCTGCCTCGGCAAGGATCTTGCCGAGGGAGTCTACCTCGCCCTCTTGTGTTCCTGGTCTTGGCGTTGTCTTGGTTGTCTTGTGCTTCGGCTTCTCTCCAGCTTACCTCCTCTGCCCTGCTAAGTGTGGCCGCGGTGCGTGGCTCTACTGCCCGTGCACAAGTAAAGGGGTCAAAAGGAGAGCCCGTACTTATGTACACCGACAGGAGCCCCCGGGCCTGGGCCACACATAAGCGCGACGCTTTGTTGGGCTAGCCCCAAAACGGTGCGCGGGCAGGTGGGGCAGATTTTACCGCAGTATTTGTTTCGTCCGCTGTGCTTGCCCACGACCGCGTTGAACGCATGATGTGGAGGGTCGTGCGTGACGTGGGGGTCATGCGTGGGGCGGTTCCCGCACGCATGCATCACGTCGCAGTAAAGAGGCGGCTCGCGCCTTCCCCATAAAAAGAGGGAGGCGTGGAGGCGCGGCTCGTTTACTGAGTGGACTCAGGTTGCGGTCTTCAAGGCGCCCACGCCCCACGATCACGGGATGGGGAACGGTCGACTCACCCGTCCCTTCAACTCTGCTTGCTTGCCACGTGCCCTTCATGCAGGTGGCACGCGGTGGAGGCGGGAAACCGGTCCTTCGCCGATTAGGGCAGCGGGTCGGTCCTGATTCCCTGCGCCCTTGATGAACGGATTGGTTGAGCAGGGCGGCTGAGCCTCGACCCGCCCCTTTATAAGAAGGGGGGAGGGGGATGGCACTCCCACATTCCCCCAGCATCCATCTTCTTCCACTTCCGCTCCTTCCTTCCACCCATCATGGCGAGAGGGGGCGCAGGCCCTTCAACGGTGGGGGTGAGGGTCACTGCTCGACAGCGCGTTCCTCCTTCCCAGGAGCTCGCGGCGGCGGAGCCGGACGTGAGGGGAAGGGGGAGGGGGCGAGGCCGAGGTTGCCGCGGCGGTCGGGGGAGAGGGGGACGAGGCGGCGCGATGGCCGTGCCTCCGCCAGCGATGCCGCCCGTGATGGAGGGCCACGTCGGGGACCAGCTTCGGGAGTTCTTCATCAGGCTGCGCCGGCCACCGCGTCGTCGTCTCCGTCACCCTACTCCATTTGCTCGGGAAATGGAGCTCGACCTGCCCTAGACCCTTAGATTGCACATGAGGGGCTGCGGGAACGGCGGCACACAGGTCGACGTCGACTTCCCCGCTCCTCATGTTATGTACCTCTGTCGCGGGTGGAAGACATTTGCTCGCATCCATAGCCTGATGGCGGGGCTCATCCTCTACTTCAAGTTAATGGAGAGCGGCTGCCCTCCGTCAAGGTCTTCGGAGATCTTGGAAATCGCCTAATGTGTTGCGTGGAGAGGTCCTCCGACGATGAAGATTCCTCCTCGAGCGGGAGTGATGAGGAGGACAGCGACAGCGACGACGACGGAGTAGAGCGGCAGGGTGCCGACCCGGACTTCGACTGACCGCGCCGCCACTCCATCGGCCACGCGCCCTGTCGAGGGCCTTCCTCGCCAAGCTCTCCATCGGGGCGCTCCCCGTCGTCTCCTTGGGCGGCTGGCGTAGGAGGGCCGGAGAAGGCGAAGAAGGCGGGTGGCAGCCGTCAAGTCGGAGTACATGGGCACCGACGCCTTCGTCACGTATTGTCGGCCCGCTCCTTCGTCTTCCAGCTCCTTTCCCGGCACCAAGATGTTCTCTTGGTGCCTTCTGCTCCTTGCACCTCGCCTAGGCGCTCCTTTTGCCCTCTTGCTGTCCCGTTCCACCTTCTGAGGAGAGGGACAAGAAAGGGATTACAGGCACTTTATCTCTTTTTAGTTTGTAAGCCTGCGGGCACTTGTTAATTTTAAGACTTGTAATCCCCTTTCTCATGTTTTAATTCCGTATGAACTGTACCTGTATGGGATGTTTTTAGTGAAAAAGGGTGCTTGCCGGGATTCTTTGTGCGTGAGCGAGGCCCATGCCAATGGATGAATCCTTGTTATTTTTAAAATAAACATTGTCGCCCGGCAACAGGCCTTGTCGTCCCTCCACTTCAATCGACCATTCTCACGCTTTTGGCGAAGGCAGGGGTGAAGTAGAGTTAGGCCCCTCATTCATTTCCTTGCCACCGCGACTACGACCAAGTTCCGACCCAGGGGATAGCTCTTTGGTACAGGAAAAGGGGAGCATGGTGGTTTAAGAATATAAATGCGGTTTCACATGTCCCAGTTCTATACGGAAATGCATAACAGGGGATGAAAGACTTATCTGAATCCACAGCCCCCGGCAATCTTGGCTTGTCGGGGTTGGATCCTCGTGTCTTCAGCCCCCCGGCAGTCTTGGCTTGCCGGGGCGGGGCGCCGGTTCGTCCTCTTTATCCCAAGTGGCTCAGCAGAAGTGTCCATGTGCCCTGCAAACCAAAGAGGACAAAAAGACGCGAACTCGGCCTCTAGGCTAGGAGTTAGTCGCCGCTAAGCACTATCAACCCTAACCGAGGGAGAGACTTAACCTAGCATGCATGCTATAACTTAGGGCGCCAGCGCTTCGTTTATTTATGCTCAGGGTCTGCGCCTGGCTTTGTACAGAGGGTTACATGCCTTGCCGGCAAAGCTTGTACAAAAGGTGGCTTGCCGGGGAGCCCGACAGCAGTGCCTTACGGGTAAAACTTGCGAAGATGTTCGATGTTCCAGGAGTTGCTCATTGGGACAGCATCTTCGGTCTCCACGCGGAAAGCGCCGAGCCTGGTGACTGTATTACCCGATAAGGGCCTTCCCACTTTGGCGTCAACTTGTTGGAATTCCTGGCCGACTGAACGCACTGAAGAACAAGGTCGCCTTCCTCAAAGCTTCGGGCATGAACCTTGCGGCTATGGTAGTGGCGCAAGGCTTGCTGGTAGCGCGCTGCTCTCACAGCCGCCCGAAGATGATCTTCCGCAAGGAGCGTTGCGTTATCTTGCCGCAATTGCTCTTGCTCAAGCTCGTCGTGACCCATATGTGAGTTCCATGGGGAGAAGTACTTCTGCCCCATATACCAGGGCAAAAGGTGTCTGGCCGGTGGCTCGATTTGGCATTGTCCTGATCGACCAAAGAACCGCCGGCAACTCATCAACCCAGCACCTTCCGCTCTTGTGCATCCTGTCAAAAGTCTTTGTCCTCATGCCTCGCAATACTTCAGCATTTTCCCTCTCCGCCTGGCCGTTGCTCCGTGGATGTGCCACGGAAGCGAAACAGACATTACTGCCGAGGTCTTGGATGTATTGCATGAAGGTGTGGATTGTGAACTACGTGCCATTGTCGGTGATGACTCTGTTTGGCACACCAGAACGGCAGACTAGCCCTTTGAAGAACTTGACGGCTGACTGTGCAGTAACCTTCCTCGCTGCCTCCACCTCCGACTACTTTGTGAACTTGTCGATTGCAACATACAAGTACTCAAAGCCCCTGACAACGCGAGGGGAAGGGCCCAGTATGTCGAGCCCCCAGACCGAAAATGGCCAGGAGAGAGGAATTGTTTGAAGGGCTTGAGCTGGTTGATGAAGCTTCTTCGAATGGAACTGGCATGCTTCACAATTGGTTACTAGTGCCATCGCATCTTGGAGGGCGGTGGGCCAGAAGAAACCTTGCCGGAATGCCTTGCCGGCAAGGGCCCTCGACCCTATGTGGGAGCCACATATGTCTCCATGTATCTCTACCAACAGCTCCAGTCCTTCCTTCCGGGGGATGTACTTTAATTTCACACCATTCGGTCTCTTCCTGTAGAGGACGTCGTCGACGAACTGGTACAAGGCAGACCGACGGGCTACTTTTTCCGCTTCTTCCTGCTCCTCGGGAAGTTCCCCTGTCTGGAGGAAACGGATGGTATGATGTGCCCATGCCAGAGCCTGGGGCTCGACGGCAGGGACCAAAGGCATCTCTTCTGCCATGGGGGCGGCTGTCTCGATGGCCAGGGCTTGGCGCCCTGCCGGAGCCAGCTGCCCCTCGGCAGGATCAGAATCCGCGGCGACACCATTGTCGGCGGCCCCTGGGGGCTTAGCGGGAAAGTACTTGCCGGGGCCTGATTACCTCCGCTTGTTCTATTCCATTGATGGTTCGACGGATGGTTGAGTTAACCGAAGCAGAAAGGTACCTGGTTCCACAGGTAGCTTGAATGCAGCATGCTTTGACAGGTAATCAGCGATGTCGTTCTCCGCTCGGGGAACGTGCTCCGCTTGTATACCGTCGAAGCGCTCCTCCAGCTTCCTCACCTCATCTATGTAGGCCTCCATCAACGGGCTCTGACAATCTTTGTTGACTTGTCTGATGACAAGCTGTGAATCACCCCTGACGATGAGCTTCTTAACTCCGAGGTCTGCCGCGATCCTGAGACCGGCAAGCAGCCCCTCGTACTCAGCAGTGTTGTTTGTGGACATCTCCCTGGGAAAGTGTATCTGGATCACATACTTGAGGTGCTCTCCAGTGGGTGCGACAAGCAGCACACCGGCACCGGCGCCTTGCAGCGAGAAAGCCCCATCAAAGTACATGATCCAGTCGCGACTTGCTTCCTTGCCGGGGAGAGCAGTCTCCTGGATTTCTTCGTTGGGCGTTGAGGTCCACTCTGCAATGAACTCCGCCAAGACTCTGCTCTGGATCGTCGAAGTACTTTCAAACTTCAACCCAAGGCTTGACAACTCCAAGGCCCACTCCACAATCCTTCCGGTTGCGTCTGGGTTGTGCAGTATTCGTTGCAACGGGAGGCGGGTGATGACAGTGATCTCGTGGGCTTGGAAGTAGTGACGCAGCTTCCTCGAGGCCATAAGGAGGCCAAAGAGCAATTTATGCATAGCAGAGTACATTGACCTAACCCCCTGGAAGAGGGAGCTGACAAAGTAAACCGGGTGTTGCATCATCTTCTTCTTCTGCACCACTTCATTTGGCTGCGCGGGCCCTGTCCCGATGGCGTCAGACTCTGCCGGGGGCCTTGCCTTGCCGGCACCAGGCCCTGCCGAGGGAATTTCTGACGTGCCATCCGCCGGTCCTGCCGTTGCCACTGCCTCTTCGTCGACCTCCCTCTGCGCCACCAGCACGACGCTGACCACTTGATTCATTGCCGCTAGATACAGCAGCAACGGCTCTTTCGGTTTAGGCGCCACTAGTACTGGTGTAGAAGAGAGGTATTTCTTAAGATCCTGTAGTGCTACTTCGGCCTCCGGGGTCCACTCCATAGGGACCGCCTTTTTCAAAATCTTGAAAAAGGGACGGGCGTGCTCGGTAGACTTGGAGATGAATCTACTCATGGCGGCAACGTAGCCAGTGAGCCGACGCACATCCTTGATCCGCTTGGGCGCCTCAATCTGCTCGATAGCCTTGATCTTGTCTGGGTTTGCCTCGATCCCACGCTGCGACACAAAGAACCCGAGAAGTTTGCTGGACGGAACACCGAAGACACACTTCTTAGGGTTCAGCTTGAGGTTGATCTTGCGCAGGTTGGCAAACGTCTCTTCTAAGTCTTGTACAAGAGTTGCCTTGTCCTTGGTTTTGACCACTATGTCATCCATGTATGCTTCCATATTTCTACGTAGCTGGGGTCAAAACCAATTTGGACCGCTCTTGCAAACATTGAGCCAGCACTCTTCAACCCGAAAGGCATCCGTAAAAAGCAATATGTACCACATGGGGTGATGAATGTTGTCTTCTCTTCGTCTTCTCTTGTCATGAAGATCTGGTGGTAGCCCGAGTAGGTGTGATACGTCTCCAACGTATCTATAATTTTTTATTGTTCCATGCTATATTATATTCTGTTTTGGACGCTTAATGGGCTTTATTATACAATTTTATATTATTTTTGGGACTAACCTATTAACCGGAGGCCCAGCCCGGAATTGCTGTTTTTTTACCTATTTCAGAGTTTCGCAGAAAAAGAATATCAAACGGAGTCCAAACGGAATGAAACCTTCGGGAACGTGATTTTCGGAACGAACGTGATCTAGAGGACTTGGACCCTACGTCAAGACATCAACCAGGAAGGCACGAGGTAGGGGGGTGCGCCTACCCTCCTGGGCGCGCCCTCCATCCTTGTGGGCCCCATGTTGCTCCACCGACGTACTTCTTCCTCCTATATATACCTACGTACCCCCAAACTACCAGATACAGAGCCAAAAACCTAATTCCACCGCCGCAACCTTCTGTACCCGTGAGATCCCATCATGGGGCCTTTTCCGGAGCTCTGTCGGAGGGGGCACCGATCATGGAGGGCTTCTACATCAACACCATAGCCTCTCCGATGATGTGTGAGTAGTTTACTTCAGACCTTCGGGTCCATAGTTATTAGCTAGATGGCTTCTTCTCTCTTTTTGGATCTCAATACAATGTTCTCCCCCTCTCTTGTGGAGATCTATTCGATGTAATCTTCTTTTGCGGTGTGTTTGTTGAGACTGATGAATTGCGGGTTTATGATTAAGTTTATCTATGAACAATATTTGAATCTTCTCCGAATTCTTTTATGTATGATTGGTTATATTTGCAAGTCTCTTCGAATTATCAGTTTGGTTTGGCCTACTAGATTGATCTTTCTTGCAATGGGAGAAGTGCTTAGCTTTGGGTTCAATCTTGCGGTGTCCTTTCCCAGTGACAGTAGGGGCAGCAAGGCACGTATTGTATTGTTGCCATCGAGGATAACAAGATGGGGTTTATATCATATTGCATGAGTTTATCCCTCTACATCATGTCATCTTACTTAAAGCGTTACTCTGTTCTTATGAACTTAATACTCTAGATGCATCTTTGGATAGCGGTCGATGTGTGGAGTAATAGTAGTAGATGCAGGCAGGAGTCGGTCTAGTTGTTTTGGACGTGATGCCTATATACATGATCATACCTAGATATTCTCATAACTATGCTCAATTCTGTCAATTGCTCAACAGTAATTTGTTCACCCACCGTAATACTTATGCTCTCGAGAGAAGCCTCTAGTGAAACCTATGGCCCCCGGGTCTATTTTCCATCATATTAATCTTCCAACACTTAGCTATTTTTATTGCCTTTTATTTTACTTTGCATCTTTATCATAAAAATACCAAAAATACTATCTTATCATATCTATCAGATCTCACTCTCGTAAGTGACTGTGAAGGGATTGACAACCCCTTTATTGCATTGTTTGCGAGAATTTATTTGTTTGTGTAGGTGCGAGGGACTCGTGCGTGGCCTCCTACTGGATTGAGACCTTGGTTCTCAAAAAATGAGGGAAATATGTACGCTACTTTACTGCATCACCCTTTCCTCTTCAAGGGAAAACCAACGCAGTGCTCAAGAGGTAGCAAGAAGGATTTCTGGCGCCGTTGCCGGGGAGGCTAACGCAAGGTCAAGTCAAGATTTGGACTCCTGACAACGAGCCATTTCTGGCGCCGTTGCCGGGAGTCTACATAAAATCAACATACCAAGTACCCATCACAAACCCTTATCTCCGCATTACATTATTTGCCATTTGCCTCTCGTTTTCCTCTCCCCACTTCACCCTTGCCGTTTTGTTCGCCCTCTCTTTTTAGTTCGCCTTCTTCCGTATGTATCTTTGTTTGTGTTTCCTTGTGCCTTCTATATGCTTGCATCTTAACTTGCTGAAAATCTATTGATATGGATCCACTTAAAGTGTTCTACTTGGATCATCTTGATCCTTATCTTTCGTCTTTGAAACCCCAACTAGCCTAGTTGATGGGAAAGCTTTAGATGAGCATGCTCATTTTGTGCGTCATCGTTTGTCTGAAAAAGGGAAGCTCTTATGGTATCATATAAATAGTTTGCTATGCTATGCTTGGAATCTTTGTGAAATTTGTGATTTTACTTGTTGCTCTAAGAACCCTAAAAAACACCTTCCCTACCTATGTGAGTTCAATGATAATGAAATCTTATCTTCTTATGCAAAGGGTGTTTATAGCTACTATGATATCGAACAAATTGAAGAATTTGTCGTTTTTAAGGGTGCTCATGAAGTTGCTTCTTTGATTGAGAAGTATGATTTTACTCTCAACAAATCTGAAAATTCCGTCATACTTCAATATTGCAATGAAAACTTTTCTCATAATGTCTATGTCCAAGAATTTATTGAAAGAATGACCGTTGCTTTGGAAGAAAATAGTGATATGCATGAATCTATAGATAATGATGATTCCGATGATTTAGTCGAAATATCCCTTGATGAACATGATGCTTGCTATTCTTGTTGCCATGATGCCAATATTTATGAAGACGAATTTGCTATAGTTCCTTATGATAAAAATGAGATTGTTGCTATTGCACCCATGCTTAATAGTTCCCTCGAAGAAAAGCATGATTTCAATGATTTTACTATACATTCTCTTGATTTCAATTGTGCTAATAATATGCAAAACCCTAATCTCGGGGATGCTAGTTTTGCTATGTCTACTACTTGTTGCAATGATCATGATTGGGGTGATTCTTCTTATGATCTTGAAAATTTATTTAATCCCCATGATGAATATGAGAATGATAATATTGTTTGCAATAATATTGAAAGTGGTTTTGGAAGAGTGTCAACTTTAGATCCCACGTATTTGGAGAATATTCAATCTTATGAAATTTTTGATAAAAGTGGGTTTTGAGAGGTCATGACTTTAGTTAATGTTAATCCCACTATTTCGGAAGAGTGTCAACTTTGCATGCATGTGGATCGTGTTGAAAATATTTTATGTGATAGCTATTTTGTTGAATTTGCTTATGATCCCACATGTAATTATTATGAGAGAGTAAAATATGGTCATAGAAATTTTCATGATAATAAATTACCTCTCGTTATGTTGAGATTGCTATTGTTTCTTTCCGCTTCCTTGCATATGCTAGTTTTTGCTTGCTATGATAATTTGTTTGCCTATAAGATGCCTATGCATAGGAAATATGTTAGACTTAGATGTGTTTGTCACGTGTTTCATGATGCTCTCTTTGTGATTCAATTCTTGTCTCCCATGAGAGCATCAATAAAATTATCTATGCCTAGCTAGGGGCGTTAAACGATAGCGCTTATTGGAAGGCAACCCAATTTTATTTTTAGTTCTTTTGCTTTTTGCTTCTGTTTAGGAATAAATATTTGATCTAGCCTCTGGTTAGATGTGTTTATATGTTTTAATTAGTGTTTGTGCCAAGTTAAACCTATAGGATCTTCTTGGATGATAGTTATTTAATCTTGCGGAAAATTCCAGAAACTTTCTGTTCACAAAAATAATTGTTAAAAACCAACAGAACGTGATAAAATATTGATTCCAATTTCTGCTGATCAATAAACAAATTGTCTAGGTCTTCCTATTTTTTCTGAATTTTTGGAGTTCCAGAAGTTTGCGTTAGTTATAGATTATTACAGACTGTTCTGTTTTTGATAGATTCTGTTTTCCGTGGGTTGTTTGCTTATTTTTTTGAATCTATGGCTAATAAAATAGTTTATAAACCATAGAGAAGTTTTAATAAAGTAGGTTTAACACCAATATAAATAAATAATGAGTTCATTACAGTACCTTGAAGTGGTGTTTTATTTTCTTTCGCTAACGGAGCTCACGAGATTTTCTGCTGAGTTTTGTGTTGAGAAGTTTTCAAGTTTTCGGTAAAAGATTTGATGGATTATGGAACAAGGAGTGGCAAGAGACTAAGCTTGGGGATGCCCATGGCAACCCAATATAATCTAAGGACACCTAAAAGCCAAAGCTTGGGGATGCCCCGGAAGGCATCCCCTCTTTCGTCTACTTTCATCGGTAACTTTACTTGGAGCTATATTTTTATTCACCACATGATATGTGTTTTGCTTGGAGCGACTTGTATTATTTGAGTATTTGTTTGTTAGTTTGCCACAATAATCCTTGTTGTACACACCTTTTGAGAGAGACAGACATGATTCGGAAATTGTTAGAATACTCTCTTTGCTTCACTTATATCTTTTGAGTTATATAGTTTTTGCTCTAGTGCTTCACTTATATCTTTTAGAGCACGGTGGTGGATTTGTTTTATAGAAACTATTGTTCTCTCATGCTTCACTTAGATTATTTTGAGAGTCCTACAAAACAACATGGTAATTTGCTTTAATTATGATATGCATTCAAGATTAGTAAAAAAATTCTTATGAGTGCGTTGAATACTATGAGAAGTTAGATGCTTGATAATTGTTTTGAGATATGGAGCTGATGGCATTAGAGTCATGCTAGTTGAGTAGTTGTGAATTTGACAAATACTTGTGTTAAAGCTTGTGATTCCCATAGCATGCATGTATGGTGAACCGTTATGTGATGAAGTCGGAGCATGATTTATTTATTGGTTGTCTTCCTTATGAGTGGCGGTCGGGGACGAGCGATGGTCTTTTCCTACCAATCTATCCCCCTAGGAGCATGCACGTAATACTTTGCTTTGATAACTTGTAGATTTTTGCAATAAGTATATGAGTTCTTTATGACTAATGTTGAGTCCATGGATTATACGCACTTTTCTTCCTTCCACCATTGCTAGCCTCTCTAATACCGCACACTTTTCGCCGGTATCATACACCCACCATATACCTTCCTCAAAACAGCCACCATACCTACCTATCATGGCATTTCCATAGCCATTCTGAGATATATTGCCATGCAACTTACCACCGTTCCGTTTATTATGACACGCTCCATCATTGTCATATTGCTTTGCGTGATCATGTAGTTGACATCGTATTTGTGGCAAAGCCACCGTTCATAATTCTTTCATACATGTCACTCTTGATTCATTGCATATCCCGGTACACCGCCGGAGGCATTCACATAGAGTCATATTTTGTTCTAAGTATTGAGTTGTAATTCATGAGTTGTAAGTAAATAAAAGTGTGATGGTCATCATTATTAGAGCATTGCCCCAAGTGAGGAAAGGATGATAGAGACCATGATTTCCCCACAAGTCGGGATGAGACTCCGGACTAAATAAATAAATAAAAAGAGGCCTTAAAAAAAGAGAAAAGGCCCCAAAAAATGAGAGAAAAAGAGAGAAGGGACAATGTTACTATCCTTTTACCACACTTGTGCTTCAAAGTAGCACCGTGATCTTCATGATAGAGAGTCTCTCATTTTGTCGCTTTCATATACTAGTGGGAAGTTTCATTATAGAACTTGGCTTGTATATTCCAATGATGGGCTTCCTCAAATGCCCAAGGTCTTCGTGAGCAAGCGAGTTGGATGCACACCCACTTAGTTCCATTTGTTGAGCTTTCATATACTTATAGCTCTAGTGCATCCGTTGCATGGCAATCCCTACTCACTCACATTGATATCTATTAATGGGCATCTCCATAGCCCGTTGATACGCCTAGTTGATGTGAGACTATCTTCTCCCTTTTTTTCTTCTCCACAACCACCATTCTATTCCACATATAGTGCTATGTCCATGGCTCACGCTCATGTATTGCGTGAAGATTGAAAAAGTTTGAGAACATCCAAAGTATGAAACAATTGCTTGGCTTGTCATCGGGTTGTGCATGATTTAAATACTTTGTGTGGTGAAGATAGAGCATAGCCAGACTATATGATTTTGTAGGGATAACTTTCTTTGGCCATGTTATTTTGAGAAGACATAATTGCTTAGTTAATATGCTTGAAGTATTATTATTTTTATGTCAATATTAAACTTTTGTCTTGAATCTTTCGGATCTGAATATTCATACCACAATTAAGAGAATTACATTGAAATTATGCCAAGTAGCATTCCACATCAAAATTCTGTTTTATCATTTACCTACTCGAGGACGAGCAGGAATTAAGCTTGGGGATGCTTGATCGTCTCCAACGTATCTATAATTTTTATTGTTCCATGCTATATTATATTCTGTTTTGGATGTTTAATGGGATTTATTATACACTTTTATATTATTTTGGACTAACCTATTAACCGAAGGCCCAGCCCGAAATTGCTGTTTTTGCCTATTTGAGTTTAGCAGAAAAAGAATATCAAGCGGAGTCCAAGCGGAATGAAACCTTCGGGAACGTGATTTTCGGAACGAACGCGATCCAGAGAACTTGGACCCTACGTCAAGACATCAACCAGGAAGGCACGAGGTAGGGGGCCGCGCCTACCCCCTGGGCGCGCCCTCCACCCTCGTGGGCCCCACATTGCTCCACCGACGTACTTCTTCCTCCTATATATACCTACGTACCCCCAAACTACTAGATACAGAGCCAAAAACCTAATTCCACCGCCGCAACCTTCTGTACCCATGAGATCCCATCTTGGTACTTTCCCGGAGCTCCGCCAGAGGGGGCATCGATCATGGAGGGCTTCTACATCAACACCATAGCCTCTCCGATGATGTGTGGGTAGTTTACTTCAGACCTTCGGGTCCATAGTTATTAGCTAGATGGCTTCTTCTCTCTTTTCGGATCTCAATACAATGTTCTCCTCCTCTCTTGTGGAGATCTATTCGATGTAATCTTGTTTTGCGGTGTGTTTGTTGAGACCGATGAATTGTGGGTTTATGATCAAGTTTATCTTTGAACAATATTTGAATCTTCTCTGAATTCTTTTATGTATGATTGGTAATCTTTGCAAGTCTCTTCGAATTATCAGTTTGGTTTGGCCTACTAGATTGATCTTTCTTGCAATGGGAGAAGTGCTTAGCTTCGGGTTCAATCTTGTGGTGTCCTTTCCCAGTGACACTAGGGGCAGCAAGGCACGTATTATATTGTTGCCATCGAGGATAACAAGATGGGGTTTATATCATTTTGCATGAGTTTATCCCTCTACATCATGTCATCTTACTTAATGCGTTACTCTGTTCTTATGAACTTAATACTCTAGATGCATGCTGGATAGCGGTCGATGTGTGGAGTAATAGTAGTAGATGCAGGCAGGAGTCGGTCTACTTGTTTTGGACGTGATGCCTATATACATGATCATACCTAGATATTCTCATAACTATGCTCAATTATGTCAATTGCTCAACAGTAATTTGTTCACCCACCGTAATACTTATGCTCTCGAGAGAAGCCTCTAGTAACCTATGGCCCCCGGGTCTATTTTCCATCATATTAATCTTCCAACACTTAGCTATTTTTATTGCCTTTTATTTTACTTTGCATCTTTATCATAAAAATACAAAAATATTAACTTATCATATCTATCAGATCTCACTCTCGTAAGTGACCGTGAAGGGATTGACAACCCCTTTATTGCGTTTGTTGCGAGGATTTATTTGTTTGTGTAGGTGCGAGGGACTCGTGCGTGGCCTCCTACTGGATTGATACCTTGGTTCTCAAAAACCGAGGGAAATACTTACGCTACTTTACTGCATCACCCTTTCCTCTTCAAGGGAAAACCAACACAGTGCTCAAGAGGTAGCAAGGCGTCGAGGAATGATAACAGATCACACCCGGCCGTGGAGTCAACAATCTGGTCGATGCGCGGCAACGGGAAGGGGTCCTTAGGACAAGCCTTATTGATATATGTGTAGTCAATACACAGCCTCCACTTCCCGTTTGCCTTGCGCACCACCACCGGATTTGCCAACCATGTCGGATGGAGCACTCCCCTCACCAAGCTTGTTGCTTCCAACTTCCTGATATCTTCTGTGATAAACTCTTGCCTTTCCAGAGCCTGCTTCCTGACCTTCTACTTGACGGGCCGCGCATGAGGACATACGGCTAGGTGGTGCTCAATCACCTTCCTGGGAACACCGGGGATGTCGGATGCTTGCCATGCAAACACATCGACATTCGCCCGCAGGAAGGTGACGAGCGCGCATTCCTATTTGCTGTCGAGGGTGGAGCTTATGGTGAAAGCCCCTCCCGTGCCATCCTCCTTAACGGACACCTTCTTCGTCGGTGGTGGCTCAGCTCTGGATTTCTTGCTCTTGCCGGTGGAGCTCTCTGGCACGTCCTCGATGGTAGCACAACACTCCGAAGAGGTGCGCTTGCCGGAGTGGGTGCGAGAGGTCTTGCCGGGCTTCTTCTTCCCTCCCAGGGCTTCAGCGGCAGGAGCAAGTGCCTTGGCGGCAGCTGCTACAACTGCTTCCAGGTAGAGTAGGTCGGCGCAGATCAGCGCATCCTTCTTGTCACAGGGGACGGTGATGATGGTCATCGGCCCAGGCATCTTCAGCGTGTTGTAGGCGTAATGCGACGCCGCCATGAACTTGGCTAGTGCCAGGAGACCGAGGATCCCATTGTAGGGCAAGGGGATCTCGGCTACATCGAAGACAATCCTTTCCGTCATGTAGTTCAACTCGCCTCCAAACGTCACAGGCAATGTGACCTTCCCCTTCGACTGGCTTCTTCCCGGGTTGACCCCTTGAAACGTGCCCGTCTCCTCGATGTCTCCGTCGGGAATTTGCAGCCTCTTGATCACAACGGGCGAGATTAAGTTCAGACTGGCCCTGCCGTCAACCAGCATCTTGTTCACCTTGAGGTTGCGTATCGTTGGTGAGACCAACAACGACAAACACCCGACAGCAGTGGTGCGATCAGGGTGGTCCTCGGCGTCAAAGATGATGGGCGTGCTGGACCACTTCAGTGGCTTCTAAGCGTCGGACGATGGCTCCGCTACTGCGATCTCACGCGCCCACTGCTTGAGCTGGTGGTGAGAAGTGTGCAGCGAGGCGCCACCATCGACGCACATGGCCTCCGTAGCCTTCTGAAACTCTTGCTTGCCGAACTCGTCGTCCTCGTCATGATCATCGTCTTCTTACTTCTTGTCACGGCCCCGAGCGGGCCTCTCTTGCTGGCTATCCTTGCTGCGGCGGCCTCCTTGGCCGCCACGCTTCTTGCCGGATCCTTCGGCACCGTCTTAACCCTTATCTTTGTCCCGCATCTCATACTCGGCCTTTTGCTTTTCGGCAAGCAGCTCGACCTGTCGGCAGTTCTGGAGGTCGTGGCCCTTGGTGCGCTTGCAATACTGCTTGTCGGAGCCCCCTGGCTTGTCGGCAGCCGCCAAGGCCCGGCAAGCGGCGCACCTGGCAATCTCCTTGCCGGGGTCGTCTGCCTTGGCCTTCTTGGCGGCGCCGGTGTCGTTGGATCCCTCGACGGCAAGCACGGTCTTGCACTTGTGTTTCCTGTTGCGACGCCGACCCTTCTTCGTCGGGGCGGCGGTGTCTTCATCAGTAGAGTCGGTTTCCACGCCGGGGTACTTCCTTCCCTCTTCAGCCCGGGCGCACCTATCGGCCAGAACATAATGTTCGGCCACATCCTTAACCTTGTTCATCGCCAGCTCTTCGCGCATCTTGCGATTGCGCACGTTCTGATGGAACGTGCTAATCACGGCGGCGGGATGAACATCGGGGATGTTGTACTGCACCCAGCTGAACCTCTGGATGTACTTGCGCAGGGTTTCCCCTTCCTTCAGCGGAACGATATGCAAATCACTGGCCTGGCCATGAGCTTGGTGGACTCCGGTGAAGGCACCAACGAACTCGTGGCACAGATCTGACCAAAAAGAAATGGAATCCGCCGGCAAGTGCATCAACCAAGACATGGCGTTGGGCTTCAGTGCCAACGGGAAGTAATTGGCAAGCACCTTGTCGTCGCGAGCTCCGGCAGCTTGCATCACGATGGTGTAGATGCTGAGGAACTCTGACGGATGGGTCTTGCTGTTGTACTTCTCGCGGACGTCGGGCTTGAACGTGCGGTGGGACGACCACTGGAACTGTCGCAGCTCATGGGTAAAGGCTGGGCAACCCACCTCGTAAGGTAGGCCACCGGAGCCCCCCGATACTGGATGGTCCATAGTGGGTCCCGCTCGCTTGTCCGACTGGTGGCATGTATCGCGCCGGCACTCGATGGTAGTTCGAGCGTCTTCATGGGCTCGTTCTCGAAGAACTTGGCACTGGTCGCGGTGGATCCGTGGGTCGGACGACGCTATGGAAATGTTATCACATGCGTAGTCACGATGGACCGGCACCGGCGGCAACTGGCGCGGGAGAGGAGAGTGTACTGTGGCTGCAACTCCCCCGGTCCTCCCACCGTTGAAATGTGGTGGCTCGACGGAGCATCGGCCTGAGGGCCCCGCCGGTCGCGGATCATCTTTATTGGTGACGGCAACGAGGCTCCGGATGGTGGCTCTCCACTCGTCGAGCTTCTCCGCAGCAGGAGGGCAGTCGAGGAGCAGCTGCGCGCGCCAAAGCTTCTGTTTGCATGGGTGGTGGAGAAAGCTGCGTGGACCGTGGCGCGCTTCGACTTCTAACCACGTTAGAAGGAGCTCTATCACGGCCCAGCGGCTGCGTGCCATTTTTGCCAGCACTTCGGCGGGCATGCTGGCCTCCGTCGTCCCGCAGATGATGCACGGGGCTCTTCCCACGGCGGTGTCTAGGGTCACCGGCGTGGTGACGCTACTCGTCGCGCACACCATGGGAAGAGCGCGCTGTGGGCGCCGGGGTGGGAGTCTTGGAGGTCGCCGCGCCACCCGTGGGTGGTACGGCGGTGAACCCGGAGGGCCCCGCGCCGCCTGCGGGGGCCCAGCTCCGTCTCTGGATTTTGCGGCGTGCGGCCCATCGTCTTGCGCACGAACGACACCGCTCGCCAGGCTCTGACTACCATAGCGATGTTGGTGCTCGCGGGCCGCGCCTCGGGTCCTGTCCGCGACCGGCCCACTACTCGCCCGCACCGGTACGGGTCGTCTGGCTCCCGACAAACCGACCGCCGTGGCCGCCTTCTTCTTCGGAGCCATGGCGACGAGGAACTGCTAGGCTAACTGCTAGACCAGATTCTCACAACTACGCCCCTACCTGGCGTGCCAAAGATGTTGGTGAGAAGGACACCTATGGGATCACTGGAATCCCTTCTATGGTCGGCGGGCGTGGGGTTGTGAGAAGAGCAGGTCCAGGAGCTAACACAAAGATCGTTTACCCAGGTTCGAGCCGTGAGGATGCGTAATACCCTAGTCTTGCTTTAGTGGATGTATTGAGTGTTCTTGAGCTTCCGAACTAGCTATGGTGGTTGCGTAGTTCCAAAGAGCCGAATCCCTCTCCAGCATGCCTCAGGCCTCCTTTTATAGGCAAAAAGGGGCTTGCCACAGTGGCACACAGGAGATGGAAAGGCCTACAGTGTGCGAGCCTATCGCCTGGCATTACGGGACAAAGCACATTAAATGCGCCACTTAGGTGTCCATTAGCTTTATCGGGGACGGGAACGAGGCTCGTCCCGTCCGTCGCTGCTCCGCCTCGCTTCGACACATGCCCAGGCCAGCGATGCGTGCAGCGCCATGTAGGCAGGTAGGCTACTGAGGTGGCATGGTGGCAGGGTCTTCACGAAGATCTGCATGCCACCACACATGTGCTTGCTGAGTTGGTCTGGAAGCCGCATGTTGCCACGCAAGTGCCTGCCCAGCTGGTTGGGCTGGCAGCTGCATGCGAATGACGGCGGAGTCTTGGCTGGTGCGGGCCTGGCAGTGGCCCCGTTGATGCCCTCGGCAAGGATCTTGCCAGGAGCCCGACAAGGGTCTTGCTGTGGCATTGCAGTCGTCCCCGGCAAGGCGCTTGCCGGGGGTCTTGTGGATTTCCTCGGCTAGGATCCCGCCGAGGGTTGTCGTCTTCTGATCCTCATCTTATCTTGCGTGTTTGTGATCTCAAACAAATATTTGCATGCCACCACGGAGGTGCCTCCCGAGCCCTGGTTCCAATGTAGTTGTTGACGGCGTTCAGAACCCTTGGTCTCAAGGGTGGCTCGCTCCGCTGGCATCGGGCAGGCTGCCCCGGCAAGGCTCTTGCCGGGGCTGTGGAGGTTGCCTCGGCAAGGATCTTGCCGAGGGACTCTACCTCGCCCTCTTGCCCTCTTGTGTTCCTGGTCTTGGCGTTGTCTTGGTTGTCTTGTGCTTCGGCTTCTCTCTGGCTTCCCTCCTCTGCCCTGCTAAGTGTGGCGGTGGTGCGTGGCTCTGACTGCCCGTGCACAAGTAAAGGGGTCAAAGGGAGAGCCCCTACTTTTGTACACCGACACTCAAGCAATATCTATATAGGAGATGCATAGCAACGAGAGGGGGAGAGTGTGTCCACGTACCCTCGTAGACCGAAAGCGGAAGCGTTAGCTTAACGTGGTTGATGTAGTCAAACGTCTTCTCGATCCAACCGATCAAGCACCGAACATACGGCACCTCCGAGTTCTGCACACGTTCAGCTCGATGACTTCCCTCGACCTCTTGATCCAGCAAAGTGTCGAGGGAGAGTTATCCGCACAGGGCTTCGCCTAAGCACTACGACAATATGACCGGAGGAGTAAACGGTGGAAGGGGGCGCCGCACACGGCTTGGAACAATTATGTGTCTAGGAGGCGCCCCCCTCCCATGTATATAAAGGAGGGAGAGGAGGCCGGCCAAGGCGAGCCCCCAAGTGGGGAGGAGTCCTACTAGGACTCCAAGTCCAATTCGGACCCCCCTTCCTTTTACCGGAGAGGGAAAGGGGGAAGGAGAGGGAGAAGGAGAAGGAAAGGGGGGCACCGCCCCCTTCCTGACTGCAATTCGGACCCCTTCCAAGTGGGGGGCGCGCCAGCCCCTTGTGGGCTGGGGTGCCTCCCTCCCAAGGCCCATGTGGCCCGTTACTTCCCCCGGGGGGTCCTGGTAACCTCTCGGTACTCCGATAAATATCTGAAACACTCCGAAACCATTCCGGTGTCCAAATACTATCGTCCAATATATCAATATTTACCTCTCGACCATTTGGAGTCTCCTCGTCATGTCCATGATCTCATCCGGGACTCCGAACAATCTTCGGTCACCAAAACACATAACTCGTAATACAAATCGTCATCGAATGTTAAGCGTGCGGACCCTACGGGTTCGAGAACTATGCAGACATGACCGAGACTCCTCTCCGGTCAATAACCAATAGCGGAACCTGGATGCTCATATTGGCTCCCACATATTCTACGAATATCTTTATCGGTCGAACCGTTATGGCAACATACATTATTCCCTTTGTCATCGGTATGTTACTTGCCCGAGATTCGATCGTCGGTATCCTCATACCTAGTTCAATTTCGTTACCGGCAAGTCTCTTTGCTCGTTCTATAACGCATCATCCTGTAACTATTTCATTAGTCACATTGCTTGTAAGGCTTATTATGATGTGCATTACCGAAAGGGCCCAGAGATACCTATTCGATACTCGGAGTGACAAATCCTAATCTCGATCTATGCCAACCCAACAAAACACCTTCGGAGATACCTGTAGAGCATCTTTATAATCACCCTTTTACATTGTGACGGTTGATAGCACACAAGGTATTCCTCCGATATTCGGGAGTTGCATAATCTCATAGTCAAAGGAACATGTATAACTCATGAAGAAAGCAATAGAAATAAACTTAATGATCATTATGCTAAGCTAACGGATGAGTCTTGTCCATCACATAATTCTCCTAATGATGTTATCCCGTTCATCAAATGACAACACATTTCCATGGTTAGGAAATTAACCATCTTTGATTAACGAGCTAGTCTAGGGACACTGTTTTGTCTATGTATCCACACATGTATCAAGTTTCTGGTTAATACAATTCTAGCATGAATAATTGATATTCGATATAAGGAAATATAAACAACAACTTTATTATTGCCTCTAGGGCATATTTCCTTCATCTTCGACCCCGCCTGCCCATGCAGTATTTGTCAAAATGCATCTATGGTCTTTTTTTCTAACATCATCAAAGAAATGTCTCGAATTGTGTAGATGAAGAGGTTTCAGGAGATGATCTTTGATGACTCATCGTCAGAGGAGGAAGAGGGTGATGAATTTTAGTTGGCCGCTGTCGTGGTGTCTATTCAGGAGGATTTCTGGTGGTCGAGGCCCGGTTCTTTATTTGGTCGAAGGACGTTTCTTCGAGATAGAATCATGGGTCATGATGGTCGAGTGAGGGATTACTTTGCACCGAATGAAGATGCTTCCTATTTTCGGTGCAGATTCTGGATGCACCAGGATATTTTCAACATCATTGCAAAAGTTGTGGAGAAATATGATCCTTGGTTTCAACCGAGAAGGAATGCAATGGGGGTAGCAAGTTGTGACGCCCCCGATTCAATCGTACACTAATCATGCATGCAAATGTGTACGATCAAGATCAGGGACTCACGGGAAGATATCACAACACAACTCTAAAACATAAATAAGTCATACAAGCATCATATTACAAGCCAGGGGCCTCGAGGGCTCGAATACAAGTGCTCGATCATAGACGAGTCAGCGGAAGCAACAATATCTGAGTACAGACATAAGTTAAACAAGTTTGCCTTAAGAAGGCTAGCACAAACTGGGATCAGATCGAAGAGGCGCAGGCCTCCTGCACAGGATCCTCCTAACTACTCCTGGTCGCCGCCCACGGGCTGCACGTAGTAGAAGGCACCTCCGTGTAGTAGTCGCCATCGACGGTGGCGTCACAGCTCTGGGCTCCATCGTGCAGTCGTAACAACCGGTAAAGAAAGGGGAAAAGGGGAACAAGGCAACCGTGAGTACTCATCCAAAGTACTACAAGCAAGGAGCTACACTACATATGCATGGATATATGTGTAAAGGGCCATATCAGTGGACTGAACTGCAGAATGCCAGAATAAGAGGGGGATAGCTAGTCTTATCGAAGACTACGCTTCTGGCAGCCTCCGTCTTGCAGCATGTAGAAGAGAGTAGACTGAAGTCCTCCGAGTAGCTACGCATAGCATAATCCTACCCGGCAATCCCCTCCTCGTCGCCCTGTTAGAGAGCGATCACCGGGTTGTATCTGGCACTTGGAAGGGTGTGTTTTATTAAGTATCCGCTTCTAGTTGTCATAAGGTCAAGGTACAACTCCAAGTCATCCTGTTACCGAAGATCACGGCTATTCAAATAGATTAACTTCCCTGCAGGGGTGCACCACATAGCCCAACACGCTTGATCCCATTTGGCCGGACACACTTTTCTGGGTCATGCCCGGCCTCGGAAGATCAACACGTCGCAGCCCCACCTAGGCACAACAGAGAGTCAACCGCCGGTCTAAACCTAAGCGCCACAGGGTCCGGGCCCATCGCCTTAGCACACCTGCGTTGCGAACGCGCCGGAAGCGTAACTAGCCCCTTAATACAAGAGCAGGCTTACGTTCCAATCCGGTAGCGCCGCCGCCGTTCGACGTCACGAAGGCTTTGGCTGATACCACGCCGTGCCCATAATCTGTTCCCTCCGTAGTTGGTTAGTGCGTATAGGCCAGTAGCCAGACTCAGATCAAATACCAAGATCTTGTTAAGCGTGTTAAGTATCCGCGAACGCCGAACAGGGCCAGGCCCACCTCTCTCCTAGGTGGTCTCAACCTGCCCTGACGCTTCGCCACAAAGTAACAGTTGGGGGCCGTCAGGAACCCAGGCCCACCTATACCGGGATGGAGCCACCTGTCCTTTCAACCCCCTCATCAGAATCACTTGCGGGTACTCAACGAGCTGACCCGACTTTAGTCACCACATGTGTCATGTATAAAGTATATAGTATATACCCGTGATCACCTTCCTAGTGATCACGGCCCGATAGTATAGCATGGTAGACGGACAAGAATGTAGGGCCACTGATGAAACACTAGCATCCTATACTAAGCAGTAGGATAGCAGGTAAGGGGAACAACTGTAGCAATAATGACAGGCTATGCATCAGAATAGGATTAACCGAAAGCAGTAACATGCTACACTACTCTAATGCAAGCAGTATAGAGAAGAATAGGCGATATCTGGTGATCAAGGGGGGGGGGCTTGCCTGGTTGCTCTGGCAAGAAGGGGTCGTCATCGACGTAGTTGATCACAGGGGCAGCATCGGTCTCGGGGTCTACCAGAGAGAAGAGGGGGAAGAAAAAATAAATACATAGCAAGCAAGAGCATAACATGACAACAGGCAGAGCTAGACGTGTTCTAACACGGTGCTACACTGTAACGCCCTCGATGCGGCTATATCTCCCACGTGTCGAAGCACGACTTAGAGGCATAACCGCATTGAAAGCAATGTGGCAAGTGAGGTAATCTTCACACAACCCATGTAATACATAAGGGAAAAAGATACATAGTCGGCTTACAGTCGCCACTTCACACAATACATAAATAAACATCCATCATTCAGATTACACTCAAGGTCCGACTACGGAACCAAAATAAAAGAAGATACCCCAAATGCTACACAGATCCCGATCGTCCCAACTGGCTCCACTACGATCATCGGGAAAAGACACATAGTAACGACCACGTTCCTCGTCGAACTCCCACTTGAGCTCGGTTCGTCACCTGCACCGCATCGTCGGCACTGCAACTGTTTTGGTAGAATCTGTGAGTCCCGGGGACTCAGCAATCTCACACCCGCGAGATCAAGACTATTTAAGCTTAAAGGAAGGACAGAGTTGTGAGGTGGAGCTGCTGCAAGCGACTAGCATATATGGTGGCTACATTCGCAAAAGAGAGCGAGAAGAGAAGCAAGGCACGGTCGTGAAGCTAGTAGCGATCAAGAAGTGATCTGAACTACTTACGTCGACATAACTCCAACACCGTGTTCACTTCCGGACTCCGTCGAAGAGACCATCACGGTTACACACGCGTTGTTGTGTATTTTAATTGAGGTCAACTTCGGTTTTCTACAACCGACATTAACAAATTCCCATCTGCCTCATAACCGTGGGCACGACTTTGAAAGATATTACCTGCGCAGGGTGTCCCAACTTAGCCCATTATAAGCTCTCACGGTCAACGAAGGATATTCCTTCTACCGGGAAGACCCGATCGATCTCGAATCCCGGACTACAAGACATTTCGACAACAATAAAACAAGACCAGCAAAGCCGCCCGATTGTGCCGACAAATCCCGATAGGAGCTGCACATATCTCGTTCTCGTGGCACATCCGGATGAGACTAGCTACGAGTAAAACCAAGCCTCGAGTTTCCCGTGGTGGCCCATGAGTAGCTCAGTTCGGCCCAAGACTCGAAGAAGCACTGGTCCGAGGGGGGTTAAAATAAAGATGACCCTCGGGCTCGCGAAAACCCGGGGAAAAAGGCTTAGGTGGCAAATGGTAAAACCCAAGTTGGGCCTTCTTTGGAGGAGTCTTATTCAAAGCGAACTGTCAAGGGGTCCCATAAATCACCCAACCGTAAGGAACATAAAATCAAGGAACATAACACCGGTATGATTTAAAACTAGGGCGGCAAGAGTGGAACAAAACACCAAGCATAAGGCCGAGTCTTCCACCCTTTACCAAGTATATAGATGCATTAATTATAGCAGATATATTGTGATATCCCCAACAAGTAACATGTTCCAACAAGGAACAACATCTCCATGTTCCAACACGGAACAAACTTCAACTTCACCTGCAACTAGCAACGCTATAAGAGGGGCTGAGCAAAGCGGTAACATAGCCAATCAACGGTTTGCTAGGAAAGGATGGTTAGGGGCTGACGTGGCAATATGGGTGGCATGATAAGCAAGTGATAGGCATCATAGCATAGTCATAGCAAAAGAGCGAGCATCTAGCATAGCAAAGATAGAAGTGATTTCGAGGGTATGGTCATCTTGCCTGCAAGGTTCTCAGAGTTGTCGAAAGCTTGATCCTCGTAAGCGTTCTCAACAGGTTCCTCGTTCACGTACTCGTCTCCCGGCTCTACCCAAAGCAAGAACACAAACAAAGGAACCACAATAAATCACGGTGCAATGCACAAGCAACATGATGCAAAACATGGCATGATATGCGAGATGTGATATGCAATGCGTATGCGTGCCCCGGAAGGAAAATGATGAACCAGGCATCAACTTGGCAAACCAAGTATGCCGCTGGAAAGATGAGATGATTTCGGTTGAAATCGATATAAAGATCACCGGAATCGGATGCACGGTTTGCAAATGACAAGCAAAACAAGAATGGCACAAATCTGCCATTAACAGCATGATACCACTTAGCAAGCAACAAGAAAATAAGCTACTGCACCCAAACGTACCAACAAAGCACATGGCAGTGATCTAATCAAGATGCTTGACAAAAGATGAACACTGAGCTACGGCTAATTCACATCATAACAGGTCCAAACAAGCATGGCAAAAGAGCAAAACATATCAGCTTCACAGACTTAGTGAAATTACTGAACATGGCAAAATCAGCATCAGGAAGCAATGTTTAGAGCAAGCAAACGACATGCTACAGGAACTTATAATAGCAAAACAAGGCATGGCATGAATCTACTCAAAGCATAGAACAAAAGTCCCTTACTGACCATGAGCCAAAAGGGATCAAAAAATACAATATCACCCATGTCAATATAGCAAGTTTCGTTAACAGATTCAGCAACAGGGCATGGCAAAAACAGATAACAAGTAGGCATGTTTAAGAGCTCGATGCACTCAGTACATCGCATTACATGATAAGATAAGAATATATACATCAAGAAGACATGGCATAGAAGATATACATGGCAAGAACAACATCATAGCATACACGGATCAACTACAACAACCTTGGCAAAATTGAATAACATGTAAACAATCTGCCAGGAAACATTTTATAGCAAAAGTAGAGCTCGATTGACTCAAGCTATGGCACTCCATAATTGCAACCAAAGGCATGGATGGATAGAGCATAACCATATGTTAAAAACATCCTTACTGAAGTATCTCAAAATATGCATAGATCTCTCGGTAGCATCAAGTTAACATGGCATAAAAATATCAGCAAAACAGGGGCTGAAATTAGCAACATCAGGAAGCCTAGTTTGCATGCTTGTGCTAGTCACCACAGAGATCACAAAAATACATGGCATACACCCCTGGACAGATGGCATGGCATATTACAAAACACATGTAGGACTCAAATTCATAGGATGTACACATCAATCATGGCAAAAATGACAAAAGTGCATGTTCTGTTAAGAAACAGAAACTAACATCACATAGCCCTCTTCTAACAGCATTTCGGGCATCAAGATGAGCTCAAATGAAAATGATGCAATGAGAAGAAATGATCTAATCACCGAGACAAACAATTTGACATATTACCCGCACGAAACGGAGCAATATGCAGAGAGTTATGGCATGATGAAAATACATGAAAATTACTGAAAACTCGGGGACTTAGTGGAATTTTAGAGGGGGGGGAGTCAACCTCGTGGGCTCGGCCCAGGTTGCGGGGAGGAGGCCGGCTTGGGCCGGTCGGAGCTGGGCTGGGCCAGAGGGAGCTGGACCGGCTGGGGGGCGCGGCCCACGCGGGAGGCGCTGGCGCGTCCCCCCTGCGTGCCGCACGAGGGGAGGCAGGGCGGCAATGGCGGCGTTGCGTTGCGGGCGGCGAGGCCGAAGTGGCGAGCGGCGGCGGGCGGGATCCGCCCGCGAGGCTGGATCCGGCGGTGGGGAGACGGATCGGCGGCGGGGCGAGGTGCTTCCACGGCGGCGGCCCATGGCGAACTCGAGGCCATGGTGGGGCGGCGCTCCTGCGGGCAGAGAGCGAAGGTGAGGGGAGAGGAGGAAGAGAAGGAGGGAGAGGGCGGCAGAGAGGAGACCGGGCGGCGGTGATGCTCCGGGAGGAGCCCGGCGGAGCGGGGTGGTGGAGACGGGCGGCGGCGGCCGGAGCTCCGACGAGGGGCGGGCGGCGGCGGGTGAGGCGCCGGGCGCGCCCGGATCGACCGGGCGGGCTGCCTCGGGCCGACGGGCAAGGGCGGCGGCGGGGAGGCTGTGGCGACGTGGCGGCCTCCCGTTGGCTGGGGCGGCAGCGAGGGTGACGTGGCAGGAGCCAATTCGCCGGGGTGAGGTGGAGGTGGACGCGTCCGGCGCGGGCGGACGCGTCCGGCGGCGCGAGGAGGAAAAACTGCTAGGGTTTGGACCCGGATTTGGACGGGGGAAGGCATATATATAGTTTCTGGGAGCTAGGAGAGTCCAAATGAGGTGCGGTTTTCGCCCACACGATCGTGATCGAACGACCGAGAGCATGGAGGGGAGTTAGATGGGTTTTGGGCCACTTTGGAAGGGGTGTTGGGCTGCACACAAAGAGGCTTTCATGTTACCGGTTAACCGTTGAGTATCAAATGACCTCAAATGGCACGAAACTTGACAGCGGTTCACCGATGCTATACCAAGGCCGCTTGGCAAACCTCGGCCATTCGAGACTGTTTAACACCCGCACACGAAAAGAGGTAAAAGGGGGCGCCGGGAGACATAGGAGTGCCGGATTGCAAAACGGACAACGGGGAAAATGCTCGGATGCATGAGACGAACACGTATGCAAAATGAAATGCACATGACGACATGATATGAAATGCAGATGATGACAAGGCAAAGTGCAACACGCAAGCAAATGGCATGGCAACGACGGCGAGTAACTGGCAGACACCTGGCGCATCGAATCCGAGGCGTTACATACACGATACCGGCGAAGGGGATAACATCCGGGAATGCTTTCCCGAAGTTTGGCATTTTCGAACAGCCGAACCGGAGTGGAAATGTTCGATGTTCGTTATGCTAGGGACGTGTGGCGGATGAACGGGTCGCGTATTCGGGTTCTTCTCGTTGTTCTGAGCAACTTTCATGTACAAAGTTTTTCCATCCGAGCTGCAGTTTATTTTATATTAATTTTCTAAGTTTAAATGATTTTCTGATAGTCTCTAGAATATTTTTAATTCAAATTTAAATGGGACAATGGCTATGGGTACCCAGAAGTGTACCCAGCCATTGCATGGCAGGTAGGGCTTGTTGACTTGGTCAACTGCCCAATCAGCATTGACTAGTCAAAGTGAACAGTGAAGATGGGGCCTACTTGTCATGGACTTAGCTATTCTTAATCTAGTTTTGCATTTTAATATAACAGTTGGTCCGACATGCCATCTACTACTAGACTAATTTAGCACTAATTAATAATAACCAAATCTAGTAGTACTAATCTCGAGGGGCCGTCCATTAGTGGATGAGCCCAGCCCCACACGCACGGCACACACACACAATTATGCTAAGGTTAAATCTGTTCTCCAATTAATGTAAGATAGCAATTTATGATTTTTATAGGATGTAATCTATGGATCTAACTGATTTGGCCCAAAGGAAACATTTGAGCCTTGTCAAGTGTACTACCTACTCATATTATTTTTACTCCTGTTAGTAGTTGTCTAACCACTGATTTGGGGCTGCCTAGGGGGTTAGCCAATGTGAAAATTGACAAGCTAACTAATATAGCTACAGGCTAGTAATTCATGGCAGGCAGCGGCAACGCAGAGAGCAAAGAGCAGCCAGCATCGGGCACCGGCGAGCAACGCAACGCGCGCCATGGATGTCTGAGCACGCCGCACTGAGCCGGTGTGACGACCGCGAGCCGAGGAACGCGCGGTCGAGGAGTTAAGCGGGGTCGCGAGCGGCGAGCGGCAGCGGCGGCAGGGCGCAGAGGCAAGGCCGCTGAGCGCGGACGCTGGCAGGCGGCGCAGGGGAGCAGCAGCGTGAGTGCGCACGGGCACATCAGCAGCGGGCGGCTACGACAACAAGCGAGGCTGCGCATAGCCTTGAACGCACGGCCGGGGCGTCCAAATGAGTAAGGCAGGCGCCGGGACACAGCGTGGGGTCGTGGTGAGCACGAGCTCGGACGGAGGCGGCGCAACGCCTCTGGCGATGGAATCAAAGGGGAAACAGAGGAATCAACGTGGTGCTCACCGGGAGCACAAGGGTGGCTTCAGCGATGGTGAGGAGCAGCAGAGGCGGCGGATCGATGGCGGAGGCGGTGGTGCCCGAGGAAGAAGAAGGTGTCGATCTCGTCGATGCAGGGGCTCCCGGTTCCAATTGGTGGATGTAGTCGAAGGTGTGGACATCGATGAAGCTCACGGACGAGGTGGCTGGGCGCGGGGAGCTCGGTAGGCACGTGGACGTCGGAGACTATGGCGCCGAGGGCTCAGGCGTCTGCGAGGGTAAGAGCTACGGCGCGAGGGGAGGAGGAGAGGTTAGGGTTCACCAAGGAGGGGGTTACTTGTAGGTCGCCGGGAGGTGGTGGATGGCTGCCACCACGGGCCATGGCGCCGTGGATGGCCGCCACGCCTGCCTCTGTCTTCAGAGCGAGAGGAAGGGGTAAGTGGGAGTGTGGGCTGGGCCAAAAGTCTGTGGTCATCCATTTTCTATTTTCCCTGTTTTTTAATTCAATTAGCCACTTTATCTCAGATTTATTTGAGTGATAAAATGAATTTAGACAAACTTGAAATTTGGCACACAATTTGAGAACAACATTGTGGTGTCGCATAAAAAGTTTTAGAGCCAACAGAATTGTTCAAGCATTTTTGGAAATTGAATAAGCCAATTAATATGTCGTTGGGCCACTTTATATTTTCCTAGGGATTAAAGGGAGAGCCAAATGATGTTGGTTTTAACAAGACAAAGATCATGGGGATTTATACTAAAATGCAAACATTTTAGTATTATAGTTTGGAGAAACAATATTTTGACTTGTCTTTTAAATGTGAATTTGAGGTCGGTTTGGGACAAAGTGATGATTAGCAAAATTTAATTATGATGAAGTGGCACCATTAATAGGAGTTTACTCTAGCTTGACACCCAGGATGTTACAAATCTCCTCCACTACAAAAAATCTCGTCCCGAGATTTAAGTGGGGAAGTAAAGAGTAACTTCGGCAGAACTGACCCTTATAGGGTTAATTATCTGGTGAACAATTCAGGGAATGAGGCAGAAGTATCTCTCGAGTTGAAACTTAATAAAACATCGAGAGCAAGTATGAAGGTACAATAGAAAGTTTCAAGCGAAAGGACAAACGATTGATACCTGAACAGAGTGTGAGAAAGTGGTTCAGAGCATCGGGAATAGATCATCTCTCAAAAGGTGGCTCATGACACGATACGAAGCCAAATGCAAGAATATTTCGGAATCAAAGATATACAGGAGAGTCAGGTTTTGATCCTGTGGAACTGTGGGTTATGGGCCCACCTTGTGGTTCAAAAGTAGGAAGGACGTTTGACATATTGCACGGTCATGGTAGCAAGGCATGTCAGATGATAGACTGTCAGTTATGTTGTCAACAACGTTGGTACCAAGGGCGAGGGACGGAGAGAACTATTTTTCTGCACGTTGAACGAGGCGGACCAATAGGCAAAGTTCTCGTCCATCGGTGGTTACCGGAATGTCAACAGCTATAATAACAAGGTCTTACTGACAAATTGTACACCGAGGTGTTCTCATAAGCAGGGAACTATTACTGCTTAGATCATATAGATCACAAGAAAGGTTAAACAAAACAATGGAAAGGAAAATGTGGTTATTAGTTTAACCAGACCAATGGAAAAGAAAAGGTGCTTATACAAAAGTATTAGAGTATAAGCTTCCCAAGAACAAACAGAGCATGATATACATGACAGGACATCAAGTACTTATCCATTTAGTTAATGGGGCAAGGAGAATCATGATGTTTACCCATACTACGGTGTTTGGATAATTGATCAAGAAACATTTAGCATTGCGCCTCCAATGTTCTTAATGATGTTTGGAGTAACACAGTCATACTTTTGGATAGCATTGACAGGGTCATCAGGTAAAGGCCGGACCTTGGGAACACAAAGGATCCAACGGGAATAACTTATAAAATAAGTCCTACAATTTCCTCCAGGAGGAATGGTTATCCTTGCAAAAGAAATTATAATGATAGGTTCTCCAGCCAGGCGGGGTGCTAGCCATGACATCATATTACCGGGTCATCAAAGGACCAACACCATACCTCCTGGAAAGTTGTCCCAACCATCATATCTGACCGAGATTCAGATCCGATTGGTGTCATGATACCTCAGACTCAAGATGTCCGAGAAGAAAAGGTGCAACACAAATCGTTGAAATGACATTGCAAGATTCTCGGGAAATGAACTATGGGAGCGGGTTCCTGAAACAATAGTTCATCATTAAACCAAGGAGAGGATGAGGAGGTGGCTGATGGGCTCAGCAACAATTCACCGAGAATTCCAAACGGATGGATTTCCACAATAATGTGAACAAGAAGATGACACTTGTTGATTGAAATGATATAATGTTGTATGCTCGAGGAAAACATACACCATCAATCATTAGTTGAAAGGTGTGTCCGAAAAAATGACCTTAGGCAGCAAGATCAATGTTAGAGTGATGATTCAATTACCAACGGTCTAAGAACGAACTGTCGATCGTTAACTTCAAAGCAATAGGTTTGCTAGAAGTAGAGAACTCAAGTAGCAATGTTAGCATATCGGTATCCCGGTTAAAAACAACACGGGGACCAAGAAAAGGATGGTGATGTTAATAAGTATCACTTGTATCAAGAATTCTTAAGGATGGTGAATTTCTCACGACTTTCTTGACATAAAAGATGGCAATACTTCCAAGGTAAAGAAGAACAATGCTGGGTAGCAACGAACTCAAGGTATAACACAAAACACGAACAAGTTTGTGTCGGAGGGAAGGAAATAAAGTGGCCGATGATAACACGACCCATCGAGGGCAAGGATGGTATTTCTCTTCATGAATCCGATTGATATCCTGGAAGAGCTCGGAATGCTGATGATGATCACGACATAGCAGTCGAGAGATTTCAAGACGTAATCGATCGGCGATGACATCAAGTCAAAGGAATGATGAAGCGAAAGGTTATTGGAACAACGGGTATGGCACAAACACGGAATCAAGCTTGTTGTTCAAGGCGTAATGATATGACGAGGAATATCAACGTAAGCTTAGCCCATCGTCGAAAATTGTGCTCCGGGAAGGACCAGGTAGCACGGTTAAAATTTAGCACGTTAATGATATAGCCAATCAGGCTAGGAATGACTTAGAAGGATTATTAAACTCATAAGCAACGAAAATTACTTAGAGTTATCGTATCGAAGGTCGGAGCGCGGAATCAATTCACTTATCGATGTTCTCGGTTGACGACAACCCAGAACTCGTGGAGTGACTCTGATAGGGAAAGGTATTACTCCAGCACAAATTCATAAGATGTAGTGCAATGGCATGATATCCTCGAGATACCAGGGGGATAATACTCCAAGGCATATCAAATGAAAGGTTGAAGTGGGGTGTATTGATATATAGAAGACAAGCGCTTTAACTTGTCTGAGAAATGGAATCAAAGGAAGAAATTATGGACGGAACCACAATCACAAATGATCGAACCACGGATACAAGATGAACTTCTAACAAGGGGGTAATTATTTTTACGAGCAGCTTTCATGATAAGTTCTACATCGTGTCCATGGGCATGAACACAAAGTTCAAGGTCGACTCCCACTTCTTCAATGTATAACCTTCCATTCACTTCTTGCTTTGATAAAAGCATTAGTGTTGAAAGTTTTACCTGGTGAAATACCAGATGAGTATGACTCGTGAAAACTTCCAAGTTCACACATATTAAGGAAGGCATAGGTTCAACCCGTCAGGGTATCGTGGAAACATATACCACAAGCTTCAGGAGTAAATAACACAAGCTCGAAAGCAGAGCATGGTTGGCCAATCAGAGGATAGGATTTACCAATGGAGAAAGAACTTCCAAAGTGATTGAATATGAAGGACACTATCGGTTAAAATCCAACAAAGGATCTGCCGGTCCACAACGGAGCTGATGTGAGCATCGACACACAACCAGAGGAAGTAACAATGCAAAGGCATTGGATTATAGAAACAACTGACTAATTCAGAGCTCAAATGCAAAGGAATTATGATTTCCAAAACAAAGGATCAGAAGCAGACGCTCTGATCAAGGATGGATAAGTTGGATAGACCAGAGGCACAATTGACGACAAATAGTTTGGTCGAGAACCAGCTCATGTTCAAAATGATGTCTGAGCCGGAATGATAATTTAGAAGGGTTGATAGATGATTGTGTGCATTCGCACACATGTTGAATCAATAGGATCAAAATGACGGTGTCAAAAGATACTAGTGAATATTGCCAGATATATGGGAAGCATCCATAATGCAAGTAGACAAGTATTTGCAAAGCAATAAAGCTGCTAAGGATTTTTGGAGGATCGAATAGTATTTCGAAGATTTTTGTGAAACACCTGAACAACTGAGAAGGAGCGGATACTCGATAAGTGCAAAGATTTAACCGTATGGGTATTCAGGTGACAAAGAACAGCAAGGCAATAAGCTTAAAGGATTATCGAAACAACGACGAGTGTTCCGGGTATCTTGTAATAACAAGACCAACTGGGGATGAATGTAAGAATAACAACTGTAAGTAGTTATCCATAAGGGTTGACGGTGGAAGGGGATTAGCAATCGCGATGAACACAAGTTCTCGGGTTAACAGCAGAGAGTATCTTCAGGGTCTTCACGTGCAGCAGACGATCATCAGTAATGAGGGGCTCTCCGGGTGAAAATGATAACGCGATCCTAATGTTAGATTTAGCAAAATTCATTTAGCCTGAATAGAAGAGAGTTCAGAGTCCTAGAGTAAAGGTCGAGGAGTAAAACATCCTAGTACCACCCAATGGCGACGTGGGCCCGTAAGGCACACAACCATGTTAGTAAAAGTTTTGTAATGTCTAGACTCGACTTCGGCCAAGAAGTGTGGAAGGGGGATTCCTACAGGCAGTCGGCTCTGATACCAACTTGTGACGCCCCCGATTCAATCGTACACTAATCATGCACCAAAATGTGTACGATCAAGATCAGGGACTCACGGGAAGATATCACAACACAACTCTAAAACATAAATAAGTCATACAAGCATCATATTACAAGCCAGGGGCCTCGAGGGCTCGAATACAAGTGCTCGATCATAGACGAGTCAGCGGAAGCAACAATATCTGAGTACAGACATAAGTTAAACAAGTTTGCCTTAAGAAGGCTAGCACAAACCGGGATCAGATCGAAGAGGCGCAGGCCTCCCGCCTCGATCCTCCTAACTACTCCTGGTCCTCGTCCACGGGCTGCACATAGTAGAAGGCACCTCCGGTGTAGTAGTCGTCATCGACGGTGGCGTCTGGCTCCTGGGCTCCATCGTCTGGTCGCAGCAACCGGGTAAAGGAAGGGGAAAAGGGGAATAAGGCAACCGTGAGTACTCATCCAAAGTACTGCAAGCAAGGAGCTACACTACATATGCATGGATATATGTGTAAAGGGCCATATCGGTGGACTGAATCGCAGAATGCCGTAATAAGAGGGGATAGCTAGTCTTATCGAAGACTACGCTCGGCAGCCTCCGCCTTGCAAATGTAGAAGAGAGTAGATCAAGTCCTCCGAGTAGCAACGCATAGCATAATCCTACCCGCAATCCCTCCTCGTCCGCCTCATTAGAGAGCGATCACCGGGTTGTATCCGCACTTGGAAGGGTGTGTTTTATTAAGTATCCGGTTCTAGTTGTCATAAGGTCAAGGTACAACTCCAAGTCGCCCTGCATCAAGATCACGGCTATTCAATAGATTAACTTCCTGCAGGGTGCACCACATAGCCCAACACGCTTGATCCCATTTGGCCGACACACTTTTTGGGTCATGCCCGCCTCGAAGATCAACACGTCCGCAGCCCCACCTAGGCACAACAGAGGTCAAGACGCTGGTCTAAACCTAAGCGCACAGGGTCCGGGCCCATCGCCTTAGCACACCTCACGCTATGCGCCGCGGCGGGAAGCGTAACTAGCCCCTTAATCAAGAGCAGGCTTACGCCCAATCCGCGCGCGCCGCTCGGGCCGACGCGTCGGCGAAGGCCGATACCACCACGCCGAAAGTGCCCATAATCTGTTCCTGCGTAGTTGGTTAGTGCGATAGGCCGAAGCGGACTCGGATCAAATACCAAGATCTCGTTAAGCGTGTTAAGTATCCGCGAAGCGCCGAACAGGCTAGGCCCACCTCTCCTAGGTGGTCTCAACCTGCCCTGCCGCCTAAAAAGTAACAGTTGCTTAAATATCAGGACCCAGCCCACCTCTACCAGATGGAGCCACCGTCCTTTCAGCCCCTCATCGAATCACTTGCGGGTACTCAACGAGCTGACCCGACTTTAGTCACCACATGTGTCATGTATAAAGTATATAGTATATACCGTGATCACCTCCCTAGTGATCACGGCCCGATAGTATAGCATGGCGACGGACAAGAATGTAGGGCCACCGATGAAACACTAGCATCATATACTAAGCGAGAGGATAGCGGTAAGGGGAACAATCAGAGCAATAATGACAAAGGCTATGCATCGTAATAGGATTAACCGAAAGCAAGAATATGCTACACTACTCTAATGCAAGCAAAGATAGAGAAGAATAGGCGATATCTGGTGATCAAGGGGGGGGGGGGGGCTTGCCTGGTTGCTCTGGCAAGAAGGGGTCGTCGTCGACGTAGTTGATCACAGGGGCAGCATCGGTTTCAGGGTCTACCGAAGAGAAGAGGGGGAAGAAACAATAAATAGATAGCAAGCAAGAGCATAACATGACAACAGGCAGAGCTAGACATGTTCTAACGCGGTGCTACACGATACCGGCGAAGGGGATAACATCCGGGAATGCTTTCCCGAAGTTTGGCATTTTCGGACAGCCGAACCGGAGAGGAAATGTTCGATGTTCGTTATGCTAGGGACGTGTGGCGGATGAACGGGTCGCGTATTCGGGTTCTTCTCGTCGTTCTGAGCAACTTCCATGTACAAAGTTTTTACATCCGAGCTGCAGTTTATTTTATATTAATTTTCTAAGTTTAAATGATTTTCTGATAGTCTCTAGAATATTTTTAATTCGAATTTAAATGGGACAATGGCTATGGGTACCCAGAAGTGTGCCCAGCCATTGCATGGCAGGTAGGGCTAGTTGACTTGGTCAACTGCCCAATCAGCATTGACTAGTCAAAGTGAACAGTGAAGATGGGGCCTACTTGTCATGGACTTAGCTATTCTTAATCTAGTTTTGCATTTTAATATAACAGTTGGTCCCACATGCCATCTACTAGTAGACTAATTTAGCACTAATTAATACTAACCAAATCTAGTAGTACTAATTCACGAGGGGCCGTCCATTAGTGGATGAGCCCAGCCGCCACACGCACACACACACACACAATAATGCTAAGGTTAAATATGTTCTCCAATTAATGTAAGATAGCAATTTATGATTTTATAGGATTTAATCTATGGATCTAACTGATTTGGCCCAAAGGAAACATTTGAGCCTTGTCAAGTGTACTACCTACTCATATTATTTTTACTCCTGTTAGTAGTTGTCTAACCACTGATTTGGGGCTGCCTAGGGGTTAGCCAATGTGAAAATTGAAAAGCTAACTAGTATAGCTACATGGCTAGTAATTCAAGAAGCAATGGCAGAGCAACGCAGAGCAAAGAGCAGCCAGCATCGGCACCGCGAAAGCAGCGCAACGCGCCATGGATGTCTGCACGCCGGATCACAGAGCCGGTGTGACGACCGCGAGCGAGGGAACGCGGCGGGTCAGGGGAGTTAGGCGGGGGTCGCGAGCGGCGAGCGGCAGCCGGCGGCAGGGGCGCAGTAGGCAAGGCTGCGGGAGCGCGGACGCGCGGGCAGGCGCAGGGGAGCAGCAGCGTGAGTGCGCACGGGCACATCAGGCAGCGGGCGGCTACGACAACAAGCAGGGTTGTGCAAGCGCGCGCGGGCACGGTCAGGGGCGTCCAGCGAGTAAGGCAGGGCGCCCGGGACACAGGCGTGGGGGTCGTGGTGAGCACGAGCTCGGACGGAGGCGGCGCTGGCGCTCTGGCGATGGAATCAAAGGGGAAACAGAGGGAATCGACGTGGTGCTCACCGGGGAGCACAAGGGTGGCTCGGCGATGGCTTAGGAGCAGCAGAGGCGGCGGATCGATGGCGGAGGCGGTGGTGCCCGAGGAAGAAGAAGGTGTCGATCCCATCGATGCAGGGGCTCCCGGTTCCAATTGGTGGATGTAGTCGAAGGAGTGGACATCAACGAAGCTCGCGGACGAGGTGGTTGGGCGCGGGGAGCTCGGTAGGCACGTGGACGTCGGAGACCATGGCGCCGAGGGCTCAGGCGTCTGCGAGGGTAAGAGCTACGGCGCGAGGGGAGGGAGGAGAGGTTAGGGTTCGACCAAGGAGGGGGGTACTTGTAGGTCGCCGGGGAGGTGGTGGATGGCTGCCACCACGGCCATGGCGCCGTGGATGGCCGCCACGCCCTGCCTCCTGTACTGTAGCGAGAGGAAGGGGGTAAGTGGGAGTGTGGGCTGGGCCAAAAGTACTGTGGTCATCCATTTTCTATTTTCCCTGTTTTTGTAATTCAGTTAGCCACTGTTTGTATTTATTTGAATGATAAAATTGAATTTAGTCAAACTTGAAATTTGGCACACAATTTGAGAACAACATTGTGGTGTCGCATAAAAAGTTTTAGAGCCAACAGAATTGTTCAAGCATTTTTGGAAATTGAATAAGCCAACTAATATGCCGTTGGGCCACTTTATATTTTCCTAGGGATTAAAGGGAGAGCCAAATGATGTTGGTTTTAACAAGACAAAGATCATGGGGATTTATACTAAAATGCAAACATTTTAGTATTATAGTTTGGAGAAACAATATTTTGACTTGTCTTTTAAATGTGAATTTGAGGTCGGTTTGGGACAAAGTGATGATTAGCAAAATTTAATTATGATGATGTGGCACCATTAATAGGAGTTTACTGTAGCTTGACACCCGGGATGTTACACAAGTGCAAGTCCATTATTGAAAATTATTGCAGCCATGTGAGTACTTGCTTATAGATTCCCGGTCGATGCCATTGATTACTATATTTGCACTGGGGAAGATCTCATCATGGAGTGCATGAGATGACTCTATAATGATGTGATCGAAACCTATGGACCGGGGTACTTGAGGGCTCTGGATGATGAAGATAACAAGAGGCTCATGACAGAAAATGAAGAGAGAAGTTGGCTCGGGATGCTTGGATCAATTGATTGTATGCATAGCACAACGAACAATTGCCCTATGGCTGGGCAAGGTCAGTAAAGAGGGCATTGTCATGATCCAACCATCATTCTATACGCAGTTGCATCACATAATCTATGGATTTCGCCCACATACTTTGGGATGCCTGCCTCTCATAATGATCTCAATGTGGCATCTGTGACAATCCACCTTCCAACTATGTCGTCTATGAAAATGATTACAACATGTGATACTACCTTCTCGACGACATCTATTCTCCATGGGCCACATTTGTGAAGATAATCAGTTGTCGTAAAGATAACAAGAAATCTCACTTCCCAAAGACCTCGTGGAATATCATGACAAGATGTGTTATCTTGAACAACATGATCTCGAGGATGAGAAAGAGGACCCGCGAGACTTGCTACTCGTGAGTGCTACCTCTTGAGCACTGCGTTGGTTTTCCCTTGAAGAGGAAAGGGTGATGCAGTAAAGTAGTGTAAGTAAGGTATCAATCCAGTAGCAGACCACGCTTGAGTCCCACGCACCTACACAAACAAATAAGAACCTCGCAACCAACGCGATAAAGGGGTTGTCAATCCCTTCACGGTCACTTACGAGAGTGAGATCTGATAGAGATGATAAGATAATATTTTTGGTATTTTATGATGAAGAGTAAAAGTAAAGAAAGCAAAATAAACGGCGCCAGAAATAGCTTGTTGACGGGAGATTAATATGATGGAAAATAGACCCGGGGGCCATAGGTTTCACTAGTGGCTTCTCTCAAGATAACATAAGTATTACGGTGGGTAAACGAATTACTGTCGAGCAATTGATAGAATTGAGCATAGTTATGAGAATATCTAGGTACGATCATGTGTATAGGCATCACGTCCGTGACAAGTAGACCGACTCCTGCCTGCATCTACTACTATTACTCCACACATCGACAGCTATCCAGCATGCATCTAGAGTATTAAGTTCATAAGAACAGAGTAACGCTTTAAGCAAGATGACATGATGTAGAGGGATAAACTCATGCAATATGATATAAACCCCATCTTTTTATCCTCGATGGCAACAATACAATACGTGTCGTTTCCCCTACTATCATTGGGATCGAGCATCGCAAGATTGAACCCAAAGCTAAGCACTTCTCCCATTGCAAGAAAGATCAATCTAGTAGGCCAAACCGAACTGATAATTCGAAGAGACTTGCAAAGATAACCAATCATACATAAAAGAATTCAGAGGAGATTCAATTATTGTTCATAGATAATCTTGATCATAAACCCACAATTCATCGGATCTTGACAAACACACCGCAAAAAGAAGAGTTACATCAAATAGATCTCCAAGAGAATCGAGGAGAACTTTGTATGGAGATCCAAAGAGACAGAAGAAGTCATCTAGCTAATAACTATGGACCCGAAGATCTGAGGTAAACAACTTACACATCATCGGAGAGGCTATGGTGTTGATGTAGAAGCCCTCCGTGATCAATGCCCCCTCCGGCGAAGCGCCGGAAAAGGCCCCAAGATGGGATCTCACAGGTACAGAAGGTTGCGGCGGTGGAAATAGGGTTTTGGCTCCTCTGGTGATGGTTTGGGAGTACGTAGGTATATATAGGAGGAAGAAGTAGGTCGGTGGAGCCACGAGGGGCCCACGAGGGTGGAGGGCGTGCCCAGGGGGGTAGGCGCGCCCCCCTGCCTCATGGCTTCCTCGTTGGTTGCTTGACGTCCACTCCAAGTCCTCTAGATCACGTTTGTTCCAAAAATCACGTTCCCGAAGGTTTCATTCCGTTTGGACTCCGTTTGATATTATTTTTCTGCGAAACACTGATATAGGCCAAAAAAACATCAATTTGGGATGGGCCTCCGGTTAATAGGTTAGTCCCAAAAATAATATAGAAGTGTATAACAAAACCCATTAATCATCCAAAAACAGAATATAATATAGCATGGAACAATAAAAAATTATAGATACGTTTGAAACGTATCAAGCATCCTCAAGCTTAATTCCTGCTCGTCCTCGAGTAGGTAAATGATAAAAACAGAATTTTTGATGTGGAATGCTTCTTGGCATAATTTTCAATGTAATTCTCTTATTTGTGGTATGAATATTCAGATCCGAAAGATCAAGATAAAATTTTAATATTGACATAAAAGTAATAATACTTCAAGCATACTAAGTAAGCAATTATGTCTTCTCAAAATAATATGGCCAAAGAAAGTTCATCCCTACAAAATCATATAGTTTGGTCATGCTCCATTCTCATCATGCACAACGCCGATGACAAGCCAAGCAATTATTTCATACTTTAGTAATCTCAAACTTTTTCCAACTTTCATGCAATATATGAGCGTGAGCCATGGATATAGCACTATGGGTGGAATAGAATATAATGATGGGGGTTATGTGGAGAAGACAAAAAAGGAGAAAGTCTCACATCGACGCGGCTCATCAATGGGCTAGGGAGATGCCCATCGATTGATGTCAATGCAAGGAGTAGGGATTGCCATGCAACAGATGCACTAGAGCTATAAATGTATGAAAGCTCAACAAAAGAAACTAAGTGGGTGTGCATCCAACTTGCTTGCTCACGAAGACCTAGGGCATTTGAGGAAGCCCATTGTTGGAATATACAAGCCAAGTTCTTATAATGAAAAATTCCTACTAGTACATGAAAGTGACAAAACAAGAGACTCTGTCATAAAAATCATGGTGCTACTTTGAAGCACAAGTGTACAAAAGAGGATAGTAGCATTGTCCCTTATTTTTTTATTTTTTTATTTTGGGCCTTCCTTTTTTTGGCCTTTTTTTGGGGACAATGCTCTATGAATGATGATCATCACACTTCTATTTATTTACAACTCAATGATTACAACTCGATACTAGAACAAAGTATGACTCTATATGAATGCCTCCGGCGGTATACCGGGATGGGCAATGAATCAAGAGTGACATGTATGAAATAATAAGCATGGTGGCTTTGCCACAAATACGATGTCAACTACATGATCATGCAAGGCAATATGACAATGATGAAACGTGTCATGATAAACGGGACGGTGGAAAGTTGCATGGCAATATATCTCGGAATGGCTATGGAAATGCCATAATAGGTAGGTATGGTGGCTGTTTTGAGGAAGATATAAGGAGGTTTATGTGATAGAGCGATCATATCACGGGTTTGGATGCACCGCTAAGTTTGCACCAACTCTCAAGGTGAGAAAGGGCAATGCACGGTACCAAAGAGGCTAGCAATGATGGAAGGGTGAGAGTGTGTATAATCCATGGACTCAACATTAGTCATAAAGAACTCACATACTTATTGCAAAAATCTACAAGTCATCAAAAACCAAGCACTACGCACATGCTCCTAGAGGGATAGATTGGTAGGAAAAGACCATCGCTCGTCCCCGACCGCCACTCATAAGGAGGACAATCAAAGGACACCTCATGTTTCAAATTTGTTACACAACGTTTACCATACGTGCATGCTACGGGACTTGCAAACTTCAACACAAGTATTTCTCAAATTCATAACTTCTCAACTAGCACAACTTTAATATCACTACCTCCATATCTCAAAACAATCATCAAGCATCAAACTTTTCTTAGTATTCAAAACACTTATAAGAAAGTTTTTACTAATCTTGGACGCCTATCATATTAGGACTAATTTCTCAATTTAAGCAAATTACCATGCTGTTTTGTAGGACTCTCAAAATGATATAAGTGAAGCATGAGAGAACAATAGTTTCTATAAAACAAAACCACCGCCGTGCTCAAAAAGATATAAGTGAAGCACTAGAGCAAAAACTATATAGCACAAAAGATATAAGTGAAGCACATAGAGTATTCTAATAAATTCTGAATCATGTATGTCTCTCTCGAAAGGTGTCTACAGCAAGGATGATTGTGGTAAACTAAAAAGCAAAGACTCAAATCATACAATACGCTCCAAGCAAAACACATATCATGTGGTGAATAAAAATATAGCTCCAAGTAAAGTTACAGATGGACGAAGACGAAAGAGGGGGTGCCTTTCGGGGCATCCCCAAGATTTGGCTTTTTGGTGTCCTTAGATTTACCTTGGGGTGACTTGGGAATCCCCAAGCTTAGGCTCTTGCCACTCCTTGTTCCATAATCCATCAAAACTTTTTACCCAAAACTTGAAAACTTCACAACACAAACTTAACAGAAAATATCGTGAGCTCTGTTAGCGAAAGAAAAAAAAACACCACTTCAAGGTAATGTATTGAACTCATTCTTTATTTATATTGGTGTTAAACCTACTGTATTCCGACTTCTCTATGGTTTATAAACTATTTTACTAGCCATAGATTCATCAAAATAAGCAAACAACACACAAAAAACAGAATCTGTCAAAAACACAGTCTGTAGTAATCTGTAACTAACGCAAACTTCTGGAACTCAAAAAAATCTAGTAAAATAGGAAGACCTAAAAAATTTGTTTATTGATCTGATGCAATTAGAATCAGTATTTTATCACGTTCTGGTGATTTTTAACAATTATTTTCGTGAACAAAAAGTTTCTGGAATTTTCAGCAAGATCAAATAACTATTATCCAAGAAGATCCTATAGGTTTAACTTGGCACAAACACTAATTAAAACACGAAAACAAATCTAACCAGAGGCTAGATCAAAGATTTATTCCTAAACAGAAGCAAAAAGCGAAAAACTAAAATAAAATTGGGTTGCCTCCCAAAAAGCGCTATCGTTTAACGCCCCTAGCTAGGCATAAAAGCAAGGATAGATCTAGGTATTGCCATCTTTGGTAGGCAATTCTTCAATAAGACACCTATAACCCTTAGGAGTCTCTTTATTTTTATTAATTATCAAACTCCTAGGCACAAAATCAAGAACATCATTTGTAGCAAAAGGTTCCTTAAGGTTAGCAAGCAAGTTGGGGTGAACACTTATGAATTTGAGGTCCGCATTTCCCTTACTAGAAGTTTCACCCTTATTTTTAGGAACATACATTAATTTGGCAATCTTAGCATTAGAAGAAGTGTTTTTCACGGAAGAAAAGGCAGACCCTAGGTTGGTAATAATTTTATCAATTCTAGTGGAATCTTGATCTATCTTTTCATTAACCATAGGTTCTTTTTAAAAAAAATTTAAGAGCAACTCCTACCTTAGATCCATTTGGGTAACTTGGTTGTGGATCTTTCTATCCAAATTTTCAACCAACTCTACGGTGGCAACTTTATTTTCAATAATTTCAGGCCGTTGCATCACATGTTCCAAAGTTCAAATAGTTCCATTAACCAAAAGAGGTGATGGGCCAAACAAATCTATCATAGCTTTGTAAGAATCAAAAGTATGGCTACCCAAGAAATTTCCTCCGTTAATGGAATCAAGAATATATCTATTCCAAGGAGTGATGCCTACATAAAAATTGCGAAGAAGAATGGAAGTAGATTGCTTCCTAGTAGATCTATTTTGCGCATTGCAAATTCTGTACCAAGCATCTTTTAGATTTTCTCCCTCCCTTTGTTTAAAATTAAGAACTTCATTCTCGGGAGACAAAGGAGTAGATAAAGGATTAGCCATAACGACGAGGCAAGCAAAAAAAAGAAGCGAACGAAAAGAGGGGGCGAATAAAATGGCAAAGGTGAAGTGGGGGAGAGGAAAACGAGAGGCAAATGGCAAATAATGTAATGCGAGAAATAAGAGTTTGTGATGGGTACTTGGTATGTCTTGACTTGTGCGTAGACTCCCCGGCAACGGCGCCAGAAATCCCTCTTTCTACCTCTTGAGCACTGCGTTGGTTTTCCCTTGAAGAGGAAAGAGTGATGCAGTAAAGTAGCGTAAGTATTTCCCTCAGTTTTTGAGAACCAAGGTATCAATCCAGTAGGAGACCACGCTCGAGTCCCACAGACCTACACAAACAAATAAGAACCTCGCAACCAATGCGATAAAGGGGTTGTCAATCCCTTCACGGTCACTTACGAGAGTGAGATCTGATAGAGATGATAAGATAATATTTTTGGTATTTTTATGATAAAGAGTAAAAGTAAAGAAAGCAAAATAAACGACGCCAGAAATAGCTTGTTGACGGGAGTTTAATATGATGGAAAATAGACCTGAGAGCCATAGGTTTCACTAGTGGCTTCTCTCAAGATAGCATAAGTATTACGGTTGGTAAACGAATTACTGCCAAGCAATTGATAGAATTGAGCATAGTTATGAGAATATCTAGGTATGATCATGTATATAGGCATCATGTCCAAAACAAGTAGACCGACTCCTGCCTACATCTACTACTATTACTCCACACATCGACCGCTATCCAGCATGCATCTAGAATATTAAGTTCATAAGAACAGAGTAACGCTTTAAGCAAGATGACATGATGTAGAGGGATAAACTCATGCAATATGATATAAAACCCATCTTTTATCCTCGATGGCAACAATACAATATGTGTCGTTTCCCCATCACACGGGATCGAGCACCGCAAGATTGAACCCAAAGCTAAGCACTTCTCCCATTGCAAGAAAGATCAGTCTAGTAGGCCAAACCAAACTGATAATTCGAAGAGACTTGCAAAGATAACCAATCATACATAAAAGAATTCAGAGGAGATTCAAATATTGTTCATAGATAATCTTGATCATAAACCCACAATTCATCGGATCTCGACAAACACACCGCAAAAAGAAGAGTTACATCAAATATATCTCCAAGAGAATCGAGGAGAACTTTGTATGGAGATCCAAAGAGAGAGAAGAAGCCATCTAGCTAATAACTATGGACCTGAAGGTCTGAGGTAAACTACTCACACATCATCGGAGAGGCTATGGTGTTGATGTAGAAGCCCTCCGTGATCAGTGCCCCCTCCGGTGGAGCGCCGGAAAAGACCCCAAGATGGGATCTCACTTGTACAGAAGGTTGCGGCGGTGGAAATAGGGTTTTGGCTCCTCTGGTGATGGTTTGGGGGTACGTAGGTATATATAGGAGGAAGAAGTAGGTCGGTGGAGCCATGAGGGGCCCACGAGGGTGGAGGGCGCGCCCCCTGCCTCATGGCTTCCTCGTTGGTTGCTTGACGTCCACCCCAACTCCTCTGGATCACGTTTGTTCCGAAAATCACGTTCCCGAAGGTTTCATTCCGTTTGGACTCCGTTTGATATTCTTTTTCTGCGGAACACTGAAATAGGCAAAAATACAGCAATTTGGGATGGGCCTCCGGTTAATAGATTAGTCCCAAAAATAATATAAAAGTGTATAATAAAGCCCATTAATCATCCAAAACAGAATATAATATAGCATGGAACAATAAAAAATTATAGATACGTTGGAGACGTATCAGTGAGTTGCGTTGGGATTTCCCCGAAGAGGAGAGGAGATGCGGTATAGTAGAGAGAAGTATTTCCACCATTTAAGAACCAAGGTTATCAATCCAGTAGGAGAATCACACAAAGCTTCGTGAACAACATCTACACACACAAAAGCAAATACTTGCACCCAACGCAAACAAGAGGGTTGTCAATCCCCTTGGTGGTTACTTGCAAGGATTAAATCTCTCGAGCACATGGCATACGGTGGGTGAACAAATTACTGTTGGACAATTGATAGAAAAGCGCATAGTTATGACGTTAATCAAGGCAATGATCATGTATATAGGCATCACGTCCGAGACAAGTAGATCGACTCTTGCCTGCATCTACTACTATTACTCCATCCATCGACCGCTATCCAACATGCATCTAGGGTATCAAGTATAAAACAGAGTAACACCTTAAATAAGATGACATGATGTAGACAAAGTAAACTCAATCAATATGAATAAACCCCGTCGTAATACCCTTAATGGCAACAATACACATAGGTGTCTTGTCCCCTACTATGTCACTGTGATAGAGCACCGCAAGATTGAACCCATCATAAAGCACCTCTCCCATTGAAGATAAATCAATTTAGTTGGCCAAACCAAACGGATAATCCGGAGAGAAATACAAAGGTATAACAATCATGCATATAAAGTTCATAAAAGACTCCATTACTTCTCATAAATATTCAGATCATAAACCCACAATTCATTGGATCCCAACAAACACACCGCAAAAGAAGATTACATCTGATAGAACTCCAAGAACATCGAGGAGAACATTGTATTGAAGATCAAAGAGAGAGAAGAAGCCATCTAGCTACTAGCAATGGACCCGTAGGTCTATGGTGAACTACACACGCATCATTAGAAGGCAGCAAGGATGGTGTAGATGCCCTCCATGATCGACCCCCCCTCGTCAGAGTACCGGAAAATGCCTCCAAATGGGAGCACGGAAGAAGAGAAGCTTGCGGTGGTGGAAAAATGTTTCAGTTGGCTCTCTGGTATATTGGGAATATTTAAGAATTTATAAAGGAGGAATTAGGTCAAGAGGTGCCATGAGGGCTCACAAGCTCAAAGGGTGCGCCTGGTGAGGGAGTCCTGGACTAAGGGGCCCTCGGGCGTCCAGCATATTGGACATGGGCCGGACTGATGGGCTGTGAAGATACAAGACCGAACGCTCTCACCCGTGTCCGGATGGGACTCTCCTTAGCGTGGAAGGCAAGCTCGGCATCCAAGATATGAAGATTCCTTTCTCTGTAACCCACTTTGTACAACCCTAGTCCCTTCCGATGTCTATATAAACTGGAGGGTTTAGTCCATAGGGACAATCATAATCATACATGCTAGACCTCTAGGGTTTTAGCCATTACGATCTCGTGGTAGATCAACTCTGTAATACTCATATTCATCAAGATCAATCAAGCAGGAAGTAGGGTATTACCTCCATAGAGAGGGCCCGAACTTGGGTAAACATCGTGTCCCCTGTCTCCTGTTACCATCAACCTTAGACGCACAGTTCGGGACCCCTACCCGAGATCCGCCGGTTTTGACACTGACATTGGTGCTTCAAAAGGTTCATGGCCCCGTCAATCATATACAACAATGTTGTCCAGGGGGAAGTTTTTTTCCCCGGACGGATCTTCACATTCGGCGGCTTCGCACTGTGGGCCAACTCGCTTGGCCATCAAGTCAGGTTTGGAAGGTTGAACTACGTTGCTGATACCCGCGGAGACTTGACCTTCGACGGATTCGAACACACGGCAGCCGCTCCCTGCCACCACGATGAGCATGACCTAAATCTGTCATCGGACCATACCCAGGAGATAGCACCTGTAAGTGCTCTGGCCCTAGATCCGGAGTAGGTTGCGCCTTCTGAGGACGGGAAGCTCAACCCCGTCACGGGAGCCGCAGACTCAGCGACGCTGGAGCCGCACACAGACCCAACCTCGAGCATGACCTATGTCAACGGAACCTCGGATTCGTCTTCAGCCACAGGTTCCGAACCACGCGCGTCCGCGCCCATCGAGGCCGATCAGGCCCCGATCGTCGAATTCAGCGCCGCGGACATCTTTCGGCACTCACGTTTAGGCGATGTGCTGAACTCATTAAAACCCTCTCCTTAGCAGGGGACTCACAGCCGAATTATATCCGGTTTGAACTGGGGGTTGATGACTGGGAATCTCGCTTCCCACCCACCTCCCACTTCATAGCCACTATTGAGGACTTAATCGATATGCTCGATTACGGCTCCGAAGACATCACTGTATGGACGACGATGCAGGAGACGAGCAGGCCCAAAACCCGCCGTTTACCGGACGATGGTCGGCCACCTCTTCATATGATGTGTATATGGTGGATACACCCAAAGAGAATAACAGCGATGACAAAGAAGACCCAGTCAAGGATAAACCTCCTGAGATACAGCCAAAGCACCGGCATCGGCGGCACCGTTCTAAATCACGTCGTAGAAAAAACAACAATGCCGGCACAGGAGAAAATAATACTCCGGACGATGCCGAAGACAATGAAGACCCGTTGAGCCAACTTCCGAACAGGATGAACGGGAAGATGGGCGAGTCAGCCCTAATGAACAGGCTGTAAACGAAGACTCGGAGGACAGTATTATCTTCCGCTCTCCGAGGATGAGGTGAGCCTCGGCAACGAAGATTTCATCGTGCCTGAGGAACCTCTCGGGCAGGAGCGCTTTAAGCGCCAGCTAATAGCCACTGGAAGGAGCCTGAAAAATAAGCAGCAACAGCTTCAAGCTGATCAAGATCTGCTCAACGATAAATGGACTAATGTCCTGGCAGCCGAGGAATATGGCCTCAAGCGCCCAGCCAAAAGTTATCCGAAGCGCAAATTGCTACCTCAGTTCGATGATGAGGCGCTGGAGCCCGTACCATCATCGTGCAACGTGGCTGACCGACCACCATGTGGTCGGGACAAAGCGGCAACTCAAGCCGAACACCAGCCCGTACTACCTCACCATAAAGGCAGAAATAAAACAACTCGGGGACATACATATGACCTGCGGCAGGACTTGGACAATAGAGCAGGTCAGAATAGATCGATCTATGGATCGCGGGGGCGTGCCCCGACACGCGATAACGGCTAGCCGGACGCAACAATCATAATCATGCCCGGGCCGAGAACCACAGACGGACTCCATCCGAGCTGTGTCGCGACGTGGCCCGGTATAGAGGCGCCGCATACCCCCATTGCTTCACTGACGAGGTAATGGAGCACGAATTCCCAGAAGGGTTTAAACCCGTAAACATCAAATCATATGATGGGAAAACAGACCCCGCGGTGTCGATCAAGGATTTTCTTCTCCATATTAATATGGCCCACGGTGATGATCTCCATGCCATCAAATACCTCCCACTAAAAATCAAAGGACCAACTTGGCACTGGTTGATCAGTCTGCCCGAAAACTCCATTGGCAGCTGGGAAGACTTGGAAGAAGCCTTCCTTGACAACTTCCAAGGTACATATGTCCGACCTCCGGATGCCGACGACTTAAGTCACATAATTCAACAGCCCGGAGAGTCAGCCAGGAAATTCTGGACTAGGTTCTTAACCAAAAAGAACCAGATCGTCGACTGTCTGGATGCCGAAGCCGTAGCGGCCTTTAAACATAGCATCCGGGACGAATGGCTCGCCCGACACCTCAGACAAGAAAAGTCGAAGTCCATGGCAGCCTCACGGCGCTTATGACCCGCTTTTGCGCGGGCGAAGATAGCTGGCTAGCCCATAGCAGTAACAATTCAAGCGAACCTGGCACTTCGGAAGCCAGAAATAGCAACGGCAAGCCCTGGCGCAACAGACACAAGTGTCAAAGCAACGGTGATAATACCGACAACACGGCGGTCAACGCCGGATTTAGTGGCTCCAAGTCCGGCCAGCGGAAGAAGCCGTTCAAAAGGAACAATTCGGGCTCATCCAGCTTGGACCGCATCCTCGATCTCCCATGCCAGATACACGACACCCCTGATAAACTAGCCAATCACACCAACAGAAGTTGCTGGGTTTTTAAACAGACCGGCAAGATAAATGCCGAGAACAAGGAGAAGGGGCCGCAAAGCAAGGATGATGACGAGGAGCCCCGTCCACTGAACACAGGGGGACAGAAGAAGTTTCCCCCTCAGGTCAAAATGGTGAACATGATATACGCTACCCATATCCCCAATAGGGAGCGCAAGCGCGCGCTCAGGGACGTCTATGCGATAGAGCCAGTCGCCCCAAAATTTAATCCATGGTCTTCATGCCCGATCACCTTCGATCGCAGGGATCATCCGACCAGTATCTGTCATGGCGGTTCAGCCGCACTGGTCCTCGACCCAATGATTGATGGATTCCACCTGACGCGAGTCCTCATGGACGGTGGCAGCAGCCTCAACCTGCTCTATCAGGATATAGTTCGCAAAATGGGCATTGATCCATCGAGGATCAAGCCCACCAAAACTACCTTTGAAGGAGTTATACCAGGTGTAGAGGCTCGTTGTACGGGCTCAATCACACTGGAAGTTGTCTTCGGGTCCCCAGACAACTTCAGAAGCGAAGAGTTGATCTTCGATATCGTCCCCTTCCACAGTGGCTATCACGCCCTGCTCGGACAAACCACATTTGCTCGATTTAATGCAGTGCCACACTATGCTTATCTCAAGCTCAAGATGCCCAGACCACGCGGGGTCTTAATAGTCAATGGAAACATGGAGCATTCCCTCCGTACTGAAGAACACACCGCGGCCCTGGCAGCGGAAGTACAGAGCGGCCTTTTAAGGCAGAATTTTAATTCAGCGGCCAAGCTCTCGAACACTAACAAACGGGTCTGGACTATTCCTCAGCTTGACAGTCCGGCTCGTCAGGAGTCAGACTAGCAATTCAGCCTCCATCTCAGTCCTGACCAAAGGTAGCATACATACCGCGCGCACATAACTACGCACTCAAAATACCATGTGCAGAGACGGAAGCATAACCAGACTGTGGTCAAAAATACGGCTTCGACCTTCCCCGGACACACATACTTTCACTTTTCCTTTTAGATATTTTTCAGGTTTCTTTTCTACAGATCCCTTGCGGTGACCTGATCGTCGGTCCTTTCGTGGGACGGATACACCAAGGCGGCAGGCGGCACACACGTGTGGGCGAATCTCTAGAATTTCTCTTCGATGACCGTCCTACCTATTTTCAGGACTCGCACGCAGCTCCCCCTTGGTCTTGGCATGTTAAATAGCCAGGGTGGTGCTTATCGCACCACCTGTACAAATACGTTTTGACGTATCAATCAAATTGCAACGAGAACTATTTGCGGCCCAACTTACACGGCACTATCTTACACTCTCATTTTATTATTATTATCGATTGCACACGTACACTTTGGTACGCTTTAATTGGCCAGGGGCTTCATTACGCTCCATACTATGGCAACAAAGACAGTACAGTTCGGCGCCCCAAATTTCAGCATTATATGCATTGGCTCTGAATCATGTCTTTGGTCAATAGTTGGGTTGCCTGGCTCCTGTGCTTACTACCTTACGTTCCGCTCTATCGGCTAGGGTAGTAAAGGGAGAACTACTGCGATTGTGTCCTGGTTTATCCAGATGAGCACCTCAGTAGAGAAAGCCGAAAACTGACTGTCATGATGTGGCGAGAGCCGGTCAGCTATTCGGAGGTTACAAATCTTTTGCGATTTTTTCCGCATTACGCGACGAATCGACCTCAGTCCGATCAGGTGTTTACAACGCCCTAGTCTAGATTAAATGCTAACTAGGGGCTGCACCTACATTTTTATTGTCAAACTCCTATGGCTAAGCGAGGGTGATAAAGCCACATAGTCTGATTGCCTGGTTCGTTGCGCTAAACACCTCCTTCAAGGACCAAATTTTTGGATCAAGCGTATTTAGATTCCATCCCGAACACCCCCGTACTACCTACATGGGGGCTGAAGGCGACGACTGGCCAACTCTCGGATTTAATAAAAACGGCTGCACAGGAGGTAAAATTTTAATAATAACAAGCATTATATTACATAACAGATTTGTTCCACCATACATGACAGGATAACATGAAAGTATTTCATTCAAAAATAATGTCCTTAGCACATTGCTCCACTATAATGCGGGATCCCTCTAGGACATCATCAAAATACCGCTCGGGCAAGCGGTGCTCCTTGCTTCCGGGCGGGCCCTCGGTCGCGAGCTTGACGGTGTTCATCTTCGCCCACTGCACCTTGACGCGAGCAAAGGCCATCCGCGAACCCTCGATGTAGACCGACCGCTTGATGACGTCAAGCCGGGGGCAGGCATTAACCAGCCGCTTCACGAGCCCGAAGAAGCTGCTGGGTATTGCTTCGGCAGGCCACAGCCGGATTAATAAATCCTACATGGCTAGTTCGGCCACCCTATGCAGTTCGACCAACTGTTTTAGCTGGTCGCTAAAGGGCACCAGATGTTCTGGCGCAAGGTATTGCGACCAGAACAACTTCTCCGTCGAGCTCCCCTCGTCGGCTCGGAAGAACTCTGCAGCATCGGCTACACTGCACGGCAAATCCGCAAACGCTCCTGGAGAACTCCAAATCCGGGTTAGTAAGAGATACCTCTTCTTCACATATTTGCTCTGCATAATGAAGGCCTTAACCGCCGCAATCTTCTTGGCCTCTTGAATCTCCTAGAGAGCGCCCTGGGCTTCAACCCGGGCATCTTGAGCGCTTTGGCGAGCCTTGGCGAGTTCGATCTCTTGATCCGCAATATCGCGCTCCAACGACTCACATTTCCCCACGGCGTCCTGGAGCTCTTGCTGGACCTCACCGACCCTGGCCTCGTGCCTTTTGCGGGTGGCTTGTTCCTTGTCAGCTCTCTCCTCGGCCGCAGCTGATACGTTTCCATCATATCTATAATTTTTTATTGTTCCATGCCAATATTCTACAACTTTCGTATATTTTTGGCAACTTTTTATACTATTCTTGGGACTAACATATTGATCCAGTGCCTAGTGCCAGTTCCTGTTTGTTGCATGTTTTATGTTTCGCAGAAACCCCATATCAAACGGAATCCAAACGGGATAAAAACGGACGGAGAATATTTTTGGAATATTTGGAGAATTCTGGAAGAAAAATCCACGCGAGACGGTGCCCGAGGTGGCCACAAGGCAGGGGGCGCGCCCCCGACCCTCGTGGGCCACCCGTAAGGCGGTTGATGCCCTTCTTCGGCCGCAAGAAAGCTAATTTTTAGTAAAAAAATCACGGCGAAGGTTTCAGTCCAATCGGAGTTACGGATCTCCATATATACACGAAACAGTGAAAGGGCAGCAGACGAGAACACAGAAACAGAGAGAGACAGAGAGATAGATCCAATCTCGGAGGGGCTCTAGCCCCTCCCATGCCATGGAGGCCAAGGACCAAAGGGGAAACCCTTCTCCCATCTAGGGAGGAGGTCAAGGAAGAAGAGGAAGAAGGGGGCCCCTCTCCCCCTCTCTTCTGGTAGCGCCGGAACGCTGTCGTGGCCATCATCATAATCACCGCGATCTGCACCAACACCTCCGCCATCTTCACCAACATCTCCATCACCTCCCCCCTCTATCTAGAGCGGTCCACTCTCCCGCAACCCGCTGTACCCTCTACTTGAACATGGTGCTTTATGCTTCATATTATTATCCAATGATGTGTTGCCATCCTATGATGTCTGAGTAGATTTTCGTTATCCTATCGGTGGTTGATGAATTGCTATGATTGATCTAATTTGCTTGTGGTTATGTTGCTGTCCTTTGGTGCCCATCATATGAGCGCGCGCGTGGATCACACCATAGGGTTAGTTGTATGTTGATAAGACTACGTGTTGGAGGGCAAGAGTGACAGAAGCTTCAACCTAGCATAGAAATTGATGCATACGGGATTGAAGGGGGACCAATATATCTTAATGCTATGGTTGGGTTTTACCTTAATGAACGTTAGTAGTTGCGGATGCTTGCTAATAGTTCCAATCATAAGTGCATAGAATTCCAAGTAAGGGATGACATGCTAGCAGTGGCCTCTCCCACATAAAACTTGCTATCGGTCTAGTAAAGTAGTCAATTGCTTAGGCACAATTTCGCAACTCCTACCACCACTTTTCCACACTCGCTATATTTACTTTAGTTGTGCCTTTATCTAAACAGTTCCTAGTTTTTATTCTCGTGCTCTTTATATTCTTGCAAACCTATCCAAAAACACCTACAAAGTACTTCTAGTTTCATACTTGTTCTAGGTAAGGCGAACGTCAAGCGTGCGTAGAGTTGTATCGGTGGTCGATAGAACTTGAGGGAATATTTGTTCTACCTTTAGCTCCTCGTTGGGTTCGACACTCTTACTTATCGAAAACTGTTGCGATCCCCTATACTTGTGGGTTATCAAGACCTTTTTCCGCGCCGCTGCGGGGAGCAATAGCGTGGGGTGAATATTCTCGTGTGTGCTTGTTTGCTTTATCACTAAGTAATTTTTATTTGCTGTTCTTAGTTGTTCTTTATCATTAGTTATGGACATGGAACATGAAATACCAAAAAAATAGGTGTACTTGCTGCTCATGGAGATGGGGAACCTCCTAAAACCCTCGATGCTGGTAATGTGAAAGATATTATGTACCACTTTAATAATCCTGAGAAACCCCCATTCAATTATGTAATGGGAGTAATGTTGGATCAACGTGAATACTTTAGAGATTATCGCTTGACACAAAAAGGGAAACTATTATGGGATCAAATTCATATATTGAAGTGGTATGCTAGGCAACTATGCTTGAGATATGATTATACTTGTTGCTCTAGGATGAAGGCTCCACACCTTCCCTTTTCACGCAAATTTAATGATAATAAAACCTTAGCTTCTTATGCTAATGATATATATGATTACTATGATGTGGAACAAATAGAAGAATTTGTTGCTTTTATGGGTGCTTATGAAATTGAATCTATGTTTAAAGAATTTGAAGATTTTGATGATTCGATTTATAGACCTAAAAATTTAGCTATCCTTAAATATTGTTATGAGAATTATGAATACAATTCCGATATTAATGCACTTATTGAGAAAGTCTCCGCTGTCCAAAAGAGACTAATATTTTACAGGTATCTATGGAAGAAGAAGTTGATGAAACTGTGAGCTCATTGGATGAAAAAGATGAGGAGGAGAGCGAAGAACAAAAGGAGGAAGAGCGGATTGATCACCCGTGCCCACCTTCTAATGAGAGTAACTCTTCAACTCATACATTGTTTAATTTCCCTTCGTGCTTACCGAAGGATGATTGCTATGATGACTGTTATGATCCCTTTGATTCTTTTGAAATATCCCTTTTTGATGATGCTTGCTATGCTTGTGGCCAAGATGCCAATATGAATTATGCTTATGGAGATGAACTTGCTATAGTTCCTTATGTTAAACATGAAATTGTTGCTATTGCACCCACGCATGATAGTCCTATTATCTTTCTGAATTATCCCAACTACACTATATCGGAGAAGTTTGTGCTTATTAAGGATTATATTGATGGGTTGCGTTTTACTACCACACATGATGATTTTGATAGATACAATATGCACGTGCTTGCTGCTCCTACTTGCAATTATTATGAGAGAGGAACTACATCTCCGCTTCTTTATGTTTCCAATACGATAAAATTGCAAGAAATTGTTTATACTATGCATTGGTCTTTACTTTGTGTGCATGAATTGTTCTTTTATGACATGCCGATGCATAGGAAGAGAGTTAGACTTCGTTGTTGCATGATATATGTTTCCTTGTTCTCACTACTAAATGCCAAATCATTGCTAATTAAAATTGGCTTTGATATACCGTGGGATCCGGGTGGATTCACTACTTGAGCACTATATGCCTAGCTTAATGGCTTTAAAGAAAGCGCTGCGAGGGAGACAACCCGGAAGTTTTAGAGAGTCATTTATTTCTGTTGTGTGCTTTTATAAAGCTTAAAAATAAAAATAATGTGCCAAGGTTTGCCTTTAGGATGTTTACAATGCTTGTTGGTTTGTACGGTGCAGGACAGAAACTTTGGCTGTAGTGCGTAATTTTTCATTTTTTACTGGAACGTCAAATGGTTGTGATTCTTTTTGCACTGTATTTCTATACAAATTTATATTTTTCCTAATTTTTGCAGAATTTTTCAAGTATCATAAGTATGGTGAATGATCATATTATTACAGACAGTTCTGTTTTTTATGCATAGTTTGCTTGTTTTGATGAATATATCAATTTATATCAGTGGATTAAGCCATGGAAAAGCTATATTACAGTAGACACAATGCAAAAATAAAATATGAATTGGTTTGTAACAATACTTAGAGTAGTGATTTGCTTTATTATACTAACGGATCTTACCGAGTTTCCTGTTGAAGTTTTCTGTGGATGAAGTGTTCGATGATCGAGAAGGTCTCGATGTGAGAAGAAGGAAGAGAGGCAAGAGCTCAAGCTTGGGGATGCCCAAGGAACCCCAAGTAAATATTCAAGGAGACTCAAGCGTCTAAGCTTGGGGATGCCCCGGAAGGCATCCCCACTTTCTTCAACAAGTATCGGTATGTTTTCGGATTCGTTTCATTCATGTGTGCAATCTTGGAGCGTCTTTTGCATTTAGTTTTAATTTTTCTTTTATGCACCATGCTGGTATGAGATGGTCCTTCGTTGATTTATAGAATGCTCTTTGCACTTCACTTATATCTTTTGAGTATGGCTTTATAGAATGCTTCATGTTCTTCACTTATATCATTTGAACTTTGGATTTCCTGTTTCTCTTCACTTAGACAACCGCCATTTGTAGAATGCTCTTTTGCTTAACTTATATTTGTTAGAGCGTGGGCATATCTTTTGTAGAAAGAATTAAACTCTCTTGCTTCACTTATATATATTTAGAGAGATGACAGGAACTGGTCATTCACATGGTTAGTCATAAAATCCTACATAAAACTTGTAGACCACTGAATATGATATGTTTGATTCCTTGCAATAGTTTTGCGATATAAAGGTGGTGATATTAGAGTCGTGCTAGTTGAGTAATTGTGAAATTGAGGAATACTTGTGTTGAGGTTTGCAAGTCCCATAGCATGCACGTATGGTGAACCGTTATGTAACGAAGTCGGAGCATGAGGTGTTCTTTCATTGCTTTCCTTATGAGTGGCGGTCGGGGACGAGCGATGGTCTTTTCCTACCAATCTATCCCCCTAGGGGCATGCGTAGTAGTACTTTGCTTCGAGGGCTAATAAACTTTTGCAATAAGTATATGAGTTCTTTATGACTAATGTGAGTCCATGGATTATACGCACTCTCACCCTTCCATCATTGCTAGCCTCTTCGGTACCGTGCATTGCCCTTTCTCACCTCGAGAGTTGGTGCAAACTTCACCGGTGCATCCAAACCCCATGATATGATACGCTCTATCACACATAAACCTCCTTATATCTTCCTTAAAACAGCCACCATACCTACCTATCATGGCATTTCCATAGCCATTCCGAGATATATTGCCATGCAACTTCCATCATCATCATATACATGACTTGAGCATTTATTGTCATATTGATTTGCATGATCGTAAGATAGCTAGCATGATGTTTTCATGGCTTGTCCGTTTTTTGATGTCATTTCTACGCTAGATCGTTGCACATCCCGGTACACCGTCGGAGGCATTCATATAGAGTCATATCTTTGTTCTAGTATCGAGTCGTAATATTGAATTGTAAGTAAATAAAAGTGTGATGATCATCATTATTAGAGCATTGCCCCAGTGAGGAAAGGATGATGGAGACTATGATTCCCCCACAAGTCGGGATGAGACTCCGGACAAAAAAAAAAGAGAAAGGCCAAAAAAAGAGAAGGCCCAAAAAAAGGAAAAAAAGGAAGAAAAAACAAAAAAAGAGAAAAAGAGAGAAGGGGCAATGTTACTATCCTTTTACCACACTGTGCTTCAAAGTAGCACCATGTTCTTCATATAGAGAGTCTCTTGAGTTATCACTTTCATATACTAGTGGGAATTTTCATTATAGAACTTGGCTTGTATATTCCAACGATGGGCTTCCTCAAATGCCCTAGGTCTTCATGAGCAAGCAAGTTGGATGCACACCCACTTACTTTCAGTTTGAGCTTTCATACACTTATAGCTCTAGTGCATCCGTTGCATGGCAATCCCTACTCCTCACATTGACATCAATTGATGGGCATCTCCATAGCCCGTTGATTAGCCGCATCGATATGAGACTTTCTCCTTTTTTGTCTTCTCCACATAACCCCCATCATCATATTCTATTCCACCTATAGTGCTATGTCCATGGCTTGCGCTCATGTATTGCGTGAGGATTGAAAATGCTGAAGCGCGTTAAAAAGTATGAACCAATTGCTCGGCTTGTCATCGGGGTTGTGCATGATTTTAATGCTTTGTGTGGTGAAGATGGAGCATAGCCAGACTATATGATTTTGTAGGGATGAGCATTCTTTGGCTATGTTATTTCGATAAGATATAATTGCTTGGTTGGTATGCTTGAATTATTATTGTTTTTATGTCAAATGATAGACTATTGCTTTGAATCACTCGTATCTTAATATTCATGCCATGATTAGATACATGATCAAGATTATGCTAGGTAGCATTCCACATCAAAAATTATCTTTTTTATCATTTACCTACTCGAGGACGGGCAGGAATTAAGCTTGGGGATGCTGATACGTCTCCGTCATATCTATAATTTTTGATTGTTCCATGCCAATATTCTACAACTTTCATATACTTTTGGCAACTTTTTTACTATTTTTGGGACTAACATATTGATCCAAAGGCTCATGCAGCTTCCTATTTGTTGCATGTTTTATGTTTTGCAGAAACTCCATATCAAACGGAATCTAAACGGGATAAAAACGGACGGAGAATATTTTTGGAATATTTGGCGAATTCCGGAAGAAAAATCCACGCGAGACGGTGCCCAAGGTGGCCATGAGGCAGGGGACGCGCCAGCCCCCCTAGGCACACCCCTGACCCTTGTGCGCCACCCATAAGGCAGTCGATGCTCTTCTTCGGCTGCCAGAAAGCTAATTTTTGGTAAAAAATCACGACGAAGGTTTCAGTCCAATCGGAGTTACGGATCTCCATATATACACGAAAAGGTGAAAGGGCAGCAGACGAGAACGCAGAAACAGAGAGAGACAAAGAGATAGATCCAATCTCGGAGGGGCTCTAGCCCCTCCCATGCCATGGAGGCCAAGGACCAGAGGGGAAACCCTTCTCCATCTAGGGAGGAGGTCAAGGAAGAAGAGGAAGAAGGGGGCCCCTCTCCCCCTCTCCTCCGGTGGCGCCGGAACGCTGCCGTGGCCATCATCATCATCACCGCGATCTTCACCAACACCTCCGCCATTTTCACCAACATCTCCATCACCTCCCCCCCTCTATCTACATCGGTCCACTCTCCCGCAACCCGCTGTACCCTCAACTTGAACATGGTGCTTTATGCTTCATATTCTTATCCAATGATGTGTTGCCATCCTATGATGTCTGAGTAGATTTTCATTGTCCTGTCGGTGGTTGATGAATTGCCATGATTGATTTAATTTGCTTGTGGTTATGTTGTTGTCCTTTGGTGCCCATCATATGAGTGCGCGCGTGGATCACACCATAGGGTTAGTTGTATGTTGATAGGACTATGTATTGGAGGGCAAGAGTGACAGAAGCTTCAACCTAGCATAGAAATTGATGCATACGGGATTGAAGGGGGACCAATATATCTTAATGCTATGGTTGGGTTTTACCTTAATGAACGTTAGTAGTTGCGGATGCTTGCTAATAGTTCCAATCATAAGTGCATAGAATTCCAAGTACGGGATGACATGCTAGCAGTGGCCTCTCCCACATAAAACTTGCTATCGGTCTAGTAAAGTAGTCAATTGCTTAGGGAAAATTTCGCAACTCCTACCACCACTTTTCCACACTCGCTATATTTACTTTAGTTGTGCCTTTATCTAAACAGTCCCTAGTTTTTATTCTCGTTCTCTTTATATTCTTGCAAACCTATCCAAAAACACCTACAAAGTACTTCTAGTTTCATACTTGTTCTAGGTAAGGCGAACGTCAAGCGTGCGTAGAGTTGTATCGGTGGTCGATAGAACTTGAGGGAATATTTGTTCTACCTTTAGCTCCTCGTTGGGTTCGACACTCTTACTTATCGAAAACTGTTGCGATCCCCTGTACTTGTGGGTTATCAGCGGCCAACACCTTCTTGAGGGTCTCTACCTCGGTCGCCGCTCCTAACAAATGTCATGGCACTTTGGTCAAACACAAATCATTAATCCCTTCTGAATATACAGCAGGTCATTACATACCTTGCTTATCCTCTAGTTGCTTCCTTGCTTGGCCGAGCTCCTCCTCGGCCCGCTCCAACCTCTGCTTCAGTCCGGAGACTTCGGCAGCATGAGAGGTCGCAGCCAAGAGCGACGCCTGCTTATTCACATAGACATATATGGTTAGTCTCCTGTGAAAACTATTTGATCCTCTGTTCGGCTCTTCTTTCCGAACACCGGACAGAGTCTCAGGGGCTACTGTCTATACTGTGACTTTCTTTTTACATAATTGCGTCACCTACCTCAAAGCCTGTTAGAAGGTGGGTGCAGGCCTCGGTCAGCCCGCTCTTAACAGACCGAACCCTCTCAATCACTATACCCATGAGGGTGCGGTGTTCTTCCATGACGTAAGCATCTTGCAGCACTTCCATTAAAGTTTCCGGTGCCTCTCGATGGACAGAGGGCACCGGTTGGATAGGTGCACCTACTTTTTTCAAAGGAGGCTGCCTGCTTGATTCCGGAGCCGTACGGGTCTCCGGAATAGTATTCGGCTGGGGGCCGTACTGGACATGGCCCCCATCGCCAGCCTCCAGGGGGACTTGCTCCCCCAGGTGTCCGGCAGCCGAGGTTTCATCCTCCGGCGCCATCCTAATGGTCGTCTGCATTTCTCCCTGGCCCGTGAAGGTCCTTCGGGACACCGCCTCGGCGTTGTCCATGGCCTTGGGAGAGGTGGCTGTCGGCAACAAATCGCTGTCCATAGCCTTTGGATCTAGCGAACCCGAGTTGTCATGGGCCGGACTGCATCACGTGATTCAACGCATTAGAATTGCGGAATAAAGGAGTCGGACGTATAAGTGCTTTAGAGCCTCCGAATATTTACGATCCGGCCGGGGGCTTATCCCTGGAGCGCCACTCTGAGCTGCTGTCGGTGTTCGGCGCGGTATCGTCTGCAGGGGAGGCTCTCCCCCTCTTGGACGCTTCGGCCTCTAGACGCGTGGAGGCCGCCCTTTTCTTCCTTCCCCCTCAGGGGGGAGTTGCTTTCTTCCTCCTCCTCCTCCTCCTCACCGGTGGCGGGTGAGGACTGGGTCTCGGCGTCTTCGGACGCCATGTCCGAAGTGCCCTTGTGGCGGAGGCCACCTCTGGTACCCTTGGCCTTCCTCCTGGCCTTCTTCTCCGGCGCCTGGTAGTGCGCCGGAACCAGCATCTTCGTCAGAAGTGGGATGGCTGGGCCTTCGGGCAGCGGAGCCGGACTCTTTATCAGCTCCGCCTTCTTCGTCCAGCCCTGAAAAAGTAAAGACGGGGAAGCTTAGACATGCGCCTTGAGTATGTAAGTAAAGGGCACACCTTGAAAACACGGAAAAACTTACCGGACTGGCGGGGTGGGTCAGGTTGTACCCACGGTCTTCAGTCTCCTTTGGCCATGTCTTGTTGGCCTTGAAGAGCACCTTCCAAATACCTTCGTGCGTAACACCGAAGAAGTGTTGCAGGGTCTGGTGCTTGGCCGGATCGAACTCCCACAAATTGCAGGTCCGACTTTGGCATGGAAGAATCCGGTGAAAGAGCATCACCTGGATCACATTGACAAGCTTGATGTTCTTGTCAACCATGCTCTTGATGCGTGTTTGCAGCGCTGTCAGCTCGTCCGACGAGGCCCAGTCTAGGCCCTTCTCTAGCCAGGAGATGAGCCGCATCGGGGGCCCGGAGCTGAACTCGGGAGCCTCGGCCCAGGTGGTGTCGCGGGGCACTGTGACATAGAACCACTGTTTTTGCCACCCTTTGACAGTCTCCACGAAATTGCCTTTGGGCCATACGACGTTGGGCTTCTTGCTCACCATGGCACTTCCGCACTCTGCATGTTAGCCGTCCACCACGTTCAGCTTCACATTGAAGATCTTCAGCCACAATCCGAAGTGGGGTGAGATGCGGAGGAAGGCCTCGCACACGACAATAAATGCTGAGATGTTGAGGAAGGAGTTGGGGGCCAAATCGTGGAAATCCACCCCATAATAGAACATAAGTCCGCGGACGAAATGGAGGAGTGGAAATCCCAGCCCACGGACGAAGTGGGGGATGAACACTACCCTCTCGTGGGGCTCTGGGGTAGGACGATCTGTCCCTCGGTCGGAAGCCGGTGGGCGACCTCCTTGGCCAAGTACCCGGCCTCCCGGAGCTTCGTAATGTCCTTCTCCTTAACGGAGGAGACCATCCACTTGCCCTGCGCTCTGGATCCAGACATGATCGGAGTGCTTTCTTGAGGCAGAAAGGATGAGGACTTGGGCGTTGGAGCTCGAGAATGGGTGGGCAGAGAGAGAGAAGGCGTGGGTGAAAAGGGGGTGAATCCTTATCCCTTTATAAAGGCAACGAATATCAAGCGCCTCCCCACTCGCCTTAAAACTCGCCTGTTTCCAAAGGGCCGCGCAGACGGCACGGTTGGATTACCCACTCCCGTATTGATGAGAATCCCGCAATAAGGGGACACGATCTCTGCTTTGACAAGACGTGCCAATGAAACCGCATCTCAAAACATGGAGCGGCAGGCCGAAAAACGGTTCGAAATAATGACCGGGTGGTGACGTGGCATCATGCTACAAAAAGTTGTCAGTAGATTGGACTCGTGAAATATTATACTCTCTGCGGTTGTGTGTGGTACTTGTTTTTCAGAGCTGGACACGTTCTTTGTGTTCGAAGGCTGTTTTGGAGTATTCGGAGGAGGAACCCGCCTTGCAATGCCGAAGACAATCTGCACGCCGGACACCTCGTCATTGAAGCCTGGTTCAGGGGCTACTGAGGGAGTCCTGGACTAAGGGGTCCTCGGGCGTCCGGCCTATTAGACATGGGCCGGACTGATGGGTTGTGAAGATACAAGACCGAAGACTCTCACCCGTGTCCGGATGGGACTCTCCTTAGCGTGGAAGGCAAGCTCGGCGTCCAAGATATGAAGATTTTTTTCTCTGTAACCGACTTTGTACAACCCTAGTCCCTTCCGTGTCTATATAAACCGGAGGGTTTAGTCCATAGGGACAATCATAATCATACAGGCTAGACTTCTAGGGTTTTAGCCATTATGATCTCGTGGTAGATCAACTCTTGTAATACTCATATTCATCAAGATAAATCAAGTAGGAAGTAGGGTATTACCTCCATAGAGAGGGCCCGAACCTAGGTAAACATCGTGTCCCCTGTCTCCTGTTACCATCGACCTTAGACGCATAGTTCGGGACCCCCTACCCGAGATCCGCCAGTTTTGACACCGACACCTCATGAGATTGTCGCTCCCTCGTGACTCTTCTGGTCTTCCCTCGAACCTTCATGGGTCTCTTCTGGTGAAAAAGTAATCCAATGATTTTTCTCTGTTTGGACTCCGTTTGATATAGATTTTCTGAAAAGATAAAAACAAGCGTAAAAACAGCAACTGGCACTGGTCACTAGGTTAATAGTTTAGTCCGAAAAATTGATATAAAATAGCATATAAATGCATATAAAATATCCAAGATTGATACTATAATAGCATGAAACAATAAAAAATCATAGATATGTTGGTGACGTATCAAAACTTTCGGTATCTCTTCAATGGTCACCCAATGGAGCCGAAACATAACCCAAATAGGATTGACGCCTTCCTCCAAGCACACTAAAGATCGAGAATTGTCAAGCTCACAACCGACTTCAAGAACACCTAATTGAGCACCATTAGTGCCTTCATAGCACTTGGTTTTATGTTTTTTCTCATGTTTATTTTGATTCTTAGTTCATTTGGACTATGTGTTATGTTTGAATTTCAATTGTTATGTTTGAGAATATTAAATTTGCTTTGTTTTTGAATTGTATGTGCTTGAACTCTTAAGTATTGAACCAATATGTTGTGGTAAAATTTGAAAATGGTTGGAGGAATTAGCAAAAAAACACTTTTAGGGGATTAAGTATTATTAGGAGATCTGCTACTTGAGCAAAAGTTGAATCTCTCAATTGATTTTTTTTCTGGATTTTTAGGAAAGGAATCTGCTAGAGATGATCTGAAGGAAATATGCCCTAGAGGCAATAATAAAGTTATTATTTATATTTCCTTATATCATGATAAATATCAATTATTCATGCTAGAATTGTATTAACCGAAAACTTGATACAGGTGTGGATACATAGACAAAACAATGTCCCTAGTAAAGCCTCTACTAGGCTAGCTCGTTAATCAAAGATGGTTAAGTTTCCTAACCATAGACATGTGTTGTCAATTGATGAACGGGATCACATCATTAGGAGAATGATGTGATGGACAAGACCCACCCGTTAGCTTAGCATAATGATTGTTAAGTTTTATTGCTATTGCTTTCTTCATGACTTATACATGTTCCTTTGACTATGAGATTATGCAACTCCCGAATACCGTAGGAATACCTTGTGTTGTATCAAACGTCACAACGTAACTGGGTGATTATAAAGATGCTCTATAGGTGTCTCCGAAGGTGTTTTTTGTGTTGGCATAGATCACCAGATTAGGATTTGTCACACCGAGTATCGGAGAGGTATCTCTGGGCCCTCTCGGTATTGCACATCACTATAAACCTTGCAAGAAATGTGACTAATGAGTTAGTTGCGGGATGATGCATTACGGAATGAGTAAAGAGACTTGCTGGTAACGAGATTGAACTAGGTATGATGATACCGACGATCGAATCTCGGGTAAGTAACATACCGATGACAAACGGAATAACGTATGTTGTTATTGAGATTTGACTGATAATCATCTTCGTAGAATATGTAGGAACCAATATGAGCATCCAGGTTACGCTGTCGGTTATTGATCGGGAGATATGTATCGGTCATGTCTACATAGTTCTCGAACCCATAGGGTTCGCACGCTTAACGTTCGATGACAATTTGTATTATGAGTTATGTGTTTTGGTGACTGAAGATTGTTCGGAGTCCTGGATGAGATCACGGACATGACGAGGATTCTCGAAATGGTCGAGAGGTAAAGGTTGATATATTGGACGATGATATTCGGACACCTGAATGGTTTCGGAAAGGTTCGGGTATATTTCGGAGTACCGAGGGGTTACCGGAAACCCTCGAGGAAGTATTGGGCCTACATGGGCCTTAGTGGAGAGAGAGGGGAGCCCGCAAGGGGTGCCGCGTGCCCTCCTCCAAGGGAGTCCGTATAGGACAAGGAGGAGGGGCTACGGCTCCCTTTCCCTCTCCCTCTCCCTCTCTTTCCTTTCCCCCCTCTGATGAGAAAGGAAGGGGGGCGAATCCTACTAGGAGTGGAGTCCTAGTAGGACTGCCTGCCTTTGGCGCTCCCCCTTGGTGGTCGGCCTCCTCCTCCCCTCCTTTATATACGTGGGAGGGGGCGCCCCAAAGCACAACAGTTGTTCTCTTAGCCGTGTGCGGTGCCCCTCTCCACAGTTCACTCATCCGGTCATAGCGTCGCAGTGCTTAGGCGAAGCCATACGCGGATCACATCACCACGCCGTCGTGCTGGCGAAACTCTCCCTCGACCCTCTGCTGGATCAAGAGTTTGAAGGATGTCATCGAGATGAACGTGTGTTGAACTCGGAGGTTCCGTACGTTCGGTACTAGATCGGTTGGATCGTGAAGACGTTCGACTACATCAACCGTGTTAACCTAACGCTTCCGCTTTCGGTCTACGAGGGTACGTTGACACACTCTCCCCCTCTTGTTTCTTTGCATCTCCTAGATAGATCTTGTGTGATCATAGGATTTTTTTTTTGAAATTGCATGCTACGTTCTCCAACAGTGGCATCCGAGCCAGGTCTATGCATAGATGATATGCGCGAGTAGAACACAAAGAGTTGTGGGCGATGATAGTCATACTGCTTACCACCAATGTCTTATTTTGATTCGGTGGTATTGTTGGATGAAGCGGCTCGGACCAACGTTACATGACCACGTTCATGAGACCGGTTCCACCGACAGACATGCAACTTGTTTTGCATAAAAGTGGCTGGCAGGTGTCTATTTCTCCAACTTTAGTTGAATCGAATTTGACTACGGCCGGTCCTTGTTTATGGTTAAAACATCACACTTGACGAAAAATCGTTGTGGTTTTGATGCGTAGGTAAGAACGGTTCTTGCTAGAAGCTCGTAGCAGCCACGTAAAACTTGCAACGACAAAGTAGAGGACGTCTAACTTGTTTTTGCAGGGCATGTTGTGATGTGATATGGTCAAGACATGATGTCATATAAGTTATTGTATGAGATGATCATGTTTTGTAAAAGTTATCGGCAACTGGCAGGAGCCTTATGGTTGTCGCTTTATTGTATGAAATGCAATCGCCATGTAATTGCTTTACTTTATCACTAAGGGGTAGCGATAGTTGTAGAAGCAATAGTTGGCGAGACGACAACGATGCTATGATGGAGATCAAGGTGTCAAGCCGGTGACGATGGAGATCATGACAGTGCTTTGGTGATGGAGATCAAAGGCACAAGATGATGATGGCCATATCATGTCACATATTTTGATTGCATGTGACGTTTATCTTTTTATGCATGTTATTTTGCTTAGTACGGAGGTAGCACTATAAGATGATCCCTCACTAAATTTCAAGGTATAAGTGTTCTCCCTGAGTATGCACCATTGCGACAATTCGTCGTGCCGAGACACCACGTGATGATCGGGTGTGATAAGCTCTACATTCACATACAACGGGTGCAAGACAATTTTGCACATGCAGAATACTCGGGTTAAACTTGACGAGCCTAGCATAAGCAGATATGGCCTCGGAACACTGAGACCGAAAGGTTGAACGTGAATCATATAGTAGATATGATCAACATAGAGATGTTCACCATTGAAAACTACTCCATCTCACGTGATGATCAGACATGGTTTAGTTGATATGGATCACGTGATCATTTAGATGACTAGAGAGATGTCTATCTAAGTGGGAGTTCTTAAGTAATATGATTAATTGAACTTTAATTTATCATGAACTTAGTCCTGATAGTTTTTGCATATCTATGTTGTTGTAGATCAATGGCCCGTGCTACCGTTCCCTTAAATTTTAATGCGTTCCTAGGGAAAGCTAAGTTGAAAGATAATGGTAGCAACTACACGGACTGGGTCCGTAACTTGAGGATTATCCTCATTGCTGCACAGAAGAATTACTTCCTGGAAGCACTGCTAGGTGCAAGGCCTGCTGCAGGAGCAACTTCGGATGTTATGAACGTCTGGCAAACTAAAGCCGATGACTACTCGATAGTTCAATGTGCCATTCTTTATGGCTTAGAATAGGGACTTCAAAGACGTTTTGAACGTCATGGAGCATATGAGATGTTCCAGGAGTTGAATTAATATTTCAAGCAAATGCCCGAGCTGAGAGATATGGAGTCTCCAACAAGTTCTATAGCTGCAAGATGGAGGAGAATAGTTCTGTCAGTGAACACATACTCAGAATGTCTGGGTACCATAACCACTTGACTCAACTGGGAGTTAATCTTCCTGATGATAGTGTCATTGACAAAGTTCTTCAATCACTGCCACCAAGCTATAAAGGCTTCAAGATGAACTATAACATGCAAGGGATGGAAAAGATAATTCCCGAGCTCTTCGCGATGCTTAAGGCTACGGAGGTAGAAATCAAGAAGGAGCATCAAGTGTTGATGGTTAACAACACCACTAGTTTCAAGAAAAAGGGCAAAGGGAAGAAGGGGAACTTCAAGCAGAATATCAAGCAAGTTGCTGCTCCCGGGAAGAAGCCCAAGTCTGGACCTAAGCCTGAAACTGAGTGCTTCTACTACAAAGGGACTGGTCACTGGAAGTGGAACTGCCCCAAGTATTTGGTGGATAAGAAGGATGGCAAACTGAAAGGTATATTTGATACACACGTTATTGATGTGTACCTTACTAATGCTCGTAGTAGCGCCTGGGTATTTGATACTGGTTCTGTTGCTCATATTTGCAACTCAAAACAGGAGCTACGGCTTAAATGAAGATTGGCTAAGGACGAGGTGACGATGCGCGTCTGAAATGGTTCCAAGGTCGATGTGATCGCCGTCGGCATGCTACCTCTATATCTACCTTCGGGATTAGTTTTCGACCTAAATAATTGTTATTTGGTGCCAGCGTTGAGCATGAACATTATATCTGGATCTTGTTTGATGCGAGACGGTTATTAATTTAATTCAGAGAATAATGGTTGTTCCATTTATATGAGTAATATCTTTTATGGTCATGCACCCTTGATGAGTGGTCTATTTTTTGTTGAATCTCAATCATAGTGATACACATATTCATAATATTGAAGCCAAAAGATGCAAAGTTAATAATGACAGTGCAACTTATTTGTGGCACTGCCATTTAGGTCATATTGGTGTAAAGCGCATGAAGAAACTCCATGCTGATGGGCTTTTGGAATCACTTGATTATGAATCACTAGATGCTTGCGTACCATGCCTCATGGGCAAGATGACTAAGACTCCGTTCTCCGGAATAATGGAGCAAGCCACTGACTTATTGGAAATAATACATACTGATGTATGTGGTCCGATGAGTGTTGAGGCTCGCGGCGGGTATCATTATTTTCTAACCTTCAGAGATGATTTAAATAGATATGGGTATATCTACTTAATGAAACATAAGTCTGAAACATTTGAAAAGTTCAAAGAATTTCAGAGTGAAGTGGAAAATCATCATAACAGGAAAATAAAGTTTCTACAATCTGATCGCGGAGGCAATATTTGAGTTACGAGTTTGGTCTTCATTTGAAACAATGTGGAAGAGTTTCGCAACTCACGCCACCTGGAACACCACTGCGTAATGGTGTGTCCGAACATCGTAACCGTACTTTATTAGATATGGTGTGATCTATGATGTCTCTTATCAATTTAACACTATCATTTTGGGGTTATGATTTAGAGACGGCTGCATTCACGTTAAATATGGCACCATCTAAATCTGTTGAAACGACACCATATGAACTGTGGTTTGGCAAGAAACCTAAGCTGTCGTTTCTTAAAGTTTGGGGTTGCGATGCTTATGTGAAAAAGCTTAAGCCTGATAAGCTCGAACCCAAATCGGAGAAGTGCATCTTCATAGGATACCCAAAAGAGACTGTTGGGTACACATTCTATCACAGATCCGAAGGCAAGATCTTTGTTGCTAAGAATGGATCCTTTCTAGAGAAGGAGTTTCTCTTGAAAGAAGTGAGTGGGAGGAAAGTAGAACTTGATGAGGTAATTTTACCTTCTCTTGAATTGGAAAGTAGTTCATCACGGGAATTAGTTCCAGTGATGCCTACACCAATTAGTGAGGAAGCTAATGATAATGATCATGAAACTTCAGATCGAGTTACTACCGAACCTCGTAGGTCTACCAGAGCATGTTCCGCACCAGAGTGGTACGGTGATCCTGTTCTGGAAGTCATGTTACTAGACCATGACGAACCTACGAACTATGAGGAAGCGATGACGAGCCCAGATTCCGCAAAATGGCTTGAGGCCATGAAATCTGAGATGGGATCCATGTATGAAAACAAAGTGTGGACTTTGGTGGACTTGCCCGATGATCGGCAAGCCATAGAAAATAAATGGATCTTCAAGAACATGATTGACGTTGATGGTAATGTTACTGTCTACAAAGCTCGACTTGTCGCAAAATGTTTTTGACAAGTTCAAGGAGTTGACTACGATGAGACCTTCTCACCCGTAGGAATGCTTAAGTCTGTCCGAATCATGTTAGCAATTGCCGCATTTTATGATTATAAAATCTGGCAAATGGATGTCAAAACTGCATTCCTTAATGGATTTCTTAAAGAAGAGTTGTATATGATGCAGCCACAAGGTTTTGTCGATCCTAAAGGTGCTAACAAAGTGTGCAAGCTCCAGCGATCCATTTATGGACTGGTGCAAGCCTCTCGGAGTTGGAATGTACGTTTTGATGAGGTGATCAAAGCATATGGTTTTATAAAGACTTTTGGAGAAGCCTGTATTTAGAAGAAAGTGAGTAGGAGCTCTGTAGCATTTCTAATATTACATGTGGATGACATATTGTTGATTGGAAATGATATAGAATTTCTGGATAGCATAAAAGGATACTTGAATAAGAGTTTTTCAATGAAAGACCTCGGTGAAGCTGCTTATATATTGGGCATCAAGATCTATGGAGATAAATCAAGACGCTTAATTGGACTTTCACAAAGCACATACCTTGATAAAGTTTTGAAGAAGTTCAAAATGGATCAGTCAAAGAAAGGGTTCTTGCCTATGTTACAAGGTGTGACGTTGAGTCAGACTCAATGCCCGACCACTACAGAAGATAGAGAGAAAATGAAAGTCATTCCCTATGCTTCAGCCATAGGTTCTATCATGTATGCTATGTTGTGTACCACACCTGATGTGTGCCTTGCTATAAGTATAGCAGGGAGGTACCAAAGTAATCCAGGAGTGGATCACTGGACAGCGGTCAAGAACATCCTGAAGTACCTGAAAAGGACTAAGGATACGTTTCTCGTTTATGGAGGTGACAAAGAGCTTGTCGTAAATGGTTACGTGGATGCTAGCTTTGACACTGATCTGGATGACTCTAAGTCACAAACCGGATACGTATTTATATTGAATGGTGGAGCTGTCAGTTGGTGCAGTTCCAAGCAAAGCAACGTGGCAAGATCTACGTGCGAAGCGGAGTACATGGCTACTTCGGAAGCAGCGAATGAAGGAGTCTGGATGAAGGAGTTCATATCCGATCTAGGTGTAATACCTAGTGCATCGGGTTCAATAAAAATATTTTGTGACCATACTTGAGCAATAGCCTTGGTGAAGGAATCCAGATTTCACAAAAGAACCAGACACATCAAGAGACACTTCAACTCCATCTGTGATCAAGTCAAGGAGGGAGACATAGAGATTTGCAAAATACATATGTATCTGAATGTGGTAGACCCATTGACTAAGCCTCTTCCACGAGAAAAACATGATCAGCACCAAGACTCCATGGATGTTAGAATCATTACAATGTAATCTAGATTATTGACTCTAGTGCAACTGGGAGACTGAAGGAAATATGCCCTAGAGGAAATAATAAAGTTGTTATTTATATTTCCTTATATCATGATAAATATCTATTATCCATGCTAAAATTGTATTAACCAGAAACTTGATACATGTGTGGATACATAGACAAAACAGTGTCCCTACTAAAGCCTCTACTAGACTAGCTCGTTAATCAAAGATGGTTAAGTTTCCTAACCATAGACATGTGTTGTCATTTGATGAACGGGATCACATCATTATGTGAATTATGTGATGGACAAGAGCCATCCGTTAGCTTAGCATAATGATCATTAATTTTTATTTCTATTGCTTTCTTCATGACTTATACATGCTCCTTTGACTATGAGATTATGCAGCTCCCGAGTACCGAAGGAATACCTTGTGTGCTATCAAACGTCACAACGTAACTGGGTGATTATAAAGATGCTCTACAGGTGTCTCCGAAGGTGTTTTTTGTGTTGGCATAGATCAAGATTAGGATTTGTCACTCCGAATATCGGAGAGGTATCTCTGGGCCCTCTCGGTAATGCACATCACTATAAGCCTTGCAACAAATGTAACTAATGAGTTAGTTGTGGGATGATGCATTATGGAATGAGTAAAGAGACTTGCCGGTAGTGAGGTTGAACTAGGTATGATGATACCGATGATCGAATCTCGGGCAAGTAACATACCGATGACAAAGGAAATAACGTATGTTGTTATTGCGGCTTGACCGATAAAGATCTTCGTAAAATATGTAGGAACCAATATGAGCATCCAGGTTCCGCTGTTGGTTATTGATCAGAGATATGTATCGGTCATGTCTACATAGTTCTTGAATCTGTAGGGTCCGCACGCTTAACATTCGATGACGATTTGTATTATGAAAATTATGTGTTTTGGTGACCGAAGATTGTTCGGAGTCCCGGATGAGATCACGGACATGACGAGGAGTCTCAAAATGGTCGAGAGGTAAATATTTATATATTGGACGATGATATTCTGACACCGGAATGGTCTCAGAAAGGTTTGGGTATATTTCGGAGTACCGAGGGGTTACCGGAACCCCCCGGGGAAGTTTTGGGCCTACATGGGCCTTAGTGGAGAGAGAGGGGAGCCCGCAAGGGATGGCATGCGCCCCCCTCCAAGGGATTCCGAATAGTACAAGGAGGAGGGGGCGCGGCCCCCTTTCACTCTCCCTCTCCCTCTCCTTCCTTTTCCCCCTCCGATGAGAAAGGAAAAGGGGGGCGAATCCTACTAGGAGTGGAGTCCTAGTAGGACTCCCCCCCTTGGCGGGCCCCCTTGGTGGCCGGCCTCCTCCTGCCCTCCTTTATATACGGGGGTAGGGGGCACCCCAAAGCACAACAGTTGTTCTCTTAGCCGTGTAGTGCCCCCCTCCACAGTTCACTCCTCCGGTCATAGCGTCGTAGTGCTTAGGCGATGCCTTGCGCGGATCACATCACCATCACCGTCACCATGTCGTCGTGCTGACTAAACTCTCCCTCGTCTGCTGGATCAAGAGTTCGAGGGAACGTGTGCTGAACTCTGAGGTGTCGTACATTCGGTACTAGATCGGTTGGATCGTGAAGACGTTCGACTACATTAACCGCGTTAACCTTAACGCTTCCGCTTTCGGTCTACGAGGGTACGTGGACACACTCTCCCCCTCTTGTTGCTATGCATCTCCTAGATAGATCTTGCGTGATCGTAGGAATTTTTTTGAAATTGCATGCTACGTTCTCCAACATGATTATGCATAAAGTATCTACAACCGGAATTGCCTAATTCGGGTCCCTATATACACACGAACACACCTGCGGACAGTAACCGGACAAACCTCAAATAATGCATTTTGCAACCACAATCCCTACTTTGGAAACATCAAGTACATGCAAACACATGCACGTCGATCATCTTGGCCAAATATAGATCAATGCACAAAAGTACAAAATACTCATACTTAAGAATACATAATCCAAACATAATTCAAACATAAATATTGTTCATAGTGTATAATTGATAAATTAAAAAGAAAAGTTTGCGGATTTTCAGTGTGAGCCCACGTATGCTCCATAACATCATTCAGAAGTTGCATATGCACTTGTTGATCTCGTAATTGTCGATGCAATCCAAAAGGTTGGAAACGCTCTCTGCCTCTTGTTCCAGGAGGCGGACATGAGTTCCAGACTTCTCAAAATCATGCATGTGTGCTGCCCCTTCACCCTCATCCTCGACAATCATGACATGCAAGATTACACAACGTGTCATGAACTGACAAAGTGTCTTTGCTTCCCACATCATCGCTGCTCTATGAACAATACCCCCAACGAGCTTGGAGCACTCCAAATGCCTGCTTCCTAGCCACCTCTTACATTGTTGTAAAGCGTCTTGGTTTGTTGCCTTGGGGGCTGATATGGTCTTCAACACTTCCACGGAGGATAGATATCATCAACAAAGTAGTACCCCATGGTTTAGTTGTGTTCATTGACGGTGTAGTTGCACGGTGGAGCTTCTCCATCACAAAATCCCTTGAACAAAGGATATCGTTGGAGCACATTAATGTCATTGCATGACCCATGTGTGCCAAAGAAAGCATGCCAAATCCAAAAGTCCTCCGATGCGACTAATTCAAGTATGATGGTGGCTTCTTTGACGCGACCTTGGTACTACCCACGCAAACCTTTTGGCGGTTCTTCCACTGCCAGTGCATGCAATCAAGTGAACCTAACATATCTGGAAATCCTCTTGCTTCTCCAATTGCCAACAGTTTTTCTGTGTCCTCCACAGTTGGCCCTCTCAGGTACTCTGCTCCGAACACCTTGATCATAGTGCGTGCAAATTGCACCATGGTCGTCAGGACCATGCTCTCTGCCATCCTGATTTCTATATCAAATGACCTGCGGCCTTCCCATAAGCAAGCATTCTGAGAGCAGCAGTGCATTTCTGCGGAGGAGAGAAAGAAACTTGTCCACAACAATCCTTCCTCGCCTTGAAGTTATCATCAGCCTCCTCCGCAACAGTCACTATAGCAAGAACAAATTTCTGCTCATTCGATAGCAACGTCGAAAGAAACTTCCAGTGGAAATTGGGTCTGCCATGAAGCAGTCCGAGTACAGAAGCCTTGCACTGGCAATCCTACCCCGAGGAATAACTCTTCGGCCCTTTAAGGAACCCTTGAAGTTCAGAACATGCTCTTCTTCCTTCTCTAACTCCTCTTGATTGCTCATCATCATCATGATTTCGTCACCCTCATCGTCCGAATCCGAGTAGGCGATGAACTCGTTGAATATGAATCCGTCAAGGTCAGAATTTTCATAGACATCATTCCACGTTGAATCCTTTGGTGACCTACACATAATAACGGAAAGAATCAAAAATCCGGCTCCGACACATCAAGCAAGTATAGCGTGAGATGTATATATGGAGGAGTTATATGTACCGGGGCGGCGTCCGGTGGTGAGGAACAACGGTCGGCGGCGGTGTGGATTGCGGCCTCCGGTGACGAAGCCCTGGGTTGGGGATGAGGCGGAGCGACGGCGGCGGCGGAACTTCGGTGACGGCAATGCAGACGAGGGCCAACAACAGATAAGAGGAGAAGACTTGTCGGGCAAGGAGGGGGTGGGGGCGCGGATATGAGCGAATTGGCGTGGGCCCTAGCGGTCAGTCGGACGTGGCGGGCGCGTCCAGACGTCCCATGTCAGCCCCAGATACAGTCCAAGTCTGAGGAGTGCCGGTCAGTCCGGCCGTTTGGGCCGGACATGAGAGCCCGATTGCGTGACGTTTTCCGACCGGCAGGCCGTCCGAACATTTGAAACAGATATGGGTCCGGCTGTAGATGCTCTTTATGGGCCAGATGAGTACCTGCACTGCTCGGAGAAGCAAATTACCGTCAACAATGCCCCGACTCTTTCTGCGAGCCGCGCAGACTTGCAGACCTACATGTCCTACCGCTGCAGGACCTGCAGTAGTGCGGTGAGTCTGAAGCAAGCAAGCAACGGGCCGGGCGGAGAATCGTATAAACCACGCGTCGCCATTAAGTTCAAGGTTTAGGTACGTACCATTAGATGATGGTCATGCGAACACGTAACAGAAAGCGGCAGCCCTGCGATCGGTCCACCGGACAAATTAATTCATAGGACTATCAGGCTATGACAGCACCAATCCGATTCGTAGCTACCTCCAAACGCCAGTGTGTTTAGTCGTCGTTCTTAATTGAAATGGTTCAACCAAAAGTTGTCCATCCTCCGGCCACATGATCGATCATGTGTATACTTTAACTCGTGCCAACACGTTAGCTAGGTACTGCATGCGGTGTTGGATTAATTGGAATCACGTATACTACCTACACACCTAAATTGTTGCCCGCAGGGTGGTGATGTACGTTGTGCAGTTTGCACTTGCTGTACGGTAGTAATGCACGGTGTAAATGAACCTGATTTAGCTGTACGGTAGCTAAAGCTAATGCATGGAGCATATGAAAGTGATTCACTGCGCTGATACACCACAGGGGTGCGTCCACTCTTGTGATGCCACCGGTTGACCGTATGGGCTAGCATATTTTAAAATGTTTGAAAAAAACTGGAAAAACATCTAGCACACTAACACAACTTCCAACTACGTCGTCAAAATTCGTATCAAAATTCGAAACATTGCTTGAGATACAAGAATAATAAATTTGACATCAATGTGACAATGGACTTTGAGAATCAGTGACAAATTCAGAACTATGTGTGTAAAATTGCATGTGCTAAAAAGTCGCAAGATTATTATTTGTTATTTTTAGCACAGCGTCAGGCAATTTTTTAGCACATGCAATTTTAGTTGTCCCTAGTTGCCTTGCAAAAACGTTGGGATTCTCAAATTTTGGGCCAGGTTTTTAGCACATGCAATCTGAGTTGTCCCTCAGAGCCTGGCCCAAAATCCCAACTTTTTTGCCTAAAGCCTGGCTCAAAATCCCAAATAAAGCCTGAATGAGGTTTAAATCATTGTTTAAATAAAAAATAGGTCTAAAATATATTAAATACGCCCAAAATATATAAATTAAATGAAAAATTGTCATTTGTTTATGTGTTTCAGGCCCGGTTGGGCTCGAGCTTGCAGTTTTCACTTAGGGCTTTGCCAAACCTGGCCTGAAACCATGTCAACCCGGGGTATGATCGGCTTTAGTGGGTGGTATATATAGAACTATAATTGTTTGTAAAGAAGTCGTTAGAATTATAACCACTGTAAGTAAATAGTTTGAATTATAGTACTAGTTGAATTGGTAGTTATAAGATAATATTGAAATATAGGAGAGAATATAGACAATATGTTTATAGACAGTCTACTAAAGAACAGTTTGTGTGTGCGAGGAAATCTTTTCAGACCACTGTGTATATAGGTATTTAAACAAGAAGGAAAGAGTGATTTAGGGTAACTACTCGTGACAGAGAGGCGACCAGAGAGAGTGCCAGCAAACCACCACTCCATGCCAGCGAGGGCGTGGGTCCCTGCCACACTACCGCTTGTCGCCTTGGCGGCATCAGGAGGTGGGGATCCCTATCCTTTGCTTCCGGCGTATAGATAAGGTAGGAGTAGTCCCATCGACGTCGATTTGGAGAAGGTTTTGGCATGTGATGGAGGAATAAATCGGCCGCTCTTCCTTCCCCTTGCGAGTGTTGGTGGTGCTAGCAGGCGAGCGACGTTCTCTTCCCGTTGATCTGTGGATCGGGCGGTGATGTGAGTCCTTGTGGGTTCCCCCTACCCCTTTCTCTTTGTCGTTGCGCCGGCGAGCTCTTCGGCTGCGTGGAGGTTAAATCCTGGTGTGCTGGTCCTCTGTGGCTGAGGTTGAAGACTTCTGGTCCGTCATAGATGTCTACACAAATGTGTTGACTCCGGGAGGAGTAGGTGGTATGTGGACCTTGTTGTAAATTTATTTACCTTTAGGGGTGCTTTGTAGTACATCTAAATATTGAACATAATCTTGGAGTTTTTCTCGCAAAAAAATATTTAAACAACAAGATATGCACATGTTGTTAAGGAAAGTCTTATGCTTTGCCTCACATAGGCGCATCGATAAAGTTGCTTGTTACTATGTAGAAACTGGACCGGGTGATTATAGGGGGGGGGGGGGAGATGGAAGGCGGGTTGTTCATCTCATGGCGTAGATCAGACCAAAGATCCCGAGGGATTCTTAACACCTCAAGTCTGATACTCGCATTATTTTGAATTTATTTCAGGATTTTCGGTAATGTGCGTTCTGTGAGAGGAGACGTTCGCGTCGACTACGAGGTGTCTGTGGTGACTTCGTCAATCTCAAGAAGATATGCTGGCTCAGTCTCTCAGAGATGCTCATTGTAGAGAATGATTTGGTGCATCGATGATTGATTGATCGTGCACTAGGCACATATATATAGGTACAAGGGGTGCGACCAGTATCTTGTCTCCTAAGATACACGTACATACAGAGGGAGAGAGACACTACAGGTACTGTATACAAGACCCAGACCTACAGGTACTAACAAAGCAATTATGTCTTCTCAAAATAACATGGCCAAAGAAAGTTATCCCTATAAAATCATATAGTCTGGCTATGCTCTATCTTCACCACACAAAGTATTTAAATCATGCACAACCCCGATGACAAGCCAAGCAACTATTTCATACTTTTGACATTCTCAAAACTTTTTCAACCTTCACGCAATACATGAGCGTGGACCATGGATATAGCACTATATTTGAAATAGAATGGTGGTTGTGGAGAAGACAAAAATGAGAAGATAGTCTCACATCAACTAGGCGTATCGACGGGCTATGGAGATGCCCATCAATAAATATCAATGTGAGTGAGCAGGGATTGCCATGCAATGGATGCACTAGAGCTATAAGTATATGAAAGCTCAACAAAAGAAACTAAGTGGGTGTGCATCCAACTCGCTTGCTCACGAAGACCAAGGGCTATTTGAGGAAGCCCATCATTGCAATATACAAGCCAAGTTCTATAATGAAAAATTCCCACTAGTATATGAAAGTGACGAAACGAGAGACTCTCTATTATGAAAATCATGGTGCTACTTAGAAGCACAAGTGTGGTAAAAGGATAGTAACATTGTCCCTTCTCTCTTTTTCTCTCATTTTTTTATTTGGGCCTTTTCTCTTTCTTTTTTATGGCCTCTTTTCTTTTCTTTTCTTTTTAATTTTTCGTCCGGAGTCTCATCCCGACTTATGGGGGAATCATAGTCTCCATCATCCTTTCCTCACTTGGGACAATGCTCTAAAAATGATGATCATCACACTTTTATTTTTCTTACAACTCAACAATTACAACTCGATACTTAGAACAAAATATGACACTATGTGTATGCCTCCGGCGGTGTACCGGGATATGCAATGATTCATTAAGGACATGTATGAAAGAATTATGAATGGTGGCTTTGCCACAAATACGATGTCAACTACATGATCATGCTAAGCAATATGACAATGATGGAGCGCGCCTAATAAAAGGAACGGTGGAAAGTTGCATGGCAATATATCTCAGAATGGCTATGGGAATGCCATAATAGGTAGGTATGGTGGCTGTTTTGAGGAAGGTATATGCTGGGTGTATGATACCGGCGAAAAGTGCGCGGTATTAAAAAGGCTAGCAATGGTGGAAGGGTGAGAAAAGTGCGTATAATCCATGGACTCAACATTAGTCATAAAGAACTCATATACTTATTGCAAAAATCTACAAGTTATCAAAGCAAAGTATTACACGCATGCTCCTAGGGGATAGATTGGTAGGAAAGACCATCGCTCATCCCCCGATCGCCACTCATAAGGAAGACAATCAATAAATAAATCATGCTCGACTTCATCACATAACGGTTCACCATACGTCCATGCTACGGAATCACAAACTTTAACACAAGTATTTCTCAAATTCACAACTACTCAACTAGCATGACTCTAATATTACTACCTCCATATCTCAAAACAATTATCAAGCATCAAACTTTTCTTAGTATTCAACGCACTCAAAAGAAAGTTTTACAAATCTTGAATACCAAGCATATTATTATTTTTAAGCAAATTACCATGATATTTAAGACTCTCAAAATAATCTAAGTGAAGCATGAGAGATCAAAGATTTCTATAAAACAAATCCACCACTGTGCTCTAAAAGATATAAGTGAAGCACTATAGCAAAACTATATAGCTCAAAAGATATAAGTGAAGCACATAGAGTATTCTATCAAATTCCAATTCATTTATGGCTTTCTCAAAAGGTGTGTACAGCAAGGATGATTGTGGTTAACTAACAAGCAAAGACGCAAATAATACAAGACGCTCCAAGCAGAACACATATCATGTAGTGAATAAAAATATAGCTCCAAGTAAAGTTACCAATGGAAGTGGACGAAAGAGGGGATGCCTTCCGGGGCATCCCCAAGCTTTGACTTTTTGGTGTCTTTGGATTATCTTGGGGGTGCCATGGGCATCCCCGAGCTTAGGATCTTGCCACTCCTTGTTCCATAATCCATCAAAAGATTTCACCCAAAACTTGAAAACTTCACAACACAAAACTCAACAGAAATCTCGTGAGCTCCGTTAGCGAAAGAAAACAAAAGACCACTTCAAGGTACTGTAATGAACTCATTCTTTATTTATATTGGTGTTAAACCTACTGTATTCCAACTTCTCTATGGATTATAAACTATTTTACTAGCCATAGATTCATCAAAATAAGCAAACAACACACGAAAAACAGAATCTGTCAAAAACAGAACAGTCTGTAGTGATCTGTAACTAACGCAAACTTCTGGAACTCCATAAATTCGGACAAAATACGAAGACCTAGGAAATTTGTTTATTGATCAGCAGCAATTGGAATCACTATTTTATCACGTTCTGGTTATTTTTAACATTTTTTTCGTGAGCCGAAAGTTTCTGGAAATTACAGCAAGATCAAATAACTATCATCCAAGAAGATCCTATCGGTTTAACTTGGCACAAACACTAATTAAAACATAAAACCACATCTAAACAGAAGGTAGATGGATTATTTATTCCTAAACAGAAACAAAAACAAAAAAACTAAAAATAAAATTGGGTTGCCTCCCAACAAGCGATATCGTTTAACGCCCCTAGCTAGGCATAAAAGCAAGGATAGATCTAGGTATTGCCATCTTTGGTAGGCAATCCGCCGGCACCGTATCCGCTGTAGGGAGCGGCGTTTTGCGCAGCGAAGAGAGCCTGGTGGCCCGCCGGACGAGGCCCAAGGATGCCCGGAGCAGGAGCCCGAGGAACCGGCATCGAGTACGCGTGGACGAGCCGGTCCACGGGTTGGTGTCGACGTCCATGGGGAGTCACATCTGCTGCTGCTGCCGACGAGCCCCCGACGACGCCGTTGCTGCTGGCGGCCGCTTCCTTGGCGGTTGCCAAGGCGTCCGCCTCCCCGCTCTTTGGGGCAGCGGGGGGCGGAGAGGGAAATACCCCGAGGCGTGGGCGGCGGCTGGCTTTGGCCTTGGCGGGGCGGGCGGCTTTGTGGAGGGCACCACGTGAGGTGCCGGCGGCGAGGGCGTGATGCTGCACACGCTTCTTGACCCCCTTCATCCGGCGCTCCTCCAACCGCAAGTACGCCACAAACTTGGGGAAGGAGGGCTCCGACATCAAGGTGAGGTTGGAGGCGGCGTTGCCGAAGTCCTCGTTGAGGCCGGCGGTGAGCGTGCTGAGGAGGAGGTCGTCATCCACCTTAGCTCCAATGTCACAGAGCTCATCCGCCAACGTCTTCAGGCGGCGGCAGTAGTCATCAATGGACTGTTCATTTTGGTGACAGTCAAAAAATTTCTGCTGCAAAAAAACGCGGCGCTGAAACTTGTTGTCGGTGAAGAGGTCGTTCAGCTTGACCCACATGGCACGGGCGTCGTCGCCGGCGCTCACGACCGTGTGGAACAAGTCCTTGGAGATGGTGGTGAAGAACCACCGAATGATCGTGGCGTCGATCGCGGTCCACTCGGCGTCGTCCACCATGGCGCGGGAGTCCACGGTGTCGTCCACATGATCCACGAGGTTGTTCTCGTGGAAGAGCAGCGAGAAGTACGTCTTCCACACGAAGTACGTGGAGTTGGAGGCGTCGAGGACCACGGGGACGCGTGCATGGACGTTAATGTCGTGGATCTCAGCAGGGTCGACGGCGAAGGGGTTTGAGTAGGTGGAGGCGTTGGACGACATGGCTGCGAGGTCGTGGGGAGGGAGGCGGTGCGGCTTGGGGAGAGGTGGCGCGGTGGTGGAGGGCGGGCGTCGGCGGCGAGCGGCGCGGCGTGGAGGGAGGGCGCGGAGGAGGAGAGGCGCGCGTGAGGAGGCGGCGGGCGGCGGCGTGGCGGCGGCGGTGGAGGGCGGCGTCGCGGGGCGGGAGGCGGCGTGGAGGGGAGGCGCCGAGGAGGAGGCGCAGGGAGGAGGGCGGCGGCGGCGGCGTGGCGGCGGCGGCTAGGGTTAGCGAAAGCGAGAGGATCGACTTGCGATAGATACCATGTAGAGAATGATTTGGTGCATCGATGATTGATTGATCGTGCACTAGTCACATATATATAGGTTCAAGGAGTGCGACCGGTATCTTGTTTCCTAAGATACACGTACATACAGTGGAAGACAGACACTACAGGTACTGCATACAAGACCCAGACCTACATACATGTACACATGTTCAACACTTATAAAGGTAGGATGTGCATGTGTGTGTGTTTATAAGGAGAGTACGCGCGTATATATATTAGCGTATGAGCGTCTGTGTTTGTAATGTGTTTCAAAAAATATCTTGTGTAGAGAAGCACGCTAACACAAGAAAGAGAAAAAAAAAAGTGCGTCTCACTGCTTGGTGCTGGCATTAGCAGAGGATGTGGCTTTGTGTCCAAATTAAGGACGCGACAGCAGCTACATTGGAGTAATTAAGGCGGTGGCTTAACAGCATAACGATCAACGGACAAACGAACACCGTGCACTGCTGCACCCGCGGAAGGCGTTGGCCGCGACCTCGACATCTTACCCGCCAGTAAGCGCGTGTCTACGTCCCAGTGACGGTGTCTTCCCATTGCCTTTGGCTACCAGATCATTGAGCTGCTACGTACGTACTCGTGCTGGCTAGGCTGAACTGAATGATGATCGGTGCAGTGCAGGCCACCGCTGGCCGATTCTCCGCCCTCCACCGTCTCTTTCTGTGGCAGCTGTCGATCCCAATTTGTCGTGTCATCATCGTGGGATATGATCATAGCGCCAATAATCGTGGCTTGCTTGATAGGTATCCATGTCGGCTGGATGTTTGTAACTTGCGTTTTGGCCACTTGATTACAGTTTAAATTTCTGTTAGAGTTCATTTGACTTGTAGGGTTTGCAGAGGATTACCGTAGGATTATGGAGAATCATACGCGAAGGAGAAGCCAATGACGTTATCTACGTATATGAGAAGCACCACTGTACGATCTGACATTATCTACTGAAGATCATTCATAACTGAAAATGATCAGTGGTGTGTCATAGTACTAGTTTACATATTTTCACGGTTACGGTTACAAACGTCAATTCGTATTTCAACGAAACTCGTTTGTAACGAGGTCTACCATTGTTAGACTTCGTACTGTAGTCTTACTGTGTAAACCATATCTTATTGGTATTGGACTTGTCATTATATATATGTGATAGACCACCTCTTTGAGGGTTGAGCCAGTTCCCCCAAAACCTACGTTTTACATGGTATCGAGTCTAACATAGGCCCCCCACCTCCACCCCACCCGCCGCCGCCGCCGCACCAAAACCCTAAACCCAAGGGCTGCCGCCGCCGGTGCCATGACCGCTTCGCTTGGCGCCGCCACTCGCGTCTATTCGCGTCGCTTTCGCCTCCTCAACCTCCCACTTTCGCCACAGCTCGTCGATTTCGGTTCTTGGCGCCGCCGTCGGCTCCTCGTTTTGGCGCCGATTCCATCGTCACCGCCAGCGACGACCTTAGCACCAGTCGAGCCGCCGCCGCCCGCGATGGCCTCCTCTGGATCCTCCTCGACACTCGTTGTCATCCGGCGACCTCGGGAGACGCTGCGCCGTGAGCCACCGCGGCCTCGCTCACGCACCGCCCGCGGCCGTGATCCCGATCGTCCCGCGCCGCCGCCCGCGCGACGGTCGCGGTCGTGGATCTGTCGCAGCTCCGCCGCCAATCGTCCCTCGCTGCTGGCGCAATCACGCCCACCGGGCGTTCCGCCGACAACTTGATCGCCATCCGACTCACGCCGGACAACTACTTGTTACGGCGCGCCAGAATCCTACCGCTGCTACGCGGCGGTCTCTCCTTAGGTTTGTTGATGGTTCGCTACCGTGTCCTCCGCAGTCATCCCTACCGTCCCACGGCCCGACCGTCGAACCGGAACACCGTATGTGGGTGCGGCGAGACCAGCGATCCTCTTCGCCATCCAGGTTCCCTCGGCGGCGGGTCGCCGGCCTTTGTCTCTTCGCCGCCACCTCCATGGGCGCTGGGCGACCACGAGCACGCCTTTGCCGGTCTCTACCTCCCGCCGATGGCCCTTCGCAGCGAACTCGCCGACATCAAGAAGCTGGACTCCTCCGCTACGACCTACTTCAACAAGATGAAGGTGCTAGTGGACACGCTCACCCACTTCTATTGGTCGGCCGCTTAGCGACGAGGAGTTCGCCGGCTTCGTCATCAAAGCCTCGACGCTGACTACGACAATCTCGCCAAGGCCGTCCACAACGCCAAGCCGCCGATGCCTCCTCACGAGCTCTACTCACGCCTCCTCTTCACCGAGCAACGCTCGAGGCTCGTCGCTCCTCCGCCACTATCACCGCCACCAGCCGCCTTCGGGCCTCTCGTGGCGGCGCCACCTACCCTTCAAGCGGCAAGGCAGCCCGCCCCTACATCGACCACGGGTGAGGCCCTAACACTAGGGTGGTGTGCGGCTATGTGGTCGTGAACGCCATGTCGCCTCCAAGTGTGACCGCCGCTTTCAGAGGAGCTTCCTTGGCATCGGCAACGACGGCAAGGGCAACGAGCGCCAGTTTTCCATGGCAGACTTTGGTCCTCCCGCTGCCGCCCCGTCTGCCCACATCGCCGCCAAGGGCAAGGACCCGCGTGTCGAGTAGGGATACACACCATCCTACCCTATTGATCCAGCCTGGTACATGGACACCGGCGCCACGGATCACATCAGGGGCGGAGCTGGGCCCCGGGCACCCAGGGCCCAGGCCCGGGGCGTCCAAAATTTAACAGGCTACAATTATATAGCTTTTTCTGCAGGCCCGGGGTGCAGCCCAGTAAACGAAAGAAAGCCCAAAGCCTTGATGGCCTGTCTTACGTAAAACGGACGCACGAACGAGGCAAGGCTACCCCACGATCTACTCGCACGCATGAGGCAGAGGAACGTTTCGTAAAAAAAAGAAAAAGAGGCAGAGGAACGCAGTGCTGTTGCTGAAAAAAAGGAGACGCAACGCTTGTGCGGCCGACGCCGAGTCGCGCACAGGATCGTCCAGCGCTCGCGCTGCCGGCGATGCCTCCGACCCCCGACCCCCTCCCCACTTCCCCCTGCTCCCTGGCGCCGCCCTTCTGTCCTGTGCGTCGTTCGCCCGGGCGCGCCATCCCCTGCTGGTTGCTTCACTGCCGGGTGCCGCACCTTGTATTTTTCTTTGATGTTTTCTCTGTTCCCCCTGATGCTTTTCACTTGTACCATGTTGTACTTATATCAGTGTATATCTATCTTTAATTGAACTGAAATTTAATTGAAATAGTGTGTGTATATCTATCCAGTCATATATCTAGGGTATTGTTGAACTCAAATTGATGTAGTTGCTAATTTCATTTCATATTGTAGAAAAATAAGATGAAGAGATTTTTTTTCATCTGACTAGGGTATATTGCTTATAGGTCTGCAAAGGGCTTTTACCTCATTGAAGTGGTAAGTTTTTATATTGTTATCAGTGATAACTGTTTTACTTGATGTTTATGCCTTCTCTTATGAAATTTTGCTTTTCATGTCTTGAAGGTGTTGGCTCTTCTTCCATCGTTGATGAGGTTATGTAAGGCACAGATGAAGCAAACCATTGATTCGATACACATTTTCATCATGTACTGTTCTTTGTAGTTTTTGCTATGTTTTTATTCATTTTGTTGTATCGTTAAGCATGGAGTTTAAATTCTAAATTTTTAGTGTGATTGGGCCTTATTTTGTATGGGTATCTTTTGATGTAACAAAAAGCCTTATGTACGTTAAGTTTTCCCCTCGCGGCAAAAACTATTTTGTGTCCGGGGCTTGCCCAAATCCTGGCTCCGCCACTGGATCACATGACGAACGAGCTCAGCAAACTCTCCACCTACCAGCCCTACTACGGGCACGATCAGGTTCACACTGCCAATGGTGTAGGTATGCCAATCTCTCATATTGGCCAAGCATCTCTTTTAACTAGTCATCCCTTTAGGCAGCTCCATCTTCGTAATGTTTTACGGATACCCTCGGTAACTCGTAATCTTTTATCTGTCCCTAAGCTCACCCTTGATAATTATGTCCTATGTGAATTTCACCCTTTTAATCTTTTTGTTAAGGATCGAGCAACCCGGGACGTTCTGCTTAGTGGTCGGTTGAGCCAAGGCTTGTACCGTTTGGAGGATCCATCCGCCCCGTGCGTTTCAGCGGTGTTCGTGTGTCGCCTTCCCAGTGGCACTCTCGCTTTGGTCACCCCGCCACATCCATCGTTCGCCACATAATCCACCGTCATGAGCTGCCCTTAGTGTCTAGCAATAAAGAGATGTCCGTGTGTGATGCCTGTCAGCAAGGCAAGAGTCATCAGCTACCTTTTGTTTCATCTACTAGAGAAGTAAAGAACCCTCTTGAAATTGTGTTTTTTGATGTATGGGGCCCGGCACAAACATCTGTTAGTGGTCACAACTATTATGTCAGTTTTGTTGATGCCTATAGTCGCTTGACTTGGCTTTATCTTCTTAAGCACAAATCTGATGTGTTTGATATATTCATACAGTTTCAATTGCATGTTGAACGTCTACTCAAGCATAAAATTATCCATGTTCAATCAGATTTGGGGGCGAATATCGCAACCTCAACACCTTCTTTAATAAGCTTGGAATCTCTCATCGTTTATCATGCCCACATACACATCAGCAGAATGGCGCTGTTGAGCGCAAACATCGTCATATAGTTGAGATCGGCCTCACATTTCTTGCTCATGCTTCTGTACCCTTTCGTTTTTGGAGTGATGCTTTTACTACCGCATGTTTTCTCATTAACAGATTACCTACGCGTGTTCTTAATATGAAAACTCCGATTGAGCTTCTCTTAGGCGAAACTCCTGACTATACCTTTTTTAAGGTGTTCGGGTGTGCCTGCTGGCCTCATCTTCGTACTTATAATGATCGCAAACTTGAGTTTCGCTCCAAAAAGTGTGTGTTCTTAGGGTATAGTTTTCTCCATAAAGGCTACAAGTGTCTCCATGTCCCAACCAATCGAGTCTACATATCTCGGGATGTTGTTTTTTATGAGACCATCTTCCCCTTTTCTGCCATGCCTCAGTCATCCACCACAACACCTTCTATGCATTCATCTCCTCTTATGCAGCCAATTTGAAGATGTTGCATATTCGCTGTGTTGTTACCTAATCATGGTGTAGGAATTAGGCGTGGAGCTACTTTGGAACTCCTCCCCGCGGACCCGCTATATGTTTGTGGTGCACGTCGATCGGCCGTGCATGCACCGCCTCCGCCTCGACCCCTTGCCGGCGCCCGTCTCAACCGCGCCTGGGCTAGAGCCCATGCTGGCTACTGCGACGGCCTCCTCTGAGCGGTCTCCGTCGCCACCTCCTCACCCGGACTCCCCTCCATCGTCGCCCTCGCCATTCACGCGGGCGTCCTTGGTCTACGCTTTGCTGGTCTCTGAGTGGCTCACGCCACGGAGCCTACGCACCACCGGCTCTTGTCACTGATCCGCCGTCACCCGGCCCGACGTCACCCGGTCCTTCTTCGCCGGAGTCCCCTGGACCAGCCTCACCTGCTCCGGACATCTCGCCGGCCCCGGTGTTTGCTCCCCCGCGACGTCCACACACTCGGAGCCGCAGTGGCATTGTTCGTCCCAAGGAGCGCACCGATGGCACGGTCACCTATCTTGCTGCTTGCCTGGCTCATGTTGTGGATGATCCAACCGCCGAACCACGCAGTTATCAAGCCGCTATGAGTATTCCACACTGGAGGGCTGCTATGGAACAAGAATATCATGCTCTTATGAAGAATAAGACCTGGACACTTGTTCCCCCTCCGTCTCGCGTCAACATCATTGATTCGAAGTGGGTGTTCAAGGTGAAGAAACATGCAGATGGTTTCATTGGCGCTACAAAGCGCGCCTCGTGGCTAAGGGCTTTAAACAGCGTCGGGGCACGGATTATGAGGATACATTCAGCCCGGTTGTCAAGCCTACCACTATTCGACTTCTTCATCTCTGGCGGTTTCTCGCGGTGGTCTCTCCGCCACTTGATGTCTTAACGCTTTTCTTCATGGATTGCTTGAAGAAGAGGTTTACATCTGGCAGCCACACGATTTGTTGATCACACTCAGCCTCATCATCTCGTCATCGGCGAAGGCCATATATGGATGAAGCGGACTCCGTGCTCGCATGCTCGCTTTGGCTTCAGCTCACGCACTCATGGGTTCATTCCTTGACGGTGACACTTCACCGTTCTTGTTTGGTGACCGAGTGTGACCATGTACCTCCTTGTGTATGTGGATGATATTGTCTGGTGAGCTCATCTCCGACGGCTCTTGATGCTCTTGTGGACTGCACTTGGTCGTGATTTTGCGATTAAGGATTTGGGACAACTTCATTTCTTCACAGGTATTGAGGTGGCTCATCGGTCTCGTGGCAGTTTGGCTCTCACCCGGAAGAAGTACTCTCTTGATCTCTTGCGTCGTCTTTGGTATGCTCAAGTGCAAGCCATCACCTCGTCCATGTCCTTCACCGCACCCTTTACTGCTGCTGGTGGTGCTCTTCTCTCTCCGAGGATGCTCTTGAGTCTGAGAGTATTGTTGGTGGCTGCAGATGTCGGCGATCACGCCGTCTGATCTCTCCTTTGCGGTTAATAGGGTGTGCCAGTATCTTCATGCTCCCACCGATGTACACTTTGGTCTCTTGTGAAGCGCATATCTTGCGTTATGTCGTCTCACTTGTCTCCTTTGGTCTTCACTGCGCCCAGTTCCTCAAGTTCTTTCGCATTCTCGATCTTGATTGGGCTGGGTGTCCGGATGATGAAGCGATCCACGGGAGGGACATGCTGTGTTCTTGGGTCCTAATCTGATCGCCTGGAGTGCACGCAAGCAAGCCACTGTTTCCCAAAGCAGCACAGAAGCCGAGTACAAGTCGGTTGCCAATGCAACTGCTGAACTTATATGGATTGAGTCCCTACTTCGAGAGATAGGAGTTACTCAGCCGCATCCTTCGGTCCTTTGGTGTGAGAACATCGGTGCTACGTTCCTATCGTCAAACCCGGTGTTCCATGCACGGACTAAACACATTGAGACTGACTTTCATTTTGTGAGGGAACGTGTTGCACAGAAGCTACTACAAGTCAGGTTTATCTCTTCAAAAGATCAACTTGCGGACATCTTCACCAAGCCTCTACCTTCTCCCATGTTTGAGGTCTGTAGGTGCAATCTCAACCTCCTAGATACTTGAGAGTGAGTTGAGATTGAGGAGAATGTTAGACTTCGTATTGTAGCCCTACTGTGTAAACCATACCTTATTGGTATTGGACTTGTATGTCATCATTATATATATGTGATAGGCCACCCCTTTAAGGGTTGAGCCAGTTCCCCTAAAACCTACGTTTTACAACCGTGGACGGTTTATCTTTCTAAGGCCAATTCTAGCGCGCGATCCCGAACGGGCGTCCGATTTGGCTTGTTTTCGTCCGTTTGGGACGGCAATGGGGTAGCCAATGTCCGCTTGCGGCCGTTGGGTTGTCGGTGCGCCCAACGCATGGCCACACCCCAAATCATGTCTGGGGTGAACGTGATTAAAAGACCACAAAAACTAAAACAAAATGCCAAAAAAATAAAATAAACGTAAACATAAAAACATAAAGCATAATTAAACATCACAGCCACAAAAGGATCCAGTTCCAAAGTTCACATAGACACAATTAACATAAAAAACAAAAAAAATCTGCCGCCCGCGCGCTCCTGCCCGTCGATGCCGTGGTCGTCGCCGTCTTCTCACTGGACACCGTTTTCGTCGTCGCTGACGAGGTCGACGTAGGCCAGCGGCGTCCAAAGGTGGGACGGCGGCGCCTGGTACACGGGGGCGGGCTGGAAGGCGGGAGGTGCCTGCACCACCTCCTCCCGTGGCGACGCCTCCCGCTCCGGTGACCGCGGTGGTGTGGGGCACCAATTCACGCCGCCCACGGCGTCGGCCATCTCCGGAGCCGTGCACGACCAGCTCCACTACTGGCCCACCAGGCCCGGGTGGAATGCGGCCACGGGCTCCTCCTCCATCACCTCCTTCGTCCTCACCGTCTCCAGCTCGGGGATGGCGACATCACCGGCCGCAGAGAGGGCCATCATCTCTTCGAGGCCCTCCCATTGGCGCTCGTCGTGCGTTTTCATGGAGTCCTCCATGACATGTTGCATGAGTCGGACCTCCTCCTCCGCTGTCATGCGAGGAGGTGGTGGTGGCGACGGAGATGGTGAAGGCGACGGCGTGGGCGTGACGCCGCGTACCCGCGCATGCCCGCGCACCTGGGGAGCAGTCGCTCCGCGCTCTGGATGTGGCCGTCGCGGCCCCGACGAGGTGCCGACGAAGAAAGAGGCGCGCCGTGTGTCGTGCTCGTCCTGGAACCACGTGTCTCACAGGTCGGAGTCGGGGGCATACATGGGGTCGTAGTACAGGTCGTCCGGCAGGAGGCGGCGGCGGCGCCGATCTCCTCATAAGCGCGCCGCGGCGCTCAGCGGACGGCGGGATCGGCACCCGGTCGGCGGAGAGATGCCAGTTATTAGGGGAGGTGCACGTCGTTCCATGGGAGCGGGGTCCTCGTCTCCCAATAACGACGGCATACATCAGCGTGGATGTAGTGCCGGTCACGCTCGCCGGCGGCCGTGGGGGGCGATGAAGAATGCGGGCGGCGCGTGGGCCCGATGCGGTGGTGATGCGGGCTCCTCTTTGACGCCGTGGCGGCGGCGACCTGAGGACGAGCCAGCCTTGCGGTCGTGCTTCCCCTTGCGGCCGATGTTCCAGAACCCCATGGCGGTGAGGCGGTCGGCCGGCGAGATCAAGGACGGGGAGAGGGAGAGCTAGGGTTTGGGGCGTGTCGGGTTTCGAGGAGGCGGCGCGGGCTGGAGTGAGGAGTGTGGACTGCGACCGGTCCACGGCTTCCCATTTAAGAAGGACGGTGGCCGTTCGCCTGGGCAGATGACAGGTGGGGCCGACCGCACGTGCGCATGTTTGCGCTCGAAATGAGTCGCTCCGGACATAAAACGGATCAGATAAGTTCAGCCTGCCGTGTGCTGAGCCATATGGTCTGTCCGTTTTGCTTCAAATGGACGGGGCCAGATGGAATGAAGTCGCGCGTTGGAGTTGGCCTCTAAATGGTTCCGCACCCATGCCATGCCTACGTACAGAAGTAGAGACGGTACAGTCGGACACATACATGCGTTTGACTGGCTGCACAGGGGCTGGCTGGAGATGGACGCGCATAATATCCAACTTGGCAGGCAACTCCAAGAAACGAACATGGGTGTGCAAGTCGAAAATCAGGAAATGAATGATTTGAGAGCGATGTGACATTTTGGTCCATGCATCCTATCCTCATAACCAGGTTTGGATCCAAAACTCCCCGAGAATCAAGCGCTCCCGTGCACCGCGCACATGCGTACGTACACGACCGCGCACTGTGCTGTGTGACCCGTGAGGCCTGTGCATGGGAGGCGACGTACGATGACCGCAATGCGTGTGCCCACGCTTGCTTGAAGCTATTAGCTGCCGCCGCTTGGAATGGAGCCATATATGCATGCACGGGTACAGAAGCGCACCGCCGCCGCACTGCGGTGTGAATCATGACCGTGAGGAGTTTACGTGTCTCCCTGTTCATATGGTCATGGCGCAAGGACGGCAGGCAGGCAGGCAGCACAGGCATAGCACATGAAGGAACCACGCTCTTTGAAAGAAAGTGGAGTAATAATGCTTGTTATGGACTCCGGTCATTTGGATCTAGTGTAGGAGGGCCGCCGACCCTCCTAGTCTCTGGTGACTATAGATCCATGGCGGCGCGGTGGATCCCCGGCCCTTGTCGATGGGAGGGCTTTATTTTGAGATGTTCCTTCAAGTTTTGTTAGGATTTATGTCCTGCTCAGAAAAATGAGATGGCGGCGGCTCTCTGAAGATGGAATAATATTCTCCCCGTCTAGCCCTCTGTTCCGATGATGTGTCTATCATCGTCGATGGACGTGCGGAGGTGTGTCTCCGGCTGATCTGTCTTTGGTGGATATGCTCAGATCTGGTCATAGTTCGTTTATGTTCGTTTAGCTCGCTTCAGTGCTTGTATTCGTTGCTAGGTAGTCTATGGATCTGGATGTAATTTTATTATTTCTGATATTCGTTGTACTGTCATGATTGAATAGAACAGAAATTTTATCAGAAAAGAAAAAAATGGAGCAATAATCACTCTGGTCATTTGGAACTAGTGTAGGAGCATTTTCTTATAGTGTAGGCGTATTGTTCGGAGGCAGGACAGAACAAACAGAAGTATGTGTGCTTGAGCGTTTTGTAGGCCCCATTTACGGAATACCATACCTTTACAAGTTGTCATATCATATAAAGTTATGACAGCGGCAACTATAATTGACATTTCCCTATCCTTGGTATTTTCTCTTCACAAAACGAATCACTTCTACATCACGGGTGGGCGGGTGGCATTCTTCGCTCGTCCGTGTATCTTATCCAGTTTTATCCCTCCCTGGCCAAACACGAGCGCTCTACGATTGTACGTACGTACATAGACACAGCTGCCATGCACTGGAAGCGCCAGGACCGCGATTCTCCAGAGCCCAGGGGCCCCGTGTCCATGACAGCAGAGAGGATTCCGGCCGCCATGTTAGGCTAATCATGTCGTTACTCTTTTCGCGCTAGGCCCGACCTCGGCTCCTCCAATTAGCAAGTGCGGCGTCCCAATCATCCCTCTGTCCGTCTGCATTCGTACACACAGGACGAAGAGAACCGCCGTTTCTCTCGCACTTCCGTATGCTCACCGTGCCGTGCCTGTGCCTGTGCCTGTGCCTGTGCCTGTGCCAGTCATCGGTGTAGTACTTCAGGATGATCGTTGCTGCTTGGATTTTTTCCCTCTCTCCTGATTTTCGGCAAACTATAATGTGGAACGGTGTTGATAAATCTCGGTCGACTGAGACTTAACGAAGTCGATGCAATATTCATATGATCTTATGTGAAGATCTGTGCAATATTTTAATTTTTGCTTTTCTACATGTTATATATTACTTGATTGAGACTTGATTAAATCTTAGTCGATTAAGATCTAGCCACACAGATTTAAAACCAGCGTATAGCTACTAGAAGCTCCACGAGTTTGCTCACATCATCACATCAAACATACTAGTACGCCCATTCCATGAGTAGCTAGATAGACAATCGTATTGGTGAATTGTTTATGACAGATCGATTGATTGAGTACTCTAATAGCTCATCTCCGTGTGCAATTTTCTAACATGTGCAGGCTTAGAGCATCTACAATCCGACGTAGCCAATTTGGCCCTTTGTATGTCCACTTGCCTCTCATTTGTCTGCGTTCGTAGCCGTTATCCTCATATCTAAACCTCTAAATTAATTTTGTTCTATGTAGCATAGATCAACACAACACAACGTAGCTAAATTAAACACGTAGTACTGATATAATCGGACATATAGCAAGTTCAAAAGCTAGATAACTCACGACGACGATAGCATTGATAGGATCTATGATTAGATACAAGTATATATATAAAGATAAGATTCACCACTTCTTAGCCTTCCCTTCCCTTTATCGTCTCCAAAGCGGCGGTACTACGGGTCGAAGTCGGTGCATGCGTCGATGTCCGGAGGGTCATCCGAGTCACTCGAGGTGGTGGAGGATTCATGCGAGGAGGGGAGCCCGACCAGACATGGGGCGGCACGGGGAGGCCAGGCGGCTGTTTTTGGCGTGGCCGCCACTTTCTCCTTCACGAGGCACTTCGACTGCACGAGGCAGGCCTGCAAATGTATAAATGATATTTTGGTAAAGTCCACCGATAAGTCCTTGCATTCAGAGACCGACGCAACATCTGGTCCTAGATAAGGGTCTATTTGCTGAATTGCCTCTCGTAAACGAGCCATCAGATTCAATCTCCACATGACTTATCTTATTGTAGAGAAAAATATAAAAAGGTAAAGTGTGACACAAGTTTCGCTGAGGCAGAACGAGATGGGGTCTTGTTCGACCATGTAGTGTCGAAGAGGATGTGGTATCTCTCAACCATGTATTGCAGGAGAGGCACGCGATGCATCCGATCAGACAGAGAATTGAAGTAGTCAGGCGAGCGACTGATCGGCTGGAGAAACCGACCATGGAGAAAATCCTTCGACGTGGCGTGTCTCGTATGTGTGCCCTGACAAGTGGAACTCAGATGATAAAACATGCTCAAAAATAATAAAATGGGTAACAAGTTTTATTAAATAGGGTAAAACAAATAAAAATGCAAAAATGTTATCTGGCAAAAGTCAGCTAGGAAGGGGGTGTTAAACAAACTTTTTATGGCAATATATGTGTTGGGAGATGGCATAATCCACCCCTTTTTGTAGCATTTTTTTTACTTTCCGAAAGTTTACATGTGTTTCTGAAGAAATTGCCATCCTTGCATAACGTAAATTGCCAGCCAAACCTTTGTAATTGTCACCCCTGCACGGCTGACATTTGTTAGATAAGAGGGTCTATAAAAATATATTAAATAGGGTAAGTATATTATTGTCAAGAATATCAAAAGAGGCGGGTTAAATATAGAATTTACTCTAATTGTCATATTTCTATTTTCTAATACCGGTCGATTTCATGATGATCTTTTTTAACACATTAGAGCATCTACAACCGGCACCTCAAACCCGCCTCATACGCCTGGGCAGGCTGCTCGGTCGTGATTTTTCAACCCAGACACCCCCTCAAATGGGCCTCAAAACCCCAGCTGACCGGCACCCCTCATATCCGGCCCAAATATGGGGCGGATATGGGGGCGCCCGGGCACGCCTGCCACGTCGGACTGACGAGGGGTCCCACGCGAAAACGCCTGGAAATCCGGCGGTCCGAAGCTCGTCTTCTCCGTCGAACCGGTGTCGCCGCGTGGCGCCGCTCCGGCGGGCCGCGTTGCCTAGCCCGGCTATTTAAGTCGACTGGCGGCACTGAAACCCTTCCACATTGTCCTCCGGCTGTCCGCTACCCCCGCCACTTTCCACTCCCCCGTCCGCCTAGTAGCCATGCCCCCACGTCGTCGGGTGATGAGCGAGCCATTTCTAACGTCGGAGCGCCAGCTCGAGCTCCTTGAGCAGATCGGGGAAAGGCGCGAAGCCCGTATCGCCGCGGGGCTACCACCGGATGCAGTGGATTCAGAGGAGGAGGAGGTGGAGGAGGGCGAGGAGGAGGTTGAGGAGGAGGTTGAGGAGGAGGAGGATGTGGGGGTTGCTGGTGAGACGGAGCTGCAGGCGGAGCATCAGGCCATCCTTGATTTCCTCCGCTGGGAGTCGACTACGGAGGACGGACGCCGTCGCCGGTAGGAGATGGATGCCGTGGATGAGGCAGAGATTCTCGCCTACATGCATGAGGTCGAGTAGGAGGAGGATGAGCCAGAGCCTTCCTACCCGCCCGTCCAGTCAAGGCCCGACACCATCGTCGTGGACATCTCCTACGATGAAGATTAGGTAGGGTAGTGCATAGTATGTAGTACGTAGGATTTCTTTTCCAGCTTTGTATGGTTGTAGGGGTCGAAATATGAGAGACTCGGATGCAGAGTGACTAATTTGAGGCATGATCGGTCACTGTCCACGGACGCGCCCGGTAACGTCCGCGGGTATTTGAGCGGTCGAATTTGCAAAGTCTGGCTGTAGATGCTCTTACAGATGCAGACACTCATATATACGCATATACATTCACCCATATAAGTGCACACGAGCATCTGTGAGAGTTGGCACATAATCTTGAGATTGCCGAAATGGCAACTCTTTTTAGCCGAATAGTTCTATGGTATTTTCGTTAAATCAAAAAAATATTTACAAATAAGTCAAATAAATCACCAAATACCAGTTCTGTGAAACATTAAATAGTTTGCGAGACTGTCAACGAAAACAGTTGCTTCCATTGAACAAACATCACCGAAAAGCCTGAATAACCTACGAGCATCAGTGTCCCTCATGAGCTGATTCCACCATAAAGAACCTTGAATTCTCTCACTCTCCCTTCTGATTTATCCGTAATGTTACTATGTTAGCACGTAGCTACTGGGAGCTCCACGAGGTTGCTCACATCATCGAGTCAAGCATAGTACTCTCCATTCCACGAGTAGATAGATAGACAATCGTATAGGTGAACTGTTTACGAGTGATTGAGCACTGTAATAGCTTACCCATGTGTGCACTTTTCTAACATGCGTAAGCTTAAGTTACATCCTTTTCTTCTTCTTCACAACTAGCAGAAATTCGCGTCAGTATTGTCGCCCCCTCGTTTTGCTTCATGATTCGCGCAGTAATTCAATCCCGCACGAGGGCATAATAAATTTTAAGTTTCAACATTGAAACATACAGTTTTTGCATCTAATACTGCTAAGTTTCAACCAGTTTCAGAAATATAATTTTAAGTAATTTTTTCTGAAGGTCATAGACACAAAATAATGGATTTTTATTGGTCGCTCGTACTAAGTTCAACACTGAAACTTAACATACTTTTTCAAAGTCATCAAAATATATTCAAAATGGACCTTTTTGAAAGCATTGGTCACGAGAAACATAAATATGATAACAAAACCTAATTTGAATCTTTTATTTAAAAGATATAAAATTTTAAAAATCGAAAGCCAAAATAAAAAGCGGACACAAGGAACATGGATACTGCGGCACTTGCGTGCACAAATCCTCATCCCACAGTTAGAGGGGCAATTGGCCAAAAAATGCCAATGAAGACCTAGCACCATATAGCTCGGTATTAGAATACCATTTTGCAAAGTGTGATTTTTTTTGTCAATACACATATACATGTATAGAATGCATGTGCAAAAATTTACACCATTATACTTCAACAGGTGGCGCGCATAAAAAGGCAAATATATTTTTTAAATTTGTTGATTTTTTTTGTTGACGCGCCGGAATTTTCTTTTTCCTTACAGCCTACAAATGACAGTATTTTCAAAAGAAATTTCACACATTTTGTACTGAGAAAAATATAAGTTTCCATGGAATTTGTTTAATTTTTTTTGAAACTTTTAAATGTGGTTTATGATTTTCTTTTAAATACCGACCTCTGCTCGCCTCCATACGTCTGCACTAGCATTTGGCTAGCTACTGTATGACACGTCCTAAGGCGTAAAGTTGCAGGTTATTTAGTTTCAAATAGTGTCGGGGTGAATCTATGCCATGGGATGCCTGGTTATTCTTGCATGACAGAGTTAATAGTAGAAGCAAGTTGGTTTGCATATAAGATTTGATCAAAGTCAAACTTTATAAAGTTTGACTAGCTTTCTAGGAAAATATATCAACATTCACATTATGAAATCAATATTATTAGATGCATGATGAAATTAATTTTCATAACTTTTAACTTTAGTATTGTAGATGTTCATATTTTTTCTGTAAAGTTAGCCAAACGTTTTTAAGTTTGACTTTGACCAAATCTTATATGCAGAGTAAAAAGAAACGGAGGGAGTATATACTTTTACTTTTTTCAAATGAGAAAATACTGAAGAACGTTTGTAATCATTCTATGGTAACTGAGTCGAAAATCAATACAAAGTAGTAGCAATTATAATGTGCTGCTGGGTTGAATGGTAAATAGATACTCTCATCTTATATGATGAAAGGATAATCATTTTTTGAACATGAAAGGCCTAGATGAAGGAAATATGCCCTAGAGGCAATAATAAAGTTGTTATTTATATTTCCTTATATCATGATAAATGTTTATTATTCATGCTAGAATTGTATTAACCGGAAACATAGTACATGTGTGAATACATAGATAAACAGAGTGTCCCTAGTATGCCTCTACTTGACTAGCTCGTTAATCAAAGATGGTTAAGTTTCCTGACCATAGACATGTGTTGTCATTTGATGAACGGGATCACATCATTAGGAGAATGATGTGATGGCCAAGACCCATCCGTTAGCTTAGCATAATGATCGTTAAGTTTTATTGTTATTGCTTTCTTCATGACTTACACATGTTCCTCTGACTATGAGATTATGCAACTCCCGAATACCGGAGGAACACGTAACTGGGTGATTATAAAGATGCTCTAGAGGTGTCTCCGAAGGTGTTTGTTGGGTTGGCATAGATCGAGATTAGGATTTGTCACTCCGGTTTTCGGAGAGGTATCTCTGGCCCTCTCGATAATGGTCATCACTATAAGCCTTCCAAGTAATGTGACTAATGAGTTAGTTGCGGGATGATGCATTACAGAACGAGTAAAGAGACATGCCGGTAACGAGATTGAACTAGGTATGATGATACCGACGATCGAATGTCGGGCAAGTAACATAGCGATGACAAAGGGAACAACGTATGTTGTTATGCGGTTTGACCGATAAAGATCTTTGTAGAATATCTAGGAGCCAATATGAGCATCCAAGTTCCGCTATTGGTTATTGACCAGAGATGTGTCTCGGTCATGTCTACATAGTTCTCGAACCCGTAGGGTCCGCACGCTTAACGTTCGATGACGATTTGTATTATGAGTTATGTGATTTGATGACGGAAGTTTGTTCGGAGTCCTGGATGAGATCACGAACATGACGAGGAGTCTCGAAATGGTCGAGAGGTAAAGATCGATATATTGGAAGGCTATATTCGGACATCGGAAAGGTTCCGAGTGATTCGGGTATTTTTCGGAGTACCGGAGAATTACGGGAATTCACCGGGGAAGTAGTGGGCCTTAATGGGCAATACGGGAAAGGAGAGAAGGGCCTCAAGGGGTGGCCGCCGCCCCCCCATGGGCTGGTCCGAATTGGACTAGGAGGGGCGGCGCCCCTCTCCTTCCTTCCCCCCTCTTCCTCCTTCCCTTCCTTCTCCTAGTTGGAATAGGAAAGGGGCGAATCCTACTTCGACCGGGAGTCCAAGTAGGACTCCCCCCTTTGGCGCCCCCCCCCCTTGGGCAGGCCCCCTCTTCCCCTCTCCTTTATATACGTGGGAGGGGGCACCCCAAAGACACACAAGTTGATCTTTAGCCGTGTGCAGTGCCCCCCTCCACAGTTTTACACCTCGATCATATCGTCGTAGTGCTTAGGCGATGCCCTGCGCCGGTAATTTCATCATCACCATCACCACACCGTCGTGCTGACAGAACTCTCCTTCGGCCTCAGCTGGATCTAGAGTTCGAGGGACGTCACCGAGCTGAACGTGTGCAGATCGCGGAGGTGTCGTGTGTTCGGTACTTGATCGTTTGGATCACGAAGACGTTCGACTACATCAACCGCGTTACTTAACGCTTCCGCTTTCGGTCTACGAGGATACGTGGACACACTCTCCCTGCTCGTTGCTATGCATGTCCTAGATAGATCTTGCGTGATCGTAGGTAAATTTTTTGAAATACTGCGTTCCCCAACAGTGGCATCCGAGCCAGGTCTATGCGTAGATGTTATATGCACGAGTAGAACACAAAGAGTTGTGGGCGATAATAGTCATACTGCTTACCAGCATGTCATACTTTGATTCGACGGTATTGTTGGATGAAGCGGCCCGGACCGACATTACGCGTACGCTTACGCGAGACTGGTTCTACCGACGTTCTTTGCACACAGGTGGCTGGCGGGTGTCAGTTTCTCCAACTTCAATTGAATCGAGTGTGGCTACACCCAATCTTTGTTGAAGGTTAAAACGGCACACTTGACGAAAAATCATTGTGGTTTTTGATGCGTAGGTAAGAACGGTTCTTGCTAAGCCCGTACCAGCCATGTAAAACTTGCAACAACAAAGTAGAGGACGTCTAACTTGTTTTTGCTTGGCATGTTGTGATGTGATATGGTCAAGATGTGATAATATATAAATTGTTGTATGAGATGATCATGTTTTGTAACAGTTACCGGCAACTGGCAGGAGCCATATGGTTGCCGCTTTATTGTATGAAATGCAATCGCCATGTAATTACTTTACTTTATCACTAAGCGGTAGCGATAGTCGTGATAGCAATAGTTGGCGAGACGACAACGATGCTTCGATGGAGATCAAGGTGTCAAGCCGGTGACGGTGGTGATCATGACGGTGCTTTGGAGATGGAGATCAAAGGCACAAGATGATGATGGCCACATCATATCACTTATATTGATTGCATGTGATGTTTATCCTTTATGCATCTTATTTTGCTTAGTTCGGCGGTAGCATTATAAGATGATCCCTCACTAAATTTCAAGGTATAAGTGTTCTCCCCAGTATGCACCGTTCGACGGTTAAATCGTCGAGACACCACGTGATGATCGGGTGTGATAAGCTTTACATTCACATACAACGGGTGCAAGCCAGTTTTGCACACGCAGAATACTCGGGTTAAACTTGACGAGCCTAGCATATTCAGTTATGGCCTCGGAACACTGGAGATCAAAAGGTCGAGCATGAATCATATAGCAGATATGATCAACGTAGAGATGTTCACCATTGAAGACTACTCCATCTCACGTGATGATCGGACATGGTTTAGTTGATATGGATCACGTGATCATTTAGATGACTAGAGGGATGTCTATCTAAGTGGGAGTTCTTAAGTAATATGACTAATTGAACTTTAATTTATCATGAACTTAGTCCTGGTAGTATTTGCATAACTATGTTATAGATCAATAGCTCGCGATGTAGCTCCCCGTTTATTTTTGATATGTTCCTAGAGAAAAACTATGTTGAAAGATGATAGTAGCAATGATGCGGACTAGGTCCGTGATCGAGGATTATCCTCATTGCTGCCTGAAGAATTATGCCTTGATGCACGCTAGGTGACGGACCTATTGCGAGAGCGGATCACGAGGCGTTATGAACGTTTGACAATCTCGGTATGATGACTACTTGATAGTTTAGTGCACCATGCTTTACGGCTTAGAACCAGGACTTCAAAAATGTTTTAAACGCCACAGAGCATATAATTAAGATGTTCCAAGAGTTGAAATTGGTATTTCATACTCATGCCCGTGTCAAGAGGTATGAGACCTCTGACAATACTTTGCCTACAAGATGGAGGAGAATAGCTCAACCAGTGAGCATGTGCTCAGATTTTCTGGGTACTACAATCGCTTGAATCAAGTGGGAGTTAATCTTCCAGATAATATAGTGATTGATAGTGTTCTCTAGTCACTATCACCAAGCTACTAGAACTTCGTGATGAACTATAATATGCAAGGGATGAAGAAAATGATTCCCGAGCTCTTCGCGATGCTGAAATTGGCGAAGGTAGAAATCAAGAAAAAACATCGAGTGTTGATGGTTGACAAGACCACTAGTTTCAAGCAAAAGGGCAAAGGAATAGAAAGGGAACTTCAAGAAGAATGGCAAACAAGTTGCCACTCCCATGAAGAGGCCCAAAACTAGACCCAAGCCTGAAACTGAGTGCTTCTACTGCAAAGGAAATGGTCACTGGAAGTGGAACTGCCCTAGATACTTGGCGGATAAGAAGGATGGCAAAGTGAACAAAGGTATATTTGATATACATGTTATTGATGTGTACTTTACTAGTGTTTATAGAAACCCTCGGTATTTGATCTTGGTTCGGTTGCTAAGAGTAGTAACTTCGAAGCGGAGTTGCAAAATAAACAGGGACTAGTTAAGGGCGAGGTGATGATGTGTGTTGGAAGTGATTCCAAGGTTGATAAGATCACCATCGCATACTCCCTTTACCTTCGGGATTAGTGTTGAACCTAAAATAAATGTTATTTGGTGTTTGCGTTGAGCATGAATATGATTGGATCATGTTTATTGCAATACAGTTATTCATTTAAGTCAAAGAATAATTGTTGTTCTATTTAAATGAATAAAACCTTCTATGGTCATACACTCAATATAAATGTTTTATTGAATCTCGATCGTAGTGATACACATATTCATAATATTGAATCCAAAAGATTCAAAGTTAATAATGATAGTGCAACTTATTTGTGGCACTGTCGTTTAGGTCATATTGGTGTAAAGCGCATGAAGAAACTCCATGCTGATGGGCTTTTGGAATCACTTAATTATGAATCACTTGATGCTTGCGAACCATGCCTCATGGGAAAGATGACTAAGACTCCGTTCTCTGGAACAATGGAGCGAGCAACTGACTTATTGGAAATAATACATACTGATGTATGCGGTCCGATGAGTGTTGAGGCTCGCGGCAGGTATCATTATTTTCTGACCTTCACAGATGATTTGAGTAGGTATGGGTATATATACTCAATGAAACATAAGTCTGAAACATTTGAAAAGTCCAAAAAAATTCAGAGTGAAGTGGAAAATCATCGTAACAAGAAAAATAAAGTTTCTACGATCTGATCGTGGAGGAGAATATTTGAGTTACGAGTTTGGTCTTCATTTGAAACAATGCGGAATAGTTTCTCAACTCACGCCACCTGGAACATCACAGCGTAATGGTGTGTTCGAACGTCATAACCGCACTTTATTAGATATGGTGTGATCTATGATGTCTCTTACTGATTTACCGCTATCATTTTGGGGTTATGCATTAGAGACAACTGCATTCACGTTAAATAGGGCACCATCTAAATCCGTTGAGGCAACACCGCATGAACTGTGGTTTGGCAAGAAACCTAAGCTGTCGTTTCTTAAAGTTTGGGGTTGCGATGCTTATGTGAAAAAGCTTCAGCCTGATAAGCTCAAACCCAAATCGGAGAAATGCGTCTTCATAGGATACCCAAAGGAGACTGTTGGATACACCTTCTATCACAGATCCGAAAGCAAGATATTCGTTGCTTAGAATGGATCCTTTCTAGAGAAGGAGTTTCTTTCGAAAGAAGTGAGTGGGAGGAAAGTAGAACTTGATGAGGTAATTGTACCTTCTCTCGAGTTGGAAAGTAGTTCATCACAGAAATCAGTTCCGGTGATGCCTACACCAATTAGTGAGGAAGCTAATGATGATGATCATGAAACTTGAGATCAAGTTACTACCAAACCTCGTGGTCAACGAGTAAGGTCCGCACAGTGATGCGGCAATCCTGTTCGGAGGTCATGTTACTTGACCATGACGAACCTACGAACTATGAGGAAGCGATGATGAACCCAGATTCCGCAAAATGGCTTGAGGCCATGAAATCTGAGATAGGATCCATGTATGAGAACAAAGTATGGACTTTGGTTGACTTGCCCGATGATCGGCAAGTCATAGAAAATAATATGGATCTTCAAGAGGAAGACGGACGCTGATAGTAGTGTTACTATCTACAAAGCTCGAATTATCGCAAAAATGTTTTTGATAAGTTCAAGGTGTTGACTACAATGAGATTTTATCACTTGTATCGATGCTTAAAAGTTTGTCCGAATCATGTTAGCAATTGTCGCATTTTATGAAATTTGGCAAATGGATGTCCAACCTGCATGCCTTAATGGATTTCTTAAGAAGAGTTGTATATGATGCAACCAGAAGGTTTCGTCGATCCTAAAGGTGCTAACAAAGTGTGCAAAGCTCCAGCGATCCATCTATGGACTGGTGCAAGCATCTCGGAGTTGGAATATATGCTTTGATGAGTTGATCAAAGCATATAGTTTTATACAGACTTGCGGTGAAGCCTGTATTTACAAGAAAGTGAGTGAGAGCACTATAGCCTTTCTGATAAGTATATGTGAATGACATATTGTTGATCGGAAAAAATGTAGAATTTTCTGGAAATCATAAAGGAGTGTTTGAAAGGATTTTTTTCAAAGAAAGACCTCGGTGAAGCTTCTTACATATTGGGCATCAAGATCTATAAAGATAGATCAAGACGCTTGATAAGACTTTCGATGAGTACATACCTTGATATGATTTTGAAGCAGTTCAAAATGGATCAGTCAAAGAAGGAGTTCTTGCCTAAGTTGTAAAGTGTGAAGTTGAGTAAGACTCAAAACCCGACCACGACAGAAAATAGAAAGAGAATGAAAATTCATTCCCTATGCCTCAGCCATATGTTCTATGAAGTATGCTATGCTGTGTACCAGACCTATTGTGTACCTCACTATGAATTTGGCAAGAGGGTACAATAGTGATCCAGGAGTGGATCACTGGACAGCGGTCAAAATTAGCCTTAGTGGAATAAGGATATGTTTCTCGGTTATGGAGGTGACAAAAATTTCGTTGTAAAGAGTTACGTCGATGCAAGCTTTGACACCGATCTGGATGACTCTAAGTCTCGATCTAGATACATATTGAAAGTGGGAGCAATTAGCTAGAGTAGCTCCGTGCAGAGCATTGAAGACATAGAAATTTGCAAAATACATACGGATCTGAATATTGTAGACCCGTAGACTAAAATTTCTCTCACAAGCAAAACATGATCATACCTTATTACTTTTGGGTGTTAATCACATAGCGACGTGAAACAGATTATTGACTCTAGTAAACCCTTTGAGTGCTGGTGACATGGCGATGTGAACTATGGGTGTTAATCACTTGGTGATGTGTACTATTGGTGCTAAATCACATGGTGATGTGAACTAGATTATTGACTCTAGTGCAAGTGGGACACTGAAGGAAATATGCCCTAGAGGCAATAATAAATTTGTTATTTATATTTCCTTATATCATGATAAATGTTTATTATTCATGCTAGAATTTTATTAACCGGAAACTTAGTACATGTGTGAATACATAGACAAACAGAGTGTCCCTAGTATGCCTCTACTTGACTAGCTCGTTAATCAAAGATGGTTAATTTTCCTGACCATAGACATGTGTTGTCATTTGATGAACGGGATCACATCATTAGAGAATGATGTGATGGACAAGATCCATCCGTTAGCTTAGCATAATGATCGTTAAGTTTTATTGCTATTGATTTCTTCATGACTTATACATATTCCTCTGACTATGAGATTATGCAACTCTCGAATACCGGAGGAACACCTTGTGTGCTATCAAACGTCACAACGTAATTGCGTGATTATAAAGATGCTCTACAGGTGTCCCCGAAGGTGTTTGTTGGGTTGGCATAGATCGAGATTAGGATTTGTCACTCCAGTTTTCGGAGAGGTATCTCTGGGCCCTCTCGGTAATGATCATCACTATAAGCCTTGCAAGCAATGTGACTAATGAGTTAGTTACGGGATGATGCATTACGGAACGAGTAAAGAGACTTTCCCATAATGAGATTGAACTAGGTATGATGATACTGACGATCGAATCTCAGGCAAGTAACATACCGATGACAAAGGGAACAACGTATGTTGTTATGCGGTTTGACCGATAAAGGTCTTTGTAGAATATGTAGGAGCCAATATGAGCATCCGTGTTCGCTATTGGTTATTGACGGAGATGTGTCTCGGTCATGTCTACATAGTTCTCGAACCCGTAGGGTCCGCACGCTTAACGTTCGATGACGATTTGTATTATGAGTTATGTGATTTGATGACCGAAGTTTTTTTGGAGTTCCGGATGAGATCACGGACATGACGAGGAGTCTCGAAATGGTCGAGAGGTAAATATCGATATATTGGAGGGCTATATTCGGACATCGGAAAGGTTTCGAGTAATTCGGGTATTTTTTGGAGTACCAGAGAGTTACGGGAGTTCGGCCGGGAAGTAGTGGGCCTTAATTGGCCATATAGGAAAGGAGAGAAGGGCCTCAAGGGGTGGCCGCGCCCCCCATGGGCTGGTCCGAATTGGACTAGGAGGGGGCGGCGCCCCCCTCCTTCCTTCTCCCTTTCTCCTCCTTTCCTTCCTTCTCCTAGTTGGAATAGGAAAGGGGGGGGGCGAATCCTACTTGGACCGGGAGTCCAAGTAGGACTCCCCCCTTTGGCGCGCCCCCCCTTGGGCAGGCCTCCTCTTCCCCTCTCCTTTATATACGTGGGAGGGGGGCACGCCAAAGACACACAAGTTTATCTTTAGCCGTGTGCGGTGCCCCCCTCCACAGTTTTACACCTTGGTCATATCGTCGTAGTGCTTAGGCGAAGCCCAACGCCGGTAACTTCATCATCACCGTCACCACGCCGTCGTGCTGACGGAACTCTCCTTCGGACTCATCTGGATCTAGAGTTCGAGGGACGTCACCGAACTGAACGTGTGCAGATCGCGGAGGTGCCGTGTGTTCGGTACTTAATCGGTTGGATCGTGAAGACGTTCGACTACATCAACGCGTTATAGCGCTTCGCTTTCGGTCTCACAGTGCGTGGACACACTCTCCCTGCTCGTTGCTATGCATGTCCTAGATAGATCTTGCGTTATCGTAGGTATTTGTTTTTGAAATACTGCATTCCCCAACACTAGAAAGGCCTAATACTGCATTAATAAACCGATGGGGTAGTAAATTTTACATAGGGACCCAAGAGAAAGATATCAGACACAACTAAGCCCCTGACTTATGCAAGGAGGACCTTAAACTAAAAATTGAAGCACGACCGGGTCCTCTGCAACTTCCGGTCAGATCGAATGTAGCCGCCACCCGAGATGAACCACTTGGGGCGTCAAAGTCGCCATGGCTGCATCATCTGCCAGCCATAGCATCTGAGAAAAAGCTTGATCTTCCTCCCTTTTGGCACACATGCCGGGAGGAAAAGGGATGGCCACCCTTCGGCCAGAAAAACAATAGAATGATGAAGACATGCAACATGCCGGTCCCGTTGCTCATTGAAGAAGCCTTTGCAAATTAGCTCGAAGACGATCTGCAATCTTCAGCAACTTGCATCGTCATCTACTTTCATCCACCACCATGGCATCCTGAATAGGAGATCGTTGATGGAAGAGCATCCTACAGATTAGAGGAGAGGACGAGCTTATTCGAATAGGGGGGCTCGTGTCAGATCCACCTCCGGTTGCCACCAACCTCTGTGGACAGATTGCTTGGGAAGTACCCCCTCTGACCCAAAATAAGTGTCTCAACCTTAGTACAACTTTGTACTAAAATTAGTACAAAGTTGAGACACTTATTTTGGGACGGAGGGAGTAATTAACAACCACCGGGCACGGCTCGGTCACGTCGGTAGGGAGGAAGATGAGGACATGTCGCCAATCGCCACAATGGCAAGACACGACCTAGTCTTAGATCTACTATTAATACTACTAGATGCTCCGTTGTGCCAATTGGCACAGAGACCAACTGCAACCCAGAAGCTAAGCGAACTATCTGAAGGACCTTTTCCTGAACTGTCTGCAAATGATCATGTTCATACGGCGTTTCGATTTGCCTTGGAATTGATCATTACACATAGCTTTCTGTGGCGATTTGTATTTGATGACACGAGACTATGTTCGTGTTGGAAGTTAAGCCATCAAACTATCTGAAACATAATATGGAAGTTAAGTGGACTATATGTCTCTCTCTCTCTCCATCTCGATCGACCCAAGAAAGTTGACTCGAACCCATTTCTGTACTAAGAGTAGGTTGATAACCCAGTGCGGAAGGTATTCTCCCTAATAAAGCGGATACCTCTTATCCTACTTGAACAAAATGAAATATATTATCGATAAATCAAAGCACGTCTTGGTTATTAACATCTCAGAAATATTCTACCATAGTTAGGGTAGTTAAACCAACTCTCATACGAGCTCCCGGTGGTTCATTCATTTGGCCATTGACTAGAGCTACCTTTGATTCCTCAATATTTTTTTCATGGTTTAACTTAAAATCCTCTCTTTCTCCGGTAGCCCAAAAGTTAACTGAACTATTTGAAACTATGTCCAAGAAGTTAAGCAACACTATGGTCATCACGCCAATCAAATATTCGTTCCATAAACCATCCTGAGAGGCTAAAAACATTGTCAAAGGTCGAAGCGGTGCAAAGGTTTGTTGAGGAGAAAGAAGATGACGATGAACGTTATCACAAATGATACCTCCTACTTGACAGGCACACCATAATTATTAATCCTATATAGCGGTCGGTCATCGATATTTGCTCAAAAGCTATTTGACCCTTTTCCCGTGTTGATCAACGAGAATGTAAAACTAATAAACTATTTGAAACTATGTCCAGGAAGTTAAGCAATGCTATGGTCATCACGCCAATCAAATGTTTGTTCAATAAATCACCCGAGAGTCCATTAGCATGTAAAACTAATGAACTATTTGAAACTATGTCCAAGAAGTTAAGCAACGCTATGGTCACCCCGCTAATCAAATGCCAGTTCTATAAATCATCCCTAGGGCCATTAGCATGATTAACTACAAAACCATTGCCAAAGGTTCGAGGCATGCAAAGGTTCTTTGAGAAGAAAGAAGACGACGATGGACGTTAGCACAGACGATACCTCCTACTTGACTGGCACATGATAATTATGTTGGGGAACGTAGTAATTTCAAAAAATTTCCTACGATCACGCAAGACCATGGTGATGGCATAGCAACGAGAGGGGAGAGTGTCCGTCCACGTACCCTCGTGAGACCGAAAGCGAAGCGTTATAACAACGCGTTGATGTAGTCGTCGTCTTCACGATCCAACCGATCCAAGCACCGAGCGTCGGCACCTCCGAGTTCGCACACGTTCAACTCGATGGCGATCCCGGACTCGATCCAGCAAAGTGTCGGGATGAGTTCCGTCGACCGACGGCGTGGTGGCGATGTTGATGCTCCACCAGCGCAGGGCTTCGCCTAAGCTCATGACGATATGACTTCTCCGGCGCGGGGCTTCGCTAAGCTCATGACGATATGACGAAGTGGAATATGGTGGAAGGGGCACCGCTTGCGGCTAAGGAAAGATCCGTAGATCAACTTGTGTGTCATGGGGTGCCCCCTGCCCCCGTATATAAAGGAGCCAAGGGGGGGTGCGGCCAGCCTTGGGGAGGCGCGCCTGGAGGAGTCCTACTCCCACCGGGAGTAGGACTCCCCCCCTCTCCTAGTTGGATTAGGATTGGAGGAGGGGGGAAGAGGGAAGGGGCGCCGCCCCCCCTCTCCTTGTCCTATTCGGACCAGAGGGGGGAGGGGGGCGCGCAGCCCACCTGGCCGGCCCTTCCTCTTCTCTCTTATGGCCCATTAAGGCCCATAGTCCTCCCGGGGGGTTCCGGTAACCTCCCGGTACTCCGGTAAATTCCCGATTTCACCCGGAACACTTCCGATGTCCAAATGCAGGCTTCCAATATATCAATCTTTATGTCTCGACCATTTCGAGACTCCTCGTCATGTCCGTGATCACATCCGGGACTCGAACAACCTTGGTGCATCAATACTTATAAACTCATAATGAACTGTCATCGAAACGTTAAGCGTGCGGACCCTACGGGTTCGAGAACTATGTAGACATGACCTAGAACCATTCTCGGTCAATAACCAATAGCGGAACCTGGATGCCCATATTGGTTCCTACATATTCTCTGAAGATCTTTATCGGTCAAACCGCATAACGACATCGTTGTTCCCTTTGTCATCGGTATGTTACTTACCCGAGATTCGATCGTCGGTATCAATACCTAGTTCAATCTCGTTACCGGTAAGTCTCTTTACTCGTTCCGTAATACATCATCTCACAACTAACTCATTAGTTGTAATGCTTGCAAGGCTTAAGTGATGTGTATTACCGAGAAGGCTGGAGATACCTCTCCGACAATCGGAGTGACAAAACCTAATCTCGAAATCGCCAACCCAACAAGTACCTTTGGAGACACCTGTAGTACTCCTTTATAATCACCCGATTCGTTGTGACGTTTGGTAGTACCAAAGTGTTCCTCCGTAAACAGGAGTTGCATAATCTCATAGTTATAGGAACATGTATGGGTCATGAAGAAAGCATTAACATACTAAGCGATCAAGTGTTAAGCTAACGGAATGGGTCATGTCAATCAGATCATTCAACTAATGATGTGACCTTGTTAATCAAATAACAACTCTTTGTTCATGGTTAGGAAACATAACCATCTTTGATTAACAAGCTAGTCAAGTAGAGGCATACTAGTGACATATTGTTTGTCTATATATTCACACATGTATTATGTTTCCGGTTAATACAATTCTAGCATGAATAATAAACATTTATCATGATATAAGGAAATAAATAATAACTTTATTATTGCCTCTAGGGCATATTTCCTTGAGTCTCCCACTTGCACTAGAGTCAATAATCTAGATTACAAAGTAATGATCCTCACACCCATGGAGTCTTGGTGCTGATCATGTTTTGCTCGTGGAAGAGGCTTAGTCAGCGGTCTGCAACATTCAGATCCGTATGTATTTTGCAAATCTCTATGTCTCCCACTTGGACTTGGTCCCGAATGGAATTGAAGCGTCTCTTGATATGCTTGGTCCTCTTGTGAAATCTGGATTCCTTTGCCAAGGCAATTGCACGATATTGTCACGAAAGATCTTCATCGGTCCCGATGCACTAGGTATGACACCTAGATCGGAAATGAACTCTTTCATCCGACTCCTTCATTTGCTGCTCAAGCAGCTATGTACTCCGCTTCACATGTAGATCCCGCCACGACGCTTTGTTTAGAACTGCACCAACCGACAGCTCCACCGTTTAATAAAAACACGTATCCGGTTTGCGATTTAGAATCGTCCGGATCGGTGTCAAAGCTTACATCGGCGTAACCATTTACGACTAGCTCTTTGTCACCTCCATATCGAGAAACATATCCTTAGTCCTTTTCGGTATTTCATGATGTTCTTGACCGCTGTCCGATGATCCACTCTGGATTACTTTGGTACCTTCCTGCCAAGCTTACAGCTAAGCATCGTCAGTCTCAGGTACACAGCATTGCATACATGATAGAGCCTATGGCTGAAGCATAGGAACATCTTTCATTTTCTCTCTATCTTCTGCTGTGGTCGGGCATTGAGTCGACTCAATCTTACACCTTATAATACAGTAAAAACCTTTCTTTGCACGATCCATTTTGAACTTTTTCAAAACTTTATCAAGGTATGTGCTTTGTGAAAGTCAATTAAGCGTCTTGATCTATCTCTATAGATCTTGATGCCCAATATGTAAGCAGCTTCACGAGGTCTTTCATTGAAAAACTTTTATTCAAGTATCCTTTTATGCTATCCAGAATTCTATATCATTTCCAATCAATAATATGTCGTCCACATATAATATTAGAAATGCTCTGAGCTCCCACTCACTTTCTTGTAAATACAAGCTTCTCCAAAAGTCTGTATAAACCCATATGCTTTGATCACACTATCAAAGCGTTTATTCAACTCGAGAGGCTTGCACTGACCATAAATTGATCATTGGAGCTTGCACACTTTGTTAGTACCCTTTGGATCGACAAAACCTTCTGGTTGCATCATATACAACTCTTCTTCTAGAAATCCATTCAAGAATGCAGTTTTACATCCATTTGCCAAATTTCATAATCATGAAATCGGCAATTGCTAACATGATTCGGACAGACTTAAGCATCGCTTCTGGTGAGAAAGTCTCATCGTAGTCAACCCTTGAACTTGTCGAAAACCTTTCGCAACAAGTCGAGCTTTGTAGACAGTTATATTACTATCGGCGTCGGTCTTCTTCTTAAAGATCCATTTATTTTCAATGGCTTGCCGATCATCGGGCAAGTCAACCAAAGTCCATACTTTGTTCTCATACATGGATCCCATCTCAGATTTCATGGCTTCCAGCCATTTTGCGAATCTGGGCTCACCATCGCTTCTTCATAGTTTGTAGGTTCGCCATGGTCAAGTAACATGACTTCCGAATAAGATTACCGTACCACTCACTCGTGCGTATTTTACTCTGGTTGACCTCACGAGGTTCAAGAGTAACTTGATCGAAGCTTCATGATCATCATCATTAGTTTCCTCACTAATTGGTGTAGTTGTCACAGAACCATTTCTTGTGATGAACTACTTTCCAATAAGGGAGCGAATCTGATTATCTCATCAAGTTCTACTTTCCTCCCACTCACTTCTTTCGAGAGAAACTCCTTCTCTAGAAAGGATCCGAATTTAGCAACGAAAATCTTGCCTTGGATCTGTGATAGAAGGTGTACCCAACAGTCTCCTTTGGGTATCCTATGAAGACACATTTTCCGATTTGGGTTCGAGCTTATCCGGTTGAAGTTTCTTTACATAAGCATCGCAGCCCCAAACTTTAAGAAACGACAACTTTGGTTTCTTGCCAAACCACAGTTCATAAGGCGTCGTCTCAGCGGATTTTGGCGGTGTCCTATTTAGCGTGAATGCGGCCGTCTCTAAAGCATAACCCCAAAGCGATAGCGGTAAATCGGAAATAGACATCATAGATCGCACCATATCTAGTAAAGTACGATTCGACGTTCGGACACACCATTTCTCTGTGGTGTTCGGGTGGCGTGAGTTGCTGAAACTATTCCACATTTTTTCAAATGTAAACCAAACTCGTAACTCAAATATTCTCCTCCACGATCAGATCGTAGAAACTTTATTTTCTTGTTACGATGATTTTCCACTTCACTCTGAAATTCTTTGAACTTTTCAAATGTTTCAGATTTGTGTTTCATTAAGTAGATATACCCATATCTGCTTAAATCATCTGTGAAGGTGAGAAAATAACTTGATACCATGCCGTGCCTCAACATTCATTGGACCACAAACATCGGTATGTATGATTTCCAACAAATCAGTTGCTCGCTCCATAGTTCGGAGAACGGCGTTTTGGTCATCTTGCCCATGAGGCACGGTTACATAAGTACCAAGTGATTCATAATCAAGTGATTCGAAGCCCATCGGTATGGAGTTTCTTCATGCGTTTTACACGATATGACCTAAGCGGCGGTGCCACAAATAAGTTGCACTATCATTATCAACTCTGCATCTTTTGGCTTCAACATTATGAATATGTGTATCACTACTGTCGAGATTCAACAAGAATAGACCATTCTTCAAGGGTGCATGACCATAAAAGATATTACTCATATAAATAGAACAACCATTATTCTCTGATTTAAATGAATAACCGTCTCGCATTAAACAAGATCCAGATATAATGTTCATGCTCAACGCGGCACCAAATAACAATTATTTAGGTCTAAAACTAATCCGAAGGTAGATGTAGAGGTAGCGTGCCGACCGCGATCACATTGACTTTGGAACCATTTCCCACGCGATCGTCACCTCATCCTTTGCCGATTTCGTCTATTCCGTAGTCCTGTTTGAGTTGCAAATATTAGCAACAGAACCAGTATCAAATACCAGTGCTACTACGAGCTCTAGTAAGGTACACATCAATAACATGTATATCACATATACCTTTGTTCACCTTGCCATCCTTTTATCCGCCAAATACTTGGGGCAGTTCCGCTTCCGAAGTCGATCGCTTGCGGTAAAAACACTCGATTTCAGGCTTAGGTCCATACTTGGGTTTCTTCTCTTGATCAGCAACTTTCTTGCTGTTCTTTTGAAGTTTCCTTCTTCTTCCCTTTGCCCTTTTCTTGAAACTAGTGGTCTTGTTGACCATCAACACTTGATGCTCTTTCTTGATTTCTACCTCCGCGGCTTTTAGCATCGCGAAGAGCTCGAGAATTGTCTTAGTCATCCCTTGCATATTATAGTTCATCACGAAGCTCTTGTAGCTTGGTGGCGATGATTGGAGAATTCATCAATGACACTATCATCCGGAAGATTAACTCCCAGCTGAATTAAGTGATTGTTATACCCGGACATTTTGAGTATGTGCTCACCGAGAACTATTCTCCTCCATCTTGCAGCTATAGAACTTATTGGAGACTTCATATCTCTCAATCCGGGCATTTGCTTGAAATATTAACTTCAACTCTGGAACATCTCATATGCTCCATGACGTTCAAAACGTCGTTGAAGACCGGTTCTAAGCCGTAAAGCATGGCACATCGAACTATTGAGTAGTCATCAGCTTTGCTTTGCGAGACGTTCACAACTTCGGCTCGCATCTCGCAGCAGCTGTCACCCAGCGGTGCTTCCAGGCGTAATTTTTCAGTGCAGCAATGAGGATAATCCTCAAATTACGGACCCAGTCCGTGTAATTGCTACCATCATCTTTCAACTTTGCTTTCTCAAGGAACGCATTAAAATTCAACGGAACAACAAAGACGAGCCATCTATCTACAGATAAACATAGACAAGCAAAATACTATCGGTACTAAGTTCATGATAAATTTAAGTTCAATTAATCATATTAATAAACTCCCACTTAGACAGACATCTCTCTAGTCATCTAAGTGATCACGTGATCCAAATCAACTAAACCATGTCCGATCATCACGTGAGATGGAGTAGTTTCAATGGTGAACATCACTATGTTGATCATATCTACTATATGATTCACGTTCGACCTTTCGGTCTCCGTGTTCGAGGCCATATCTGTTATATGCTAGGCTCGTCAAGTTTAACTTGAGTATTCGCGTGTGCAACTGTTTTGCACCGTTGTAGATGGACGTAGAACTTATCACACCCGATCATCACGTGGTGTCCGGGTACTCGAACTTTGGCAACGGCGCATACTCGGGGAGAACACTTCTTGATAATTTTAGTGAGAGATCATCTTATAATGCTACCGTCAATCAAAGCAAGATAAGATGCATAAAGGATAAACATCACATGCAATCAATATAAGTGATATGATATGGTCATCATCATCTTGTGCTTGTGATCTCCATCGCCAAGCACCGTCATGATCACCATCGTCACCGCGCGACACCTTGATCTCCATCGTAGCATCGTTGTCGTCTCGCCAACTATTGCTTCTCGACTATCGCTACTCCTTAGTGATAAAGTAAAGCAATTACATGGCGTTGCATTTCATACAATAAGCGACAACCATATGGCTCCTGCCATTGCCGATAACTTCGGTTACAAAACATGATCATCTCATACAATATAGCATCACGTCTTGACCACATCACATCACATCATGCCCTGCAAAAACAAGTTAGGCGTCCTCTACTTTGTTGTTGCAAGTTTTACGTGGCTGCTACGGGCTGAGCAAGAACCGTTCTTACCTCGCATCAAAACCACAGCGATACTTCGTCAAATAGACTCCGTTTTAACCTTCTCAAGGACGGGCGTAGCCACACTCGATTCAACTAAAGTGAGAGAGCAGACACCGCCGGTCACCTTTAAGCAACGAGTGCTCGGGCGGTGAAACCAGTCTCGCGTAAGCGTCTGGCGTAATGTCGGTCCGGGCCACTTCATCTCACAATACCGCTGAACCAAAGTATGACATGCTGGTAGGTAGTATGACTTGTATCGCCCACAACTCACTTGTGTTCTACTCGTGCATATGACATCAACGCATAAAACCAGGCTCGGATGCCACTTGTTGGGGAGCGTAGTAATTTCAAAAATTTCCTACAATCACGCAAGACCATGGTGATGGCATAGCAAGAGGGGAGAGTGTCCGTCCACGTACCCTCGTGAACCCGAAAGCGGAGCGTTATAACAACGCTGTTGATGTAGTCGTGCGTCTTCACGATCCAAGCGATCCAAGCACCGAGCGTCACGCACCTCCGAGTTACGCACACGTTCAACTCGATGGCGATCCCGGACTCGATCCAGCAAAGTGTCGGGGATGAGTTCCGTCAAGACGACGGCGTGGTGGCGATGTTGATGCTCCACCGGCGCAGGCTTCGCCTAAGCTCATGACGATATGACTTCTCCGGCGCGAGGCTTCGCCTAAGCTCATGACGATATGACCAAGTGGAATATGGTGGAAGGGGCACCGCACAGCTAAGGAAAGATCCGTAGATCAACTTGTGTGTCATGGGTGCCCCCGCCTGTATATATAAAGGAGCCAAGGGGGGGTGCGGCCAGCCTTGGGGAGGCGCGCCTGGAGGAGTCCTACTCCCACCGGGAGTAGGACTCCCCCCCTCTCCTAGTTGGATTAGGATTGGAGGAGGGGGGAAGAGGGAAGGGGGCGCCGCCCCCCCTCTCCTTGTCCTATTCGGACTAGAGGGGGGAGGGGGGCGCGCAGCCCACCTGGCCGGCCCTTCCTCTTCTCTCTTATGGCCCATTAAGGCCCATAGTCCTCCGGGGTTCCGTAACCTCCGGTACTCAGATAAATTCGATTTCACCCTAACACTTCCTATGTCCAAATGCAGGCTTCCAATATATCAATCTTTATGTCTCGACCATTTGAGACTCCTCGTCATGTCCGTGATCACATCCGGACTCGAACAACCTTCGGTGCATCAATACTTATAAACTCATAATGAACTGTCATCGCCGAAGCGTTAAGCGTGCGGACCCTACGGGTTCGAGAACTATGTAGACATGACCTAGAACCATTCTCGGTCAATAACCAATAGCGGAACCTGGATGCCCATATTGGTTCCTACATATTCTCTGAAGATCTTTATCGGTCAAACCGCATAACGACATACGTTGTTCCTTTGTCATCGGTATGTTACTTACCCGAGATTCGATCGTCGGTATCCAATACCTAGTTCAATCTCGTTATCGGTAAGTCTCTTTACTCGTTCCGTAATACATCATCTCACAACTAACTCATTAGTTGTAATGCTTGCAAGGCTTAAGTGATGTGTATTACCGAGAAGGCTGGAGATACCTCTCCACAATCGGAGTGACAAAACCTAATCTCAAATATCGCCAACCCAACAAGTACCTTTGGAGACACCTGTAGTACTCCTTTATAATCACCCGATTCGTTGTGACGTTTGGTAGTACCAAAGTGTTCCTCCGTAAACGGGAGTTGCATAATCTCATAGTTATAGGAACATGTATGGGTCATGAAGAAAGCATTAACATACTAAGCGATCAAGTGTTAAGCTAACGGAATGGGTCATGTCAATCAGATCATTCAACTAATGATGTGACCTTGTTAATCAAATAACAACTCTTTGTTCATGGTTAGGAAACATAACCATCTTTGATTAACAAGCTAGTCAAATAGAGGCATACTAGTGACATCTTGTTTGTCTATATATTCACACATGTATTATGTTTCCGGTTAATACAATTCTAGCATGAATAATAAACATTTATCATGATATAAGGAAATAAATAATAACTTTATTATTGCCTCTAGGGCATATTTCCTTCAAATTATTCATCACTGATCCTCCTATTTAGTGGCCGGCCATTGATATTTGCTAAAAACCATGTATCGAGCAATGGCTTCAGGCCCAATAAGAAAATTGATCCGCCCCAAATAAGGGCAGGTCAAAATTTTCATCTAAGAAGTCATGGAACATTACCACAGAAATAAAAATCATGAAACAACACAAGAAAAAAAGGGGGCAACACAAATCTTGACAAAGAAAATCAAAGGTCAGAAAATTGACTTACACAAATTTAAAATAACATACAATTTAAACAAATGCTAAAGTGTAATGAATTACATGCATTCTTCATGTATGGCTAAAAAGCATAATGCTATAGAATTGACATTGGTTTTGACGCACTTCCGAGCAAACGCTCTGCAGGCCGTTGGATTGAGGCTCACGAATCTCGACACATTCGCTGGGAAGGCCATTGGTAGGGAATGCGAGGACAAAACAAAATCGATTGATCGATTGACACGACATGGGGGAATGACCTTCATGGGGGAACTTTTTTCTATATGTTTACGTCATGACTAATTTTATGTGCAACATTGATACGTCTCCAACGTATCTATAATTTTTGATTGCTCCATGCTACTTTATCTACTGTTTTGGACTATACTAGGCTTTATTTTACACTTTTATATTATTTTTGGGACTAACCTATTAACCGGAGGCCCAGCCCAGAATTGCTGTTTTTTGCCTATTTCAGTGTTTCGAAGAAACGGAATATCAAACGGAGTCCAAGCGGAATGAAACCTTCAGGAACGTGATTTTCTCACGAGCGTGATCCGGAGACTTGGACCCTACTCCAAGAAGTAACAGAGGCGGTCACGAGGGTGGGGCGCCCCTAGGCGCGCCCTCCGCCTCATGGGCCCCTGTTGCTCCACCGACGTACTCCTTCCTCCTATATATACCTCGTACCCCCAAGCGATCGTAAGAGGAGCCAAAACCTAATTCCACATTGCAACTTCCTATATCCACGAGATCCCATCTTGGGGCTGTTAGGAGCTCACGGGAGGGGACATCCACCACGGAGGGCTTCTACATCATCACCATAGCCCCTCCGATGAAGTGTGAGTAGTTTACCTCAGACCTTCGGGTCCATAGCTAGTAGCTAGATGGCTTCTTCTCTCTTTTTGGATCTCAATACAATGTTCTCCCCCTCTCTCGTGGAGATCTATTCGATGTAATCTTCTTTTTGCGGTGTGTTTGTTGAGACCGATGAATTGTGGGTTTATGATCCAGCTTATCTATGAATAATATTTGAATCTTCTCTGAATTCTTTTATGTATGATTGAGTTATCTTTGCAAGCCTCTTCGAATTATCCGTTTGGTTTGGCCAACTAGATTGGTAGTTCTTGCAATGGGAGAAGTGCATAGCTTTGGGTTCAATCTTGCGGTGTCCTTACCCAGTGACAGAAAGGGTTGCAGGGCACGTATTGTACTGTTGCCATCGAGGATATCAAGATGGGGTATTTATCATATTGCATGAATTTATTCCTCTACATCATGTCATCTTGCTTAAGGCGTTACTCTGTTTTTAACATAATACTCTAGATGCATGCTGGATAGCGGTTGATGAGTGGAGTAATAGTAGTAGATGCAGAATCGTTTCGGTCTACTTGTCACGGACGTGATGCTGTTGGAAATATGCCCTAGAGGCAATAATAAAAGCATTATTATTATATTTCCTTGTTCATGATAATTGTCTTTTATTCATGCTATAACTGTATTATCCGGAAATCGTAATACACGTGTGAATACATAGACTACTGTCGTCCTAGTAAGCCTCTAGTTGACTAGCTCGTTGGTCAACGAGATAGTCATGGTTTCGACTATGGACATCGATGTCATTGACAACGGGATCACGTCATTGGGAGAATGGCGTGATGGACAAGACAATCCTAAGCATAGCACAAAGATCGTGTAGTTCGTTTTGCTAGAGCTTTTCCAATGTCAAGTATCTCTTCCTTAGACCATGAGATCGTGCAATTCCGGATACCGTAGGAGTGCTTTGGGTGTATCAAGCGTCTGGCGTGGCGGGTGACTATAAAGGTGCACTACGGTATCTCCGAAAGTGACCATTGGGTTGACACGGATCGAGACTGGGATTTGTCACTCCGTATTACGGAGAGGTATCACTAGGGCCCACTCGGTAATGCATCATCATAATGAGCTCAAAGTGATCAAGTGTCTGGTCACGGGATCATGCATTCTGATGCGAGTAAAGTGACTTGCGATAACGAGACTAACGAGGTATTGGGATACCGACGATCGAGTCTCGGGCAAGTAACATACCGTCTGACAAAGGGAATAGAATACGGGGTTGCTTGAACCCTTGACATCGTGGTTCATCCGATGACAACATCGAGGAGCATGTGGGAGCCAACATGGGTATCCAGATCCGCTGTTGGTTATTGACTTGAGGTAGTCTCGGTCATGTCTCGCATGTCTCCCGAACCCGTAGGGTCTACACATAAGGTTCGGTGGCGCTAGGGTTAATAGGAAGACAAGTATGTGATTACGAATGTTGTTGAGTCCGGATGAGATCCCGGACGTCACGAGGAGTTCGGAATGGTCCGGAGGTAAAGATTTATATATGGAAAGTGGTTAAGCGGACTCGGGAAGTTTGATGGTATCTGGGTAAAACAGGGGCCACAGGGAGGATTCCGGAGGTCCACCGGGAGGGCCACCTCTCGGGGGGCCACATGGGCTAAGTGGGAGGGAGCCAGCCCTGGTGGGCTGGGCGCACCTCCCACCTAGGCCCATCTTGGCTAGGGTTTGGGAGGGTAAACCCTAAAGGGGCGCCCCTGGCTTGGGGGCAAGCCACCCTCCCTCCTCCCTTGGCCGCCGCCCCATCTAGGGTTTACCCTAGATGGCCGGCCCCCCTTGACCCTCTCCTCCTATAAATAGAGGGGTGGGGGGGAGGGCTGCCAACACAGTTGAAGGCGCAGCCCCTCCCTTCCCCAACACCTCTCTTGCTCCGCGCAAGCTTGGCGAAGCCTGCTGGAGAACTATCAGTACCAGCTGCACCACGCCGTCGTGCTGCCATTGGAATTGTTCTTCAACCTCTCCTTCACTCTTGCTGGATCAAGGCGGAGGAGACGCCATCGTCCCGTCGTGTGTTGATCACGGAGGTGCTGTCCTTTCAGCACTTAGGTCATCGGTGATCGGAATCACGTTGGGAGCGTCTTCATCATCACCACTCCCTCGAGCGCTTCCGTACTCGATCTACAAGTGGTATGTAGATGCAAACTCTCTCGCGTTACTCGTTGCTTAGTAGAACTCATAGATGGATCTTGGTGAAACCGTAGAAAAATTTTAATTTTCTAGCGTTCCCCACGGTGGCATCATGAGCTAGGTCTATCGTAGTTCTCTTTGCACGAGTAGAACACAATTTTGTTGTGGGCGTGGATCTTGTCAACTTACTTGCCGTTACTAGTTGTTTCTTGCTTCCGCGGTATTGTGGGATGAAGCGGCCCGGACCAACCTTACGTACTCTTCGTGAGACCGGTTCCACCGACTAACATGCACTAGTTGCATAAGGTGGCTGGCGGTGTCTGTCTCTCCTACTTTAGTGGGAGCGGATTCGATGAACAGGGTCCTTATGAAGGGTAAATAGAAGTTGACAAGATCACGTTGTGGTTATTCGTAGGTAAGAAAACGTTCTTGCTAGAACCCAATTGCAGCCACGTAAATGATGCAACAACAATTAGAGGACGTCTAACTTGTTTTTGCAGCAATTGTCATGTGACGTGATATGGCCAAGTTGTGATGAATGATGATATATTGTGATGTATGAGATCATGTTCTTGTAATAGGAATCACGACTTGCATGTCGATGAGTATGACAACGGCAGAACCATAGGAGTTGTCTTTATTTTGTATGACCTGCGTGTCATTGAAGAGCGCCATGTAATTTACTTTACTTTATTGCTAAGCGCGTTAGCCATAGAAGTAGAAGTAGTCGTTGGCGTGACAACTTCATGGAGGCACGATGATGGAGATCATGATGATGGAGATCATGGTGTCATGCGGTGACAGGATGATCATGGAGCCCGAGATGAAGATCAAAGGAGCTATATGATATTGGCCATATCATGTCACTACTTTATAATTGCATGTGATGTTTATTATGATTATGCATCTTGTTTACTTAGAACGACGGTAGTAAATAAGATGATCCTTAGAACAATTTCAAGAAGTGTTCTCCCTAACGTGCACCGTTGCTACAGTTAAATAAGCTTCTAAGCACCACGTGTTAATCGGGTGTGATGGATTCTTACGTTCACATACAGCGGGTGTAAGCAAGATTTACACACGCGAAACACTTAGGGTTAACTTGCGAGCCTAAGCATGTGAAGACATGGCCTCGGAACACGGAGACCGAAAGGTCGAACACGAGTCGTATGGAAGATCGATCAACATGAGAATGTTCACCGGCGCAGACTAGTCCGTCTCACGTGTTGATCGGACACGGCCTAGTTGACTCGGATCGTGTAACACTTAGATGACTAGAGGATGTCTAATCTAAGTGAGAGTTCATTAATAATTTGATTAGATGAACTTAATTATCATGAACTTAGTCTAAAACTTTTGAATTATATGTCTTGTAGATCAAATGGCCAGCGCTCATGTCAACTTGAACTTCAACGCGTTCCTAGAAAACCAAGCTGAAAGATGACGGCAGCAACTATACGGACTGGGTCCGGAACACGAGATCATCCTCATAGCTGCCGAGAAACAATCGTCCTAGAAGGACCGCTAGGTGAAGCTCCGTCGAAGAACCAAGACATTATGAATGCTTGGCGGTCTCGTCTTGATGATTACTCCCTCGTTCGATGCGGCATGCTTTACGACTTAGAACCGGGGCTCCAAAAGCGTTTTGAGCACCACGGAGCATATGAGATGTTCGAGGAGCTGAAACTTGTTTTCCAAGCTCACGCCGGGTCGAGAGATATGACATCTCCGACAAGTTCTATAGTTGTAAGATGGAGGAAAACAGTTACATCGGTGAGCACATTACGAAGATGTCAGGTTGCACAACCGTATGACCCAAATGAATATTAACCTCCACGATGAGGCGGTCATTGTGAGAATCCTCGATCGCTCCCACCAAGCTACAAGAGCTTTGTGATGAATTACAACATGCGGGGATGGTAAAGACCATTCTGAAGTGTTCTCTATCTTTGAAGTCAGCCGAGGTTGAAATCAAGAAAGAACATCAAGTGTTGATGGTCAATAAGACCACTAAGTTTAAGAAGGGCAAGGGCAAGAAGAACTTCAAGAAGGACGGCAAGGAGATTGCCGCGCCCGTAAGCAAGTTGCCGGAAGAAGTCAAAGAATGGACCCAAGCACGAGGCCGAGTGCTTTTATTGCAAGGGAAGGGTCCTTTGAGCGGAACTTCCCAAATACTTAGCGGATAAGAAGGCCGGCAACACCAAAGGTATATTTGATATACATGTAATTGATGTGTACCTTACCAAGATGTCGTAGTAACTCACGGGTATTTGATACGGTGTCGTTGCTCATATTTGTAACTCACAGCGGGAGCTGCGGAATAAGCGGAGGCTGGCGAAGGGCGAGGTGACGATCGCGTCGGGAATGGTTCCAGAGTCGATGTGATCGCCGTCGGCACGCTACCTCTTCATTTACTTACGGGATTAGTTATGAACCTTAATAATTGTTATTTGGTGCCAAGTTTGAGCATGAATATTGTATCTGGATCTCGTTTAATGCAAGATGGCTACTCATTTAAATCCGAGAATAATGGTTGTTCTATTTATATGAGAGATATGTTTTATGGTCATGCTCCGATGGTCTTTATTCTTAATGAATCTCGAGCGTAGTATTACACATGTTCATAGCGTGAATACCAAAAGATGTAAAGTTGATAACGATAGTCCCACATACTTGTGGCACTGCCGCCTTGGTCACATTGGTGTCAAGCGCATGAAGAAGCTCCATGCTGATGGACTTTTAGAGTCTCTTGATTATGAATCATTTGACACATGCGAACCATGCCTCATGGGCAAGATGACCAAGACTCCATTCTCGGAACAATGGGCGAGCAACCAACTTGTTGGAAATCATACATACCGATGTATGCGGTCCAATGGCGTTGAGGCTCATGGGAGGATATCGTTATGTTCTCACTCTCACAGATGACTTGAGTAGATATGGGTATGTCTACTTGATGAAACACAAGTCTGAGACCTTTGAAAAGTTCAAGGAATTTCAGAATGAAGTAGAGAATCAACGTGACGAAAGATAAAATTCTTCGATCGGATCGTGGAGGAGAATATTTAAGTCACGAATTTGGTACACACTTAAGAAAATGTGGAATCGTTTCACAACTAACGCCGCTGGAACACCTCGGTAGAACGGTGTGTCCGAGCGTCGTGTCGCACTTTATTGGATATGGTGCGATCTATGATGTCTCTTACCGATTTACCGCTATCATTTTGGGGATCGCTCTAGAGACAGCTACATTCACTTTAAATAGGGCACCGTCTAAATCCGTTGAGGCGACACCGTATGAATTATGGTTTGGGAAGAAACCTAAGCTGTCGTTTCTAAAAGTTTGGGGATGCGATGCTTATGTCAAGAAACTTCAACCCAAAAGCTCGAACCCAAGTCGGAAAATCGTCTTCATAGGATACCCTAAGGAAACCTTTGGGTATACCTTCTACCTTAGATCCGAAGGCAAGATCTTTGTTGCGAGAGCGGAATCTTTCTTGAAAAAGAGTTTCTCTCGAAAGAAGTAAGTGGGAGGAAAGTAGAACTTCGATGAAGTACTACCTCTTGAGCAGGAAAGTAGTGCAGCTCGGAAAATGTTCTGTGGTGCCTACACCAACGAAGAGGAAATTCATGATGATGATCAAGGTACTTGGATCAAGTTGCTCTTGAACCGTGGGTCCACTAGGACACGTTCCGCACTGCAGTGAGTGCGGCAACCCTGTCACGGAAATCATGTTGTTGAACAACGGTGAACCTTGAACTATGAAGAAGCAATGGCGGGCCCAGATTCCAACAAATGGCTAGAAGCCATGAAATCCGAGATAGAATCCATGTATGAAAACAAAGTGTGGACTTTGGTGACTTGCCCGATGATCGGCGAGCGATAGAAAACAAATGGATCTTTAAGAAGAAGACGGACGCGGATGGTAATGTCACCATCTATAAAGCTCGACTTGTCGCTAAGGGTTATCGGCAAGTTCAAGGGATTGACTACGATGAGACTTTCTCTCCGTAGCGAAGCTTAAGTCCGTCCGAATCATGTTAGCAATTGCGCATACTATGATTATGAGATATGGCGATGGGCGTCAAAACAGCGTTCCTTAGCGGTTATCTTAAGGAAGAGCTGTATATGATGCAACCGAAAGGTTTTGTCGATCCTAAGAATCTTGACAAAGTATGCAAGCTCCAGCGATCCATTTATGGGCTGGTGCAAGCATCTCGGAGTTGGAACATTAAGCTTTGATGAGATGATCAAAGCGTTTGGGTTTATCTTGACTTATGGAGAAGCCTGCGTTTACAAGAAAGTGAGTGGGAGCTCAGTAGCATTTCTCATATTATATGTAGATGACATACTTTTGATGGGAAATGATATAGAATTCTTGGACAACATTAAGGCCTACTTGAATAAGTGTTTTTCAATGAAGGACCTTGGAGAAGCTGCTTATATATTAGGCATCAAGATCTATAGAGATAGATCGAGGCGCCTCATAGGTCTTTCACAAAGCACATACCTTGATAAGATTTTGAAGAAGTTCAAAATGGACCAGTCAAGAAGGGTTCTTGCACATATTGCAAGGTGTGAGATTGAGCTCAGCTCAATGCCCGACCACGGCAAAAGATAAAGAAGAGATGAGTGTCATCCCTATGCCTCAGCCATAGGATCTATTATGTATGCCATCTTTGTGTACGGACTGATGTAAACCTTGCCGTAAGTTTGGTAGGAAGGTACCAAAGTAATCCCGCAAGGAACACCGGACAGCGGTCAAGAATATCTGAAGTACTGAAAAGGACAAAGGACATGTTTCTCGTTTATGGAGGTGACGAAGAGCTCGTCGTAACAGATACGTCGGCGCTAAGCTTCGACACAGATCTGATGACTCTAAGTCACAAACCGGATCGTGTATATGTTGAATGGTGGAAGCGATGGTGGTGCAGTACAAGCGAGCGTCGTGGCGGGATCTACATGTGAAGCGGAGTACATGGCAGCCTCGGAGGCAGCGCATGAAGCAATTTGGGTGAAGGAGTTCATCACCGACCTAGGAGTCATACCCAATGCGTCGGGGCCGATCAAACTCTTCTGTGACAACACTGGAGCTATTGCCCTTGCCAAGGAGCCAGGTTTCACAAGAAGACCGAGCACATCAGCGTCGCTTCAACTCCATCCGTGAAAATGTTCGAATGGAGACATAGAAATTTGTAAAGTGCATACGGATCTGAATGTCGCAGATCCGTTGACTAAACTTCTCTTCATGGGCAAAACATGATCAACACCGAACTCTATGGGTGTTCGATTCATCACAATGTAAACTAGATTATTGACTCTAGTGCAAGTGGGAGACTGTTGGAAATATGCCCTAGAGGCAATAATAAAAGCATTATTATTATATTTCCTTGTTCATGATAATTGTCTTTTATTCATGCTATAAGCTGTATTATCCGGAAATCGTAATACGTGTGAATACATAGACTACAATCGTCCCTAGTAAGCCTCTAGTTGACTAGCTCGTTGGTCAACAGATAGTCATGGTTTCGACTATGGACATCGAGATGTCATTGACAACGGGATCACGTCATTGGGAGAATGGCGTGATGGACAAGACAATCCTAAGCATAGCACAAAGATCGTGTAGTTCGTTTTGCTAGAGCTTTTCCAATGTCAAGTATCTCTTCCTTAGACCATGAGATCGTGCAATTCCGGATACCGTAGGAGTGCTTTGGGTGTATCAAGCGTCCTGGCGTAATCGGGTGACTATAAAGGTGCACTACGGTATCTCGAAAGTGACCATTGGGTTGACATGGATCGAGGCGGGATTTGTCACTCCGTATTACGGAGAGGTATCACTAGGGCCCACTCGGTAATGCATCATCATAATGAGCTCAAAGTGATCAAGTGTCTGGTCACGGGATCATGCATTCTGATGCGAGTAAAGTGACTTGCCGTAACGAGACTAACGAGGTATTGGGATACCGACGATCAAGTCTCGGGCAAGTAACATACCGTCGACAAAGGGAATAGAATACGGGGTTGCTTGAACCCTTGACATCGTGGTTCATCCGATGACAACATCGAGGAGCATGTAGGAGCCAACATGGGTATCCAGATCCGCTGTTGGTTATTGACTTGAGGTAGTCTCGGTCATATCGCATGTCTCCCGAACCCGTAGGGTCTACACATAAGGTTCGGTGGCGCTAGGGTTAATAGGAAGACAAGTATGTGATTACGAATGTTGTTGAGTCCGGATGAGATCCGGACGTCACGAGGAGTTCGGAATGGTCGGAGGTAAAGATTTATATATGGAAAGTGGTTAAGCGGACTCAGGAAGTTTGGTGGTATCTGGTAGTAATCAGGGGCCACGGGAGGGTTCGGAGGTCCACCGGGAGGGCCACCTCTCGGGGGGCCACATGGGCTAAGTGGGAGGGAGCCAGCCCTGTGGGCTGGGCGCACCTCCCACCTAGGCCCATCTTGGCTAGGGTTTGGGAGGGTAAACCTAAAGGGGCGCCCCTGGCTTGGGGGCAAGCCACCCTCCCTCCTCCTTGGGCCGCCGCCCCATCTAGGGTTTACCCTAGATGGCGGCCCCCTGACCCTCTCCTCCTATAAATAGAGGGGTGGGGGAGGCTGCCAACACAGTTGAAGGCGCAGCCCTCCCTCCCAACACCTCTCTTTCTCCACATAAGCTTGGCGAAGCCCTGGGAGAACTACCGTACCAGCTGCACCACGCCGTCGTGCTGCCATTGGAATTGTCTTCTTCAACCTCTCCTTCACTCTTGCTGGATCAAGACGGAGGAGACGCCATCGTCCCGTACGTGTGTTGATCACGGAGGTGCTGTCCTTTCAGCACTTAGGTCATCGGTGATCGGAATCACGTTGGGAACGTCTTCATCATCACCACTCCCTCGAACGCTTCCGTACTCGATCTACAAGTGGTATGTAGATGCAAACTCTCTCGCGTTACTCGTTGCTTAGTAGAACTCATAGATGGATCTTGGTGAAACCGTAGAAAAAATTTTAATTTTCTGCAACGTTCCCCAACAGATGCCTATATACATGATCATACCTAGATATACTCATAACTATGCTCAATTCTGTCAATTGCTCAACAGTAATTTGTTCACCCACCGTAGAATACTTATGCTCTTGAGAGAAGCCACTAGTGAAACCTATGGCCCCCGGGTCTATTCTCATCATATCAACCTCCATCACTTTAATACTTGCTTTGTTTTTACTTTGCCTTTTTACTTTTCACTTTGCATCTATATACCAAAAATATTATCTATTATCTCTATCAGATCTCACTCTAAGTAAGTGACCGTGAAGG